>VZTB01008360.1:94002-136521 GCA_013397245.1 Thryothorus ludovicianus
TTGGACACTGCCAGGAATCCAGGGGCAGCCACAGCTTCTCTGGGCAACTGTGCCCACCCTCACAGCCAAGAATGTCTTCCCTATATCCAGTCTCAACCTTAAATCTTACATAAAAATACATAGAAAGAAACTTTATAGAGCCTGAATTTGCTCATGGCATTTCTCAAACTGGCATTTTTTCAAACTGCGTCGTTTTTCTGTTCATACTTTTCACAGAACTTCCTTTTGTCTGTTATTCTACAAATCACATCCTGTCATAATCAGAGTAAAGATAGAATATCCATTGGCCAGGGGGGAAAAAAGAAAAAGAAAAAAAAAAAAAAAAAAAAAGGCAAAATTTGGCTGAACTCCTCTCTCTGCAGGAGGTTTTGGGACAGCAATAGTTTGGGTAGTTGACTTCTGGCAGGGAAGGATGGGGAAGGATTTTCTTTCTACATGCTTCTGCTTCCTACTCTACTGCTTTGGAGTTTTTTCTCTTCTTTTGCGTTTTCCCCCCAATTTTCATGATTGATCCTTACTGCTGTTGCTATATTCCATTTTTCTCATGCAGCCTCCTTTGAAACCCCAGAGGTGCGCTCACGCCGTACGTCCTTCCTCGGCGTCTTCTTCCCGCATGTGTGCTTACCTAACAACTTGAAAACAGCAAACAAAGCTCATGATCTGAGAAACAAGCTGGCATTTTACCCTAAGGGAAGATTTTCTCGGCGCACAAATCCAGAGTTAAATAGTTAAAAATGCTGTATAATATAGATGCAGGCGCTCTGAGGCTCGCTGGCACGGAGGAGCGAGGTTATTTGCATACGTAAATGTTGACACAGTCGAGCTCTTGCCTTATCAAACCCACTGTCAAAAGCTGACCCCGGGCGTTCTGCAGGGAAGATGATGATTGTGTCTTTAATGACATAAATTCTGTTGTGCCTGTTTAGGAGAGTTCCCCACAGCCCTGTCATTACTGAGCCCCTGCCAGTCACATCCCTACTGGCACGGCTTTGGTGGGGAGTAGCTCCAACACCCAGCTACAAGGGCCTGCCCTTAATTGAGCGCTGTGATTATCACACACCAATCAGACCATGGAGCTGCTGCAGAAGTTGGCCAGCCCTGTGCCAAGAGCTCCTATGGAATTACAGAATCAGAGATGTTAGAGATGGAAAGTGCATTAGATCATCCAGGCCGTCGTCTTGCCAGTACATGTTTCCTGCTGCGTGATTTTGGGTGGTTGTGGGTTTGGTTTTTTTTTTTTTTTTCCCTGAACTTTATGGCTAGAGACACTCTTAAGAGCTGGGCCTTGCACTTTGATCCTCTGGAATCTTTCCCACAAAGTTTGATGGCAAGATTTTTCCTTGCCTAATATGTGCCCTAAATTTTTCCATTTCTTTATTTCATAATATTTCGTATTATTTCAAGTCTACGTTCTCATCTTTCAGTAATTCTCTCTGGTGTTAACAGCCCGTAAATATGAGTGGAATAGTATTATGTGCTCTTGAATATTAAATGTATCACTTATCTTAAGTGCTGCATGTTCAGTTTTTCAGGGTTTGGGAAAATTCTACTGATTGAAGATAGGTTTTAAATTGAACTGCTAATAGTATAATTTCTCAGATGCATATTTTATTGTAGTATAAGAGTGGTCTGTTCTGGTGTCATTTGAAAAATTGTTGAAAATTACCTGAAAAGGCCAATTTGAATTGGAAATGAAAATGTTTTTGTATGGGGGAGATAAAATTTAAGTGATTTTTAACTCCATTGTGGCATTTAAACTGTGAGAAATTTATGTGTGCAGGCAAGTCTGCAGAGGGCATTGCAGGGAAACAAAAAAAAAAAACCTAGTTTTCTATTAGTGACAGAATTAGTGGAAGTTGCAGTCTAGTTACTGGAGTCTTCCCCAACCCCCCATCCCAGCTTTCCATTCAAGTTCTTCAAAACTATTGTTCTTTTTATAGTTTTACTTGTGTCTGTGGGATTTGGGGTTTGCCTGTTTGTTGCTTCTTCCTCAGGGCTTGCTCTTCACTACCAGAAGCTTCGGGTGCCCAGGGAACGTTGTCTCAAAAGTTTTCCTTTGTCGTGACCACAAGAGCTAGATCAGTATCCCCCTCCCTTAAAAAAAAAAACATTCAGTGGCTATAAAAAGGACAATTTGACTTTTTTTTTTTGCAGTCACCCCATGAGAGACAGAAGGGGTGGTTGGTGTGAGCTGGCGCGCAGCCACGCCCGCTTGAGC
This sequence comes from Thryothorus ludovicianus, assembly GCA_013397245.1. Taxonomy (NCBI): domain Eukaryota; kingdom Metazoa; phylum Chordata; class Aves; order Passeriformes; family Certhiidae; genus Thryothorus; species Thryothorus ludovicianus. The sequence continues at coordinate 96,221 of VZTB01008360.1, forward strand.
CAGTCCCTTCAGAGCTGCCCTCTGGTCATGTCCCAGCACCTTTACCCCAGTCCTCTGCATGTTCCTGAAGCATTGCCTCTGTTTTTCCTTCCAGAGCATCCCAGAGGTTGAGAGGGTTGGGTTGGAAGCCTCCAGAAACGGGGTTTTGGCAGGGTTGGGGGTGTGTTGGGAGCCTGCTGGAGGCACAGCACGCACGGATGTGACAGAGGCACGGCCAGCACTGCCCAGTCCGGGTTCCATCCATCCTCATTCTGTCCAGAGAAAGCATTTGGCTCATCCAGAAGGGATGGCTGGAAAGATTGGCAGTGGTGTGGGTGGAGATGGATTTCATGGAGCCTCATGGACATGGGGAGCACTGAGCTGTAAGCTGCCCTCCCTCAGACTCCTGGAAACTGGATGCAGGGCGTGGAGAGGCTGATGACAGAGGCACGGTCAGGTGGGTCTTGGGAGGCAAAGTTCCTCTCCCTGGGTGTGTTGGAGGTGTTTGGAGGCTCAGGTTGTGTAATTGAATGGGGAGATGAATGAGGAACGTGGAAATGGGTGGGTTACAGAGTGAGTAAGGGAAAGTGTGAGTGGGTGGGTAACGAGACTGTCAAGTGAGAGAGGAGCTGGGAGGGGGTGAGTGCATGGGGAAGGAGGGAGGTGGCAAAAAGTTGGAGTAGCATTATGGGCTGGCTCTGTGAGGATACCTGAAAGACTGGGGGCAGCCACACCCTCCTGGAGACAGGCAGAGGGGATGGAGAGCTGCCCCAGGGGGTGTGGGGAGTGCAGGGCAGCACACGGACCCTGCTGACCTCTGCTGCTGCTTCCCAGCTGGTTTGGGTGGCACCTGAGTTCCTCTGCCTGAACTTTGGTTGTGAAGCAGACAGTAATCCTCACCCTGGTCTGCTGGTTGCATGCTGCTGCTGTTCCTGCAGAAAGATGTCAGACCATAATGATGCATTTGCAGGTTATTTGGGCTCTGACAAAGTCTCGGACAGAAACTTTTTGTCCATATGGTTTTTTGCAGCTTGTAGTGGGCATTCCCAGGAGCTGGAATGACCCAAGAGCTGCAGGGGGAAGGAGTTGCCTGACTAATAAAAGGGGTGTGAAGGATATACTGGAATTACAGACCTGCAATGCCTCAGCGTAAAGACAGCTCCCAAACTTGAATTTCCTTTAATGAAAAAAATGGGAAATAAAGTAATTTTAAATCATTACCAGACCCTGCCTGACAAGGCTTTTATTAGGATATTTAACTATAAGTGCTGTGAGGTTAGATGTAGCTCACTGTTACTCATCTGTACCTGTTTTTAATAATTTCTATGGCAGAGTTACAGCCCCAGCTGTGACCTATCTGTAGTCAGGTGCACTCAGGCTGTTGTCCAGGGTAAGGTCTCTGCTGCCCTGTTAAGTCATATTAAGTTGTAAACAGGACATTCTCAATATTTAATAAAGAAATACATTCTCTTGTAATAACAGAGCAAGTCCTTTTGAAGCCCAAATAGAGGTGAGTGACTGCAGGAAGTGACAGGTTCTGTCTCAGCTGCCAGAAGGGTATTTACTAAGGAATAACTTCATATGCAGTGTTCTGAAAACACCAGTCCCTGCAGGTTTTTGTCAGTATCCAGATGAGATCCCTCACCACCCTCAAAAGAAAGAATTTCTCCCTAATACTGAACCTAATCCTGCCCTCTGGCAGTGTGAAGTCATTCCCTCTTGTCCATCACTCCAGGTTCGTGTCCCAAGTCCCTCTCCAGCTCTCTTGAAGCCCCTTTAGGCACTGGAAGGAGCTCTAAAGTCTCTGGGGCTTTCTCCAGGTTGAACATCCCCAACCCTCTGGCCTTTCCTTATGGCAGACATGCTCCAGACTTGCGACCATTTCAGTGAAATCTTCCTCATCTTGAGCGTGTTCACCTGTTGCAAAGTAAATTTCTTATAAAGCTTGGAGCTGCAGCCAAGACAGCTTGTACAGTAGTCAGTGTTTACTCATTTTTTTAATCCTAGACAAATCCAGAAACAATTTACTGTACTTAAGCAGATGTTTCTTACCATTAAAACAACCCAAATCTTTTGCTGATGTTCAAATGCTGTAGTAACTGTGCAGAATAAAATCCAGAGGAATGTGGGGGTATGTTTAATACAAGCCTGATGGGTTGTAGATCTGTCAAACCCTCAGATTTGCATTCCTTACATAAGCAGAGATCCTGGTGGTGTTTACACGTGCTTTGGGAACTGCAGGAACTGAACTGCTTTGTCAAATAACTCTGCTCCCAGTTGCCACCTGTGGGTCTGCAGGGACGCAGTTAAAATATTTACAGTGGCAGGACTAACTAGAAGTTTGTTTATTGTTCTGCTTGATATTAAAACTTATCACAACAATCGTAAGAGCAGCGTGAGACCTCTGTGGAAGTGTGGACAGACTCTGAGTGCACACAGGAACGAGAACATTGAAGTTTCCCTTCTGGCTAATTCGTAGTTTGTTTTTGTCAGTGACAGGGTTGCGCAGCATTTGCAGTAAGCCTGCTTTGTCTTTGGCCATTTTTTTCCATATGGGTGTGTTCTTCCTTTTCATTATGTTGTTTTTCTTTCCTTTTTTTTTTTCTTTTTTTTTTTTCCTCCCTAACACAGCCACTCCTTTTATTTTAAGAATAAACGAGCTGCTTGCTGAGCAGAAAAAAACACAAAGTTTCATAAACACCACAGTTCTGATCTGTGTAATCCTTTATTACCTGTAGGGGCAGGTGCAGGAAGCTGCTACAGGAGTGAAGGTTACTGACTTTTCCAAGGCTGGAGTTACATAAGGGGTCAGAATGTTGTAGCTGCAGCAGTGAAAGCTGTGAACAATATGATCAAAGGTGCATCGATGAGAAATAAAACCTTTTGGCTTGGATTGTTTCACTTCATTCTGCCCCAGAGAGTTCTGAGCCTTTCAGCTCATATTTTAATGACCACACTGACGTGAAGTTACAGGATCACAGGATGGCTTGGCTTGGCAGGGTCCTCAAAGATCATCTTGTTCCATGCCCCACTATCCCAGGTTGCTCCAAGCCCTGTCCAGCCTGGCCTTGGACACTTCCAGGGATGGGACATCTTCTCTGGGCAGCCTGTGCCAGTGCCTCACTACCCTTAGAGTGAACAATTTCTCCCTAAGGTCACATTTAACCCTGCCCTCTGCCACAGTGGGGAGCCATTCCCTGTGTCCTGTCACTCCATGTCCTTGTCCAGAGTCCCTCTCCAGCTCTCTAAGAGCTCATTTGAGTGGAAGAGGGCTGGTTCAAGGTCTCCCTGAAGTCCCTACATATTACCTTAAATTTGTTTCCTGCTGTTGTAAAATGGATTTGATGACTGAAGGTTGTGTTTTCCAGTGCTTTCACTACCCAGAGTTTTTGTGTTTGTTGCTCAAGAGAAAGTGAAGGGAACCACTCACTCGATCTCAGCAAACCAGAAAGCAGCAGCTGATGGCTGCGTAATGCTGAGATAGTGTCTGTAGGAAAACAACCAGACAGCTTCAAGAAGTTAGATTTTTTTTTTCTTTTAATTTAACATGTTGAAACCATTCAAATTGCTGCAAAGGGGTAGGGCAAGGAGGGTGGTAAAAAAACTACATCACCCATCCCTTGTGATTTTGTGGTTTTGTCGGAATAATTTTTTTTTATTAAATTCCCTATGATCAACCACGCATTTCAGTTGTGATAGCTGCCCAAAAAACGTGGCTGCATTCATCATTTGCCTAATATTAAAAATATGTGTGTGTAATAACATTTTTTCTAATGCTTCCCATCTGGAAGATACGTCACACACCTTTGCATTAAAATTCATAGCACCCTTTTTACATACTACAGTGCTTTGTGATGGAGACTGTGCGTGGACTTGTTAATTTGCAGTTCTGGGCTGAAAAATAGTTCAAAGCAGCTTGTTATTTATTGCCAGTAATAAGTTTTCACTATTTGTCTGTCTTAGTCAGTCTGGTAGAACCAGTATGTTTGTGAGAGGCAATTTGTCTGCTTAAAATTTTATGGTTCATTTACCAGAAGAAATTCTGAGCAACTAACACAGAGTGAGGGGTCTGAAGACCTTCTTCCCCCAGTTCTTCAGGAGATGCCTGGAAGCTTTAAGATTTTGGTCTAAAATGTGTGTAGATCAAATCCTAGTGGTATCATAGCATGTGAATTCCTGTCAAAAATTGTCTCAAAATGGTACAGCTGTTAAAAGATAATGGTTGTGCCATGAGGATTAGCAAGACTGCATTCTTTGTTGATTAAACTCAATAAAATAGTGTCAAAGAAAAGGTGCAGGGATCTGTTGGGATTACAGCATGTAGGAAAGGAGCTTCTGAGCTGCTTATGTACTTCAGATCTATGTAGTGATACAGACTGGTTAATACATCTCCATGTGAAGTGTATAACCATCCTTTGAAAGGTGTGATTTTCAATGTGCCAGGCAGCAGGAAGCACCTGTGTGCTAAATTCCAGCTTGTGGTGACATCTTCTGGATGCTGAGCACTGGGAAAACTTCACCTGTTACTTGAGTAGTTGATGGAAATTTGAGTCTTTTCCATGGCATCATCCACAGTCAGTGTTGTAGTAATAGGACAAAGCAGTCCAAATCTGCTGTCTCAACTGCTACAAAATCTTTGCTTTTCAAAAGGTTTTAAAAACATAAGCAAATTTGAACACTCCCTGCGAATTTGGCCTGTATTTATACCAGCGTGTTTGGAAGAAGCCCATCAAGTGATTTCCATGCTGTTTTCAGTGTCTCTCCTCTTTATTATTCTGAGAAAATTCGATGCATCTGCAGCGTGCAGGATCCCACTTTCTGATATGCAGATGCGCAGCCTCGCCTATCTCGTGGAATCAGTGTAGCAGCCGCTCTTACAAACGCTGTGACAATGCACAGCCTCCTATCTGAGAACCAGATCAGCCTGAGATTGGGACTCGGTCCAAAAGGCAAAATACTGCAATCAATCTACCTCCTGTGTCAGCACTCGGCTCCGTTTCTGCTCTGTGCACTGCAGGGGGAGGAAGCGGGAAGCGCACGCTAGCATCCAGAAACGGATTCCGGAATCACGGAGGATGGCGGGGATGCGTGTCCGTAATAGGAGGTGCTTAAAGGTTCCCGTTTTTGCAGACGCTGTGTGGGCTCAGAGATGTTGCAGGCGACGTTCTGAGCCCTCAGGAAGTCACTGCATGACACTACGGATGCCACGTGGCTTCCCTGTTTACACTCAGCCCATGTCTGTGAAGTGACAGTGACCGGATCGTGTCACAACATCCTTGGTCCTTGGCCTCTGGAGTCATGACCCTTGGTACCAGCGAGGATCTGTGGAGTCAGGCCCTTGCAGAACCAGATTTCAAATGCTGATGCGTTCAGGCTGGGGTGACCTCCTGCCTAAGGCTGTGCATTTCCTTCCCTTCCCGCTGCTGTTCCGGGCTGTGGGCTGGCACCGCTCCTCGTCCGGCGGGCATCGCTCCGGGGGCAGGTGGGCTTCCTGCTGTGTGGCTCACCCTCCACTCTGCCTGCTGCCCACTTAACCCTCTCAATCCTCAGTCCCTGGGCTTACCCTTCTGTCCTAAAATCGGCTCAATCTTGGGAAAATCCTCCACCCACGCTCCTGGGAGAGGGGGACCCATGTGCCCGATGCCGCTCGGATGGCTCAGAGTGTTCCGCACAGCAGCGGGGTCATTTTGGGCTTGTAACACTAAATCCTTCAAAAGTAATCACACTTTTAGAAGTGACTTATGCACTCAAGTCTCTGGTTAAAACCAGTTGCCAGAGTTTAATCTTCACCCTAAAGCTCTGCTGGTAAATCTGATCTGGCAGTTCTGCCTGCGATTGTGGGGAGACACCGATAGCAAAATACCTTCCCTGATAAAAGAGCAGTGGGACCTTCAATGTCCACAGTGAAAACAAAAGCATTTTAAAGGGTTTGCAAAGTATTTATTGCATTGTAGGTGTGCAGCAGATTCCATGGATGGAGTTTGGCTCTCATATAATTCTATTTTTTAGTAATAAAATGGGATGCAAACAAACTTACTACATCTGGAACTCGGTGCTGGAGAAAATCATTGGATCCAACGCCAGGAACTTTTCATGACTGTGATTACAGCTTGTTGCTTGCACTTCCCATATAACTTGCAGTGTCACAAGCACTTTTATTTATCCATTAAGCTTCTTTTTTTGGTAAATAAAAATTTTTGATTATGTTTCCCCATGACTGTCTAGGAACTACTGAGTTTCTTTTAGGGGAAGCAGGGGGACAATACCTATTTTGAGCCAAACTACTATGGCACCTAAGAAAATAGGGTTTCTGTTCTTAATTTCCAGTTTTCTTTCTGTCTTTTATTGTGTCTTGGTTTAAAAAAAAAATCAACAAGCCCATTGTGATGCTTTTGATTAGGCTTCACCAGAGATAATAAAAGTGTAGTGTCCCTTTGTGAAAGGAGTTTTTAATTATTGTTAATTGTACTTGCCAGCTTCATTTCTGAAGGGAAACGGAGGTGACCTCATCCTGAAAGTTGTCAGTCTCATGCTGGTGTCATTCACTGCCTGGAAAAGAGGTTGGGGTTTTGTTCCTTGTTGCTTCTTTTAATGAGGAGCTATCCACAGGCCTGATGGGCTCTGTGGCTTTGGGAATGCTGTCCAAGCTCTGCTTCAGTAGCAGGCTTGTTCCTGAAATGTTAAACTGAGTTCTATATTATGGCATCAGCAGAGTCTCAGATGTGCCTGTTCCAGTAACATCCCTGGCAGCAGCCAGTACAAAAGTCTTTAGGGTGAGGTGATGGAGTCTTTGTAGAGGACAATTATTAAAGATTCAAAGGTTATTTCTGCTGTTATGCTAATCTAATAATCTTGGGTGTTTCCATTAGCTGTCTGAAGGTTTAATTTCTTAACCCTTCTCCAGTCTTAGCTTTGGCATATTTTCGTGAGGTCCCCACTTCACCTGTGCTTTGCACTTAAATAGATGACAAGAGATTTCGTCACCCTTTGGGCTGCAAAATGTGCAGGGCAGTGGGGGCTTGTGTGTCTGGGGAGGTTCCAGGGTATCAGGACAAGTCAGCATTCATTTGTGGCCGTGATGTAAATGCCAAAATATTTACAATCATTTTCATTCATTGAGCATCTCCGTATGTTGGGAGAAGCACAAAGAGGATACGTTTTTGTCTCCCTTCACTGCTCTGTATTTCTTAAGCTGTTACCTCGTTTCATCTTAAATGAACCTTCTCTAAAATACCCTGAACTTTTCAATTCCATTTCAGTTCACCCAGTGCCATCTGCCACGGTGTCTGCGATGTATTTCGGTCCTGACGAAATCCCCCTTCCTCAGCGGTACCTCCGCACGCTGTCGTAAGGATGATGTGACAAGCAGAGCTGGCAAGTTGTTCCCACCTTTGTTGCCAATTATAAAGCAGTGTAAAGAGGCAAATTCTGACAGCCTGTGTCCTAGGAGGTGTTTGAATACCTAACTCGTAGTGAAATCATCGGCAGTGAGGCTCCTGAGCGTCCCTGGGGCTCTGGGCTGGGGTCTCCACTCACCTTTTGCTCAAGTAGTCTTTCCCTGACATTCATCACTTTGCCTGACTCAGATGTGTATTTAAAGCTGCTGATCATTCATCAGCATAAAAACATTTATTTGTAGATACAGAGAGCACAGTTCCCTGTAGAAAGGTTTTCAGCTGGTTTGTTTTCTAATACTGGAGAAATCTGTGAGGTCGGTGAGCCTGGCGTGTGTAATGGGTCTCCTCACGGCTGCCAAAAGTGTTAGGGACTGTGGTCTGGAGCTCCCAGTTCATCTCTCATTCCTTTGCTTTCTGCTGCTCATTAAAAGATTTAAGAAGAATTAAAATCTCAGTGATGTGAGATGTTCAGGCTGTCTGAAGTGGTTTTCATTCTGCGGCTCCCAGATTTTGTTCAGGCAAAAGGAGATGAAGTTTTCCTGAAGCAAACCACATTTTTCAGTAAAAACACTGAATTCAGGTCACCTCAAACTGGCTCTGCTTAGTCCTTCCTTTTCTATCTTAAGGTGAGGATTGCAAGAGAACCTGAAGGATTGTTTTGAAAACTGGTAGTTAGCGCTTCTGCAAGCCTGCCAAAATACACACTAAATACAATTATTTTTAACTGTTGTCAGCTCTCAAAGTTGTTTTGATATCTTGTTCTTGTATCTTGTTCTTCATCTTGTTTCTTCAGAAACACAGCAGACTGAGATCTTGTCTCATTCTCACCAACTAATGCAGAAATGGTGGCCTTTCAAAACATTCTTTGAATCACTGCTCTGTATAGTTGTGACTCCCAGGTTTCAAAATGGGATAAAGAACCCGTTCCCAGCAGGAATAAACACAGCACAGCTCCTCTCCCATGCCAGACAAGCTTTTCAGGCTGAGTTTTGGAAGTGTGTGTTTCGCATGGGCACAACTATCCCTTGATTTTAAAAAATAAAATCACTTGAAACTACTCAGGGGCACAAATAAATGACGGCAAGAATACCAGAGGATTGAGCAACAGGCAAAGGACATGTTGTTTCCTTTAAGAATTCTGACTAGAAATGATGTCACTTAGATAGTTTGGATGTTTGTGAGCACTACAGGACTTGGAAAGGGAAAGCAAATCGGAAAAACACTGGGAAGCTGAACAATTTGTTTTGTTTTATGACTCCCTGGTCGTTTAATGAGGGAGCTATTACTCATGCGCTGTCACTGCACATCTAGAAAATTCCTCTGGGTTTAAAAACTGGCAGGGAAAAGTAGTTTCCTAAAAAACACTGAATTAATGAGATAAAACCCATTGCTCAGGAGTCCCTGACGGGAAGGGTCGGAGGCGGAGCCGTGCAGGGCTCGCGGTGTGTTGGAAATCTCCACAGGGGATTTCAGAGAGCAGATAGAGCTGGCAGGGATTCAGGGAAGTGATGCAGCAGATATGCTCAGCATCTGTCTTTCAGGATAAGAACTATGGATTTGGGCAGAAAAAAAAAAATGCAAATTTGATTTTGGCGTTGTAGCCAATGCTTCCCCTCCATTCCTTTGCATCTGAAAATATCCAGGACTGGGGTGTTGAGAAGGAACACCTTTGGGCAACAATACAAAGCTATGTATTAATAATATTGACACATGATGTGAGAGCTGTTGCATTTAAGGACAAAAAGGAGTATTTGTGATGTGGGCTTACTTACACAGCTTTAAATGAATTTTCGTGGTTTCAAAAACCTGTGTTCCTATGGGCTGTCAGACTTTTGACTTCTTGCTTTGAGTCTGCATTGTTTTATAGATCTGTACTGTATTGTACAGTGCAGTTTACGTTTTTACTTCAGTTATTGTAGCTGGTTTAGCCTATCTTGTCATATCCACAGAGGATGCACATTATCCTCACCTTAAATAGAAACTTAATACAACTTCCATAGCCCTAAGGGCAAGATGAGGGTTGTTCCAGTTAGGTGTTGAAGAGAGCACAGTAAGCAGAGTGCTGCTCCAGTCTGGAAATGCAAGGGAATATTCCTCACCACTCCCCTGACACAATTACTCCCTCATAGCAGAAGTTACTGTAATTCCTTTTGCCAAACAAATGCTGATAAAGCAGAGGCTGTTAAGAGGGAAATCCATAAGGAGTCTGGAAAGTGTGATGTAAGGATCAGTAATAGAATTAGCAAGCTGCTGTAGCAGTTCTGCTACAGTTTGTCTTAAATTACAACACCTCAAGCATAATCATTGTCATTCCTTGTCTCGCTGCAGTGCTGTACTGTAGTCTGAATCAGTTTTGTCTTCTCTCTGTTACTGTCCTTTTAAGAACTTTCTTAATCATTCACTTATCATCAAGACTATGACCAGTTTTCCATGCAAATACAGAAGTATTTCAGGAGAGGTTGTGTGTTTTAAGCTTCAGATCAAGATGATGCTTAGCTGTGCCCCCCTGTATATGCAACACACACCCTCTTTAGAGAGACCCAGTAATGAGATTTTAAAGCACATAGATGCCCAGTTTATTGTATCCATGCTGGATTTTTGCCCTTGGGTGTGGAACTCAACTGCCTGGGCCAGAATTAGGCAATGCTTCCTACACGTGATGTGAAAAAAAGGTCCTGGATCACAGAGCAGAGCTCCATTTCCACCAGGATGAGACAGAATGAGTCTGAAAATGCTGGGGGCACCCTTCAGGTGTTGAGAAGATGGCAGGGCTATGGATGTCATGTAATTTTGGAATCAGAATAAGCACTGTAGAGAGAGACGCTCCAGAGGGACCTTGTTTGTGACACATTAGACAGAGATTGGGGCATCAGTTGCTCTGAGGTTGTGCGTGCCTGGCAGGGAGCACAGGGAAGCTCAGGTTTGGTGTGGAACAGCCTGTGGGGTACCAGGAGCCACACAAACAGTGCAGAGATGTGTTCAGCCTCGCATTTTGCATCTGTGCTGCTCCAGTTTTCCTGGGTGGTGTGAAAGCTGAAGGCTGAACAGGGACAGAAAGGGTCTTTCCTGCTTTTTCAGATGGTGCTTCAGTGTCCAGGGGAAGGTGGTGACCACCAGGGCCTCTGTGCAGCCTTGGTCTGGAAAGGGCTCTGGTGTTGGCCTGGATTTTGGTGGATTTCAGGCTCTCCCAGGGTACTTAGTGGTGTTTAGGCTGCTTTTTGATGGTAGAAAACTCTAGGTGAGAAGCAAGTTCCCTCACAGCTTTAACTGGACACCTTTGGCTGTGGTACAGCACACGCTGATGCCCCAGCAGCCACTGAACAGAAAGTTCTATCACCCCAGAGTCCAGGCAGCTAAATCCTGCCAAAATCCAGGCAGAACTGGGACAGGCCACGTGGCTGATGCCTTTGGGCTCCCAGTCTCGTGGCAGGGGACACTGGGCAGTGGCCACTGTGGGCAGTGTCCCTGCCTGGTGCTGCATCACCCGTGAAACAGGACTGGCCTTCCCTGAGCTCCAGCCCTGTGTGTGTTGCACCAACGCAAGAAAAGTTCTATAACTTACTCCGGATGGAAACCTAACTTAATTTTCAATTAATGAAGCTGCAATTGCAGTCCATTAGTGTGGTCGTAGTTCAGCTGATTTCCCTCCTTGGCTGGGGGTGCATCCGGTGCTGTTTTCCCTCTGTGCTGGAAGGGTTGGTGAGTGTGAGAGGCAGATCTGACCTAACAGGGGTTGCTCCCACCTTGGCACTGCTGCAGGTGCTGCCTGAAACCTCCATCCCAACACCCATCCAGAGCTCTCCTCCCAGCTCCTGCTTTACACATGGAGTGCAGATATATTCAAGGGTCTGTCAGGTTTTATATTTAAAGATTTTGCTCTTAATTTTTTTTTCTAAAGCTTTACTCTGTCAAGGCCTGTGCAGCTGGCATTACACAGCACATACTTTATTATCCCAGTCATCGCTTCAACCGTTTAATCCTTTTAACCTTCACAGTGGCTACAGTAGGAATTATGGGGAGTGAATTTCCCCTTGAGTGAATTTCCTTGGCCACTGTTAAAACCGCAGAGAAATGCAGAGTAGTTCCTTGAAAAAAGGGATCTCTTAATGAAACTGTTTGCAGAGGACTGGGGAGATGTGAGAAGTCAGTCCAGCTGCAGGGAAGTGGCTGTGGGGACACCACCATGGGCTGGCAGCTGCCACATTCCTGCACCCAACATCCCAGACCTGTTCCGACCACAGAAACGTTAATTCAGAGCAGTCAGCCCTTCTGGGCAGGGAGGGACCTTGCTTCCAGATGGTATTTGTGTTGTCCATTATCTCCATAGGTTTTGCATCTGTCTTTGGCTGCAGTTTAATTTTTCTGCCTTCAAAATTCCCTTTTTCTCATCGTGTCTAGTCAATTAAATTGAATTTGCAAAATAGTACAAAGTGACATTAGGATATGCCTGTTAACAGGGGAGAATAAATTAATTACACGCTGTGAACTAACTGAACTCATTTAGTAATTGATGAATTAACTTAATATGTCTGTTACAAACAGGAGAACTTGAATTCTGGCAGAATCAACAGTGAAATCTCTCATTGACTGAATCACTAGGGGTTTTTTTTAGGTTTATTTTTCCTTAGTTTAGTAATGAACCACATTTTTAGAATTAGGAAGTTATACCAGTGATTTGCAATTTAGGGTTCACCCCTGTGATTCCATCCTACACCAATTCCAGACTGACATCTGCCTCTTGAATTCATTAGAAACTTGAATGTTTCTGCTTGCATTTTCTTACCCAAATATTTACACTAGTTCTTCATCCTTCCTTTTTTACACTGGTCAAACTTTCAACAGCATCAGTCAAGTTTCCATTTGAGATTCCATCCTGACTGGATGACCCTGATTCTGGGGTTTTTTGTGATCTTTCTTAATCATAATTTTGAAGTGCACAGTGATGTTACGTTCTCTGTGTGCACATTCTGCATCTTCTCTCTTCCCAGATTTCCACTGCAGTAATGGATTTGATTTCTCTCTCTCTCTCTCTCTCTCTCTGTAAAGTTCCAGACCTACACCTTTGTGCTTCATTTTGTTTTCCTTCCAGGATGTTTGTGTGGCTTGTACACGTGGATTGATAGCAATCTGCTGCAGCTCAGTTCTGTGTCAACAGAAAGGAGCTTTCTCCCATGCCAGCCCTCTGTAAATGCCACAAAACCACCTTTGCATTGAAGCCTTTATTTTAAAACTTTATCTTCTTATGATGCCTACAGTAGAAAGGCTGTTAATCTGCCTTATATCAGGTTTTATTGTCTTATTATTTCTTATACTTTCTCCTTTTTTTATGTCTTCTCTTTCTTGCCTCAGGCAGTAAACTAGAAACCAAGCTCATTTTATTCTGTTTTATATGGAGCTTTTAGATCAGTGTGTTCTGATCCATGACAGGGACTCTGTCTTGCTGCAGTAGTTTCCTTCCTTGGAAATCACTGGGAAGCTAAATACCTATTGCACAAACTGAATTTCTCAGGTTCCAAAGAAAACCAGAACTTCATCCATCCTTTAATACTCCAATTATGAGATGCTGACCTTGTTTGTAGCTTCAAAAGGTGGAGCCAGTTGTGGGGAGGAGGCTGAAAAGATCACAATTTATTTGGATATATGTACGTTAGGTTTTCTGATGGACAGGGACATATTTTTCTAATGCAGCTAAAGTTGTTTAATGGATGTTGTAGATCAAAGCAAAAACATACTTATTTTCAGAATCCAACAGCCCCTTTTCCCATCCCTTGCCTGGCTGTGTTCAATACATGGAGCATTATGTTGTCCTCTAATTAGCTCTGTAATTTCCATGGCGTGTGCCAGTATCAGTGTTTGTTATTGAAGCACAATGTCTGCTTTTATCCTCATGATGTGACTGTCCTGTCACAGAAGTCACATGCACAAACTGAGTGGTAAAAGGGGTTCAGGAGAAAGGATCAGTAAATGTTCTAAGCTGTGCGTGGTTGTGCAGATGTAATTAATTCCAGTGCTGCCAGATGCTCACCAGTTGATCCAGATGATCCTTGCTCAGTGAAGATCCTCTCATCTCCTGGATCCTCCAGTCCCTGGCATGGCTAACAGGGCATTGATCAGTCTCTAAAATCTTTATTTTTACCAAAACCATGTGATTTCTCTGCATTTCATGAGGGGAAGCTGGAGTGGAAATGCAAACATGCATATAAATAAACCATTTTATAAATTCCAGGTGCTGATCTCAAGAGGGCATCTTGCATATGCCAGAGGAAGAACATCTTGTTTGAGGGAAAACCTGCTTATAAATTTGTGCAAATTGGAAGGTAAATAATTTCTGTTTCCAGTACATTGATGGAGTAAGATCTCTGCACTGGTTACTTTTCCTGCTTTGAAATATGTAGTATATAAATCAATCTGGCATATGTATTTATCACTGTGCAGCAGCAGAATGTAGGAAGTGAATAACTTTAAAAAATACTGATTTCTGCTTCACAGAATCACAGAGTGGTTTGGGTTGGAAGGGACCTTCAAGACCATCCAGTTCCAACCTTCTGCCATGGGAAGGGACACCTTCCACTGTCCCAGATTTCTCAGTGCCCCATCCAGCTCCTTTGCTTCTTCAGCATAACAAGGAAATGTTCTAGAGTGCTTTGTTTCACTCTGAAAGTATTGCTGGCTTGGCTTTCAGGGTTTTTTTTGCAGTGTCATACGTGATGGGAGGAGTACAGAATATTTGTCTTTGGCTGAAAGGTCCTCTGCAGTGTGTTCCTGAGGCGTGGGAATTAAGCTGAGGTTAAAACTTGAAGTGGTCTGATTGAACTTCCTATCTTTCTTAATTGTTATCTTCTTTCTGTGTGATAATTTTAATTTCGCTTCCTCTTGGGTAATCGTGGAGTAGTCTGACTTTGTGTTATATCAGACAAAAAAAACCAAAACACAGACTAATAAATGTTTTCGTGCTATTTATTGTTATTTTTTAAAGATACATGGGAGCAGTTCCTTCCAGTTCACTTTCCATGCTTTGACAGACAAAGTGCCACGATGATGTGTGGGGCAGCACAAATTAATCCAGTGCTGGAGATAAGCTGCTGAGTTTTGAGAGCTCACTTTGTAGGGACAGAAGTGGCTGTGATCCAGCTCGTGGCACGAGGATACAGAAAGCAGGTGTGGCTTTGGAGTGCTCCATGGCAGGGGCATTTCTGCTCTGGGGTGGGATTAGAGCTTCTATTGAAACTTATATAACAGCCACGGTGCCGGGGTGGTTGCTAAAAATGATGCTTATCACATCCCAAAAGCTGTAAGTCAGAAGAACTATTTTAAACTGAAGAAATGTTTTGGGTTTTTTATTCTTAATGGCCATTGTTTTTCTCCCAGACCCCACTGAGATGATTTTAAATGTGTAAGGCAGTGGTGGCAATAAAAGTAAGTGCTTTTATGATGTAACACATGGACAGTCAACAGTGAGTTTTGTTGTGGGTGGCTGCTTCATTATCATACCCTCATTAACATACCTCAGCAATCAACAGGGAATTACGTTTTTTATTGTGGCTGTCCTGTCCAATTTCTAAAGTACAACATCAGCTGCTTTTATCCAGCAAATGGTGATCAGTTTGGGAAAAGAACCCCACTGTTTTCCTGCTTCTGCTGCCCCAAAGGTTGGTGTTGTGCAGAAGGAGCAGTCAGCTGCTATGGTGATGGGCACAGGGTGGGAATGTGGACAGAAATAGAGGGAGGCTGAAGCCAGACTGTTCCTGCTTCCTTATGGTTTCAGTAGCCCTCTCTGAATCAGATGGAGATTGATTCCAAGGATTTCACAGGTTATTTGTGGTTTTCTGCCTCACATTCTCACCATTAGCACAAAATAATACTCGGGCAGAAAGGAGAGTGAGATTCTGAAATGGATGATGTTTGGACAGGATGTCTGTGATTCCCAGCAGAGCAGCTCATGCCCGTTGTGCTGGGATTTGGATGCACAGAGATCTCCCTCCTCCCATCCAGACTCAAGTCAGTTTTTGGTAATGCATAATTCATATCCTGAAGCCTTTGTCACAAAAAAACATTTTACCGCCTTTCCCCCAGCTTGATAAGCCTGCTTTTGTATTTTTAGGATTTCCTTTCCTGCTAATCCCCAAAATCAGCCTGATGAGGTTTCAAAACAGAGTTCAGAGTAAATCTGAGACAACTTTTACGTCAGGGATGTTGCTCTGTGCAGCAGGTGATTCTCTGGCACCTGCTATTTATGGATTCTGCCTCCACAAAGAATTACTTCCCTGTGGCACCACTGCCACAGTCAGTGCACAAGTGGACTGCAGCTCGAGGGATTTGGATGGATCTTTGGATACACAAGGAGTGCCTACACACACATTTTGTTATGAAACAAAGACAGCAGTATTTTTATTTTTTTTGGTGAATTTTTGGTGAGCTCTAATTCAAAATTACTCTTTCCATAGAGAGCATGATGTCTGCATTTAGTGATGGGTTAGTGGCACTCCTTGATTGTCTGCTCTGACTGTGAGAGCACTCACACAAATACAGATTGTGAGGAGCCATAACACAGCTAAAAAGCCTGTGTAAAACCTGGAGGAAAAGAAAAATGATTCTCAAGTTGTTTTAATTCATCTCTTTGCAGAGCAGCACAGAGGGGACGAATTCAAACAGCTTCTGATGTTTTCTTCTTCCAGATTCTGAGGACAAATCTGTCAGTTACTTGAGGAGATAAAAGTGCACAAATAAAGCTGTCCATGGTACAGGCTGTTTTTTCTCAGGTACAGCACATCCCTGTCCCTCCTTGGGATCAGTTGTTGTAAATACCTTGCAGCCATCAGGCTTTTCCTGTTCTAAGCTTTGAGGAGCTTTGAAAGTACAAAGATAAATGCACGGTGTGCCTGCATAATGGGTAAATTGGATGTTTCAGTTATTTCCCAATAATTGCCTTCATTTGAGGGCTCTCTGCCTGTTCCAGAGGAATGTTCCCCAGATCACTTCACTTCATAGCACTTCTCAGTGCAGCTAAACAAAGCACAGGAAGAAACGTGAAGTACTGTCATCAGTGTAGGAATCTTTTCAGTAACTGTTTGTTATTGTTTTCCTCCCAATGACCTAAATGCTTTTTTTTTTTCTTACTGCTTATATCAAGCCACCACAGACCTTCTGATGATATTAAATTCCAGCTGTGGAAAGCTTTGATTGTTTCTTGCACATTTTTCATTTTAAGATGACAGAATTGTTCAGTGAGAGAAATTCAAATGGAAAAATTCAGGCAAACAGGCCTGTGGGGAAGGTTGAGCCTTG
Organism: Thryothorus ludovicianus; assembly: GCA_013397245.1. Lineage (NCBI taxonomy): Eukaryota > Metazoa > Chordata > Aves > Passeriformes > Certhiidae > Thryothorus > Thryothorus ludovicianus. The sequence goes on from VZTB01008360.1 coordinate 112,882, forward strand.
TGTAAAAATCCAGTAAAACTTGAGTAAGAACCTCGGAGTTCAGTGTATTGATTTTCTTGTGAAAGTTCAAGAACTGTGTTTCCTTGCAGGCTGAAACTCATCTCAACTCCTCATGACCAGCTGAGCAAGAGAGATGGGATTTGATGCTATCCAAGGTGTAATTCCACAGTTCATGTCTTTTGCTGGTGCCAGCTTAATCAGTTTCTGCCCACTCCCAGCCATTCATTTCCAGCTCAGCAGCAATGCAGTGCCACCTCTTCCCTGACCGTGTGGAAAAGCAGATGACTGAAAATAACTCAGTCAGGAAAAGAAACGCTTCATTTTTCTTCTTTCTATTGGAATAATTTGAATGATTTTCTTGGCCCACAGGCAGTCGTGTTGGTGCTGCTGAAGGTGACAAAAAGTGCAGCATCAGAGGCAGCACTGAGCACTGGAGGGTGTCCCAGTGCTTTGTGATCTTGCTGTCAACAAAAATCTGCTCTGGGACCATATCCTGAATGAAGGGCTTTCACTAGCCACAGGATTATTTATTGAACTGCTGCTTTTCATTTATTTTATTAAGGAAGATTAACATCTTCTTGTTAGGGCAGGTTTATTTTTTTTTACTTGAGGAGATAAACCATCTCTGTGAGAAGTCAGTCAGCTTTGTGGACAGCCATGAATGTCAATAAAGTCTTGGCAGACACAGTAGGTATTTATTCAGCCTTGCAAATTAAAAACATTTTTCCTGCTTGTTTAGTGAAGGGAACAAAAAAAGACAAATTACAGAGCGGATGAGCTCTCTTGATAGTTGGAATTCATTAAACTGGTGGTGAAAACGCTGGGGGATTGATGGTGCAGAAAAAGAAAAGATGAAGCAGCTTTTCCCCAATAGCTGTGGTTTAAGTTCAAGTTGAAAATGACCCAAAAAAAAAAGCCTTGAAGACATCTGTAACTGACTTCCCAATCCCAGTTTCTATCTGGGTAGACAGTTCTTTCTCACTGCAGTTAGTATTAATTGGTTTTTCAGTTGACAGATAATTTCTCAGTGGCTCCTCCATCTCCATCATGCCATGGAGTGTCTGCAGCAGCTCATAAATGAGATCCATGGCCAGACGTTCAGTGGGAAGTTCACACAGTCCCTTCCCATGGTACAGACAGAGCCTTTCTGCAGACTTGTCACTCTGTCATCTTTTCCCTCAGCTCCACATTTTATTATTATTAAAAAAAAAAAATCCAACGAAAAAGGAATTTTAAGAGTTAGAGTAAGTTGAGCAGTTTGTCAGATGTGATGTTCTCACAGGCCATGTCTGCAGATCCCAGGCTGGCTCTGCCTCTCAGATGGGTCATAAAGCTCCAACAGAATCCATTTACACGGCTCCTGTTATGGCAGGGCATGGAAAGGAAGCAGCAGGACTTAATTTTTTAATGAATTTCCTGTACAGAATCATTAGTCCACCGTGGAAGTCTTTTCCAAGTCGCACCCAGTGCATGTTCTGTCTGATTATCCCTGATTAATGGGATGAAGTGCTCACAGTTGTCACTTGGAGTCAGAGACAGTTCTCATGTCATTCCAAGTGGAGGAATTCTGCAGGAATTCATCATTGGAAGAGAGAGGGTTCCTTAGTAAGTGTTTAAATGCAGCTAAATCACCTGTAAATGACTAAAATTATTCATCAGCACAACAAAGCCTTCGTAAACTTCATTCTTGCCATGCTTTAATTGCAGACAAAACTTTACTCATTCAAGTGATCCCATCAATGTCAAATAAAAACATGAATTATGAAGCTTGTAGGATTAGAGCTTAAAGTCACTGACATGTCATTCCCACAATTTTCTCTGGAGGATTACAGAGCATTTAATTTGTAACTGCAGAAACCTAAGTGTAATCAAATGCTCTTCCATCTACAGTTTTTATCTAAATCATTGAATTCTGGGTTTGTTCTTCTCCTGTTTCCCAAGTTCTTACTTGTAAATGTGAAGACATTAACTCCTCTGTTCTTCTTCTTCTTCCCAGTTCAGAAAGGAAATTGCCCTCAGCTCTGCCGATCATTAAATTTGGGAAGGATGGAGCAGTCCAAGATTTGAAAATATTTTGAAACTTCCAGCACCTAATTAGAAGGAGACATCTTGAAGCAGCACAATAGCTCTCTATCTGCAGTTCATTTGGTTTTCCAATTTAGAAATGACAGTTTACAGCCCTGGTGCGAGCGTGTTTCTCATTAGCCTGCTCTAGAAATACACAGAGTTATTACAAGTTTTGAAAGATGCTTTCTTCAAAAGTGCAAATGATATTAAATGGCAGAATTTGCTCTCTGGATAGCCACATGGACAAGCTGTGGTCTGCAGCCATCCTAAGGCTGGTGGTAAAGGCAGAACCAAGGCAGAACCAAGGCTATTAGGCCTCAGCCTCAAATCCATGGATGTCGTGGATGCAATTGCATGGAAAAGATGCTGCAGCAGGAGTTAGCCTTGTCCAGGGGACACAGTTGTCAAGTGCCTCTGCTTTCCTCGTTTCACAGATGGATCTCAGGTTTCTTGGGCTTTTCTCATGAAGATTTTCTTGGAGAGGAGCGTGTTAGCTGTGCTGCTGACAGATACCCTCGTGAGAACTGTCCACACTGGCTTGATTTCCCTCTTCAGGAGTTGGATTCCTTGTCTGACCTGGTTGGGTTTATTGTCCTTGGGGTAAATTAAGAGAGGAACTCCGTGTCGGCAGGTGATGAAACCTGAGGAACAGGTGTAATTACTGTTTTTTACATGTTTTTCTGCCCCCTGAAGAGAAGGAGATGGAGAATGTTTGCCCGTCCTCGGGACTTGACAGATGGTTTCATCTTAGATGGTGTTTTAGGGCCTGGAATGTCAGTTCTACAGGGACTGGCTGAGGGTTAACAGGAGACTCAGGGAAGACCTTACTTACCTGAGGACCAACATTTACCTGAGAGAAGGTTGTGGTGAGGTGGGAATCAGCCTCTTCTCCTAGGTAACAATGGCAAACACCTCAAGTTTCAGCAGCAGAGGTTCAGGTTGGCTATTAGGAAAAATTTCTTCACTGGAAAAGTGGTTAAGCATTCAAACAGCCTGAGGACAGTGGTGGAGTCACCATCCCTGGAAATGTTCATGAAGCAAGTGGACCTGGCACTTCATGATACAGTTTTGTGAGCGTGGTGGTATTAAGTCAAAGGTTGGACTCAATACTCTTGGACATCTTCTCCAACCTCAGTGGTTTTGTGGTTCTAATCAACTAAAATCAGCCTTCAGGTCTTCCAAAGGCAGATATGGAGCACAGCTGGGTGTAATAAACTGCAGAAAAAATAAAGATGCTTTACTCTTCTTTTTCTTCAGAAAACACTGCAGCGAGGCAGAATTCCGGACTTCTGCATGGGTGAAGGAAAAAAGAGTTTGGTTCTGCCTGCACTTTAAAGCAGCTTTATTTTACCCATTAGTGTTTTGTGAGCCTGTGTGGAAGATTCCCAGGCAGCTGCATGCTCAGGGCAGAGCCCGGGGACACGGGCACAGCTCTCTCCTGCTGCTTCCTGCCTGCTCTGCTCCACACAGGCATTTTCTGGACAGCAAAGCTGCACAATAAATCCAGTGCTGATGTGGCCTGGCGTGGTGACAGCTCTTCCAGTAACTGCAGGAACTGCCTGCTCGCAGAGGCCCAGCCTGCTCCCATGGCTTGTTTTCCTTAAAACTGTTGTTCTTCACCAGATGGGGCACGGGGTGTCTTTGTGCCTCCCTCTGCCATGCAGGCGCTCTGTGGAGCCTTCTGTGCCATTCCTGGGGTGGTTTGTTCCTTTCTGAGGGGCTGGGATGTACCTGAGTCCTTCCCAGAACGTGTCACCGAGCGCGGGGCCGTGCAGACGCTCGGGACTCGCTCGGGGCGGCTCTGCAGATCTGCTTCGGGTCTGGTGTTTGTTCTGCCAGCTGAGATGAGCGGCAGAGAGGCTATGAAAAAAAGGAAAAAAATCTGTTTGAAAGGGAATAAATTGTCTAGAACGCACTTGAGTAGCAGATTTCCAGGAAAGAACCCTCTGTCAGACTTCCTAGAAGCTGTGCTGGCTCCAGGTGCGTAGTGCCAGGTCTGAATAGCCTGTAATCAACTCAGTCCTTGACGCTGGGTTTGGAGACACACTTCTCCCCCAATTTGCAAATCTCACCTCAACCAGAGCTAGCTGACATGTGGGCAGGTTTCCAGTCCCTCTGCATGACCTTTGGGATGAATATTCAGCCTTTAGGCACTGATGTGCAGCTTCTGTCACACGCTGGTCTTTGTGCTGCTGCTTTTGAAGATTGAAATGAAGATTTGGTAACATCTTACGTGTTTTGCTGTCACAAGAGGGAGTTTTGCAGCACTGGTGTGTCTGGATGTAGTCGTGCTGTGGGCAGAGCTCAGCAGACAGAGTGTGTTAATAGGAGACAGCAGCACAAGCAGGATGAAGGTCCTTCATTTCTTGTTAAAGCCTTGTACATGTTGTTCAAGCTTGACTAACAAAATTCCTCTGAGTGACACTGCTGCAAGCAATTCTCTTGCTGTTGGTAGCACTGTAATAGAAAACAGAAGCGAGCATTTGAGTGACTCAAACCAAAATCAAGGGTAAGAATAAGAAAAAAGCATCAACTGTTTAACAGGAAAAATAAAAACCCAACGTGGCTAGGTATTCTTCTGTGGCATTTCCAATTTATTGTTACAGGAATATCCTCCCAGCTAGACTCAAGCTCCCTCAGGAAGCTGGTTTCATATGGTGGTTTAGATTTAACTATTCATTGTCTAGCACCATTTGAAATCAGTGTTCTTGGAGGAAGAATGCCTGCCTTCGTCAGGGAAATGGACCCTCGGGAGCCTCAGAGGAAAAGAAGAGAAAGTCAAGATCTTCCTGGTGTGGTTCTGCCATTCCAATTAAACTTCCACTACCCAAGTCCCTCAGTGGACTCTGGGGGTCTCTCACCCTGCTGACCCCTGGGAGAGCAAAGCAGAGAGTGATTTCAAAGGCAGAAATTCTTCTGTCATCATGCTTAAAATATTTTTAAGTGGTGAGCAACAACTTCAGAACCCAAGAAGGTTTTGAGACAGAAAAAAGGCAAAAAAGTAAAATACAGAATTATAACTCATTGCATTGAAGATGTTAATTTTAATGCCCCAACTAGTAGAAAGTACTACAGGTAGTTCATACAACATGGTGAGGAATAAGGAAGGGAACTACACGTGCTCTAAATTTTCAACTCAAAACCTGTTCTCAGCCTTGCCTAGATCTGTTTTTCTTACCACTTCAGCACACTTGTAAATACTTTGTACATGTATCACACAAGAGAGACAATGGAATTTGGAACAGGTAATTCTGCAGGGAAGCACTGGGAGTTCTGGATGCTGTTTGCATCCCTCCTGCGTGTTTGGCTCTTTGTTGTGGCATGTTTGGCAGATCAGAATGTGTTATTTATTTTGTGTCACAAGACTTGCCAAGTGTGCAGGTTGGTGGCTGGATGTGCTCATGGCCAGCAACAGGTGGTTGGTCATGTTGTCCAAGTCTGCTGAAATCTGGAGAAGTGTTTCATGATGACATTTTTGAAGTATTTTACTGTATTTAAAAATGTGTGTGCATTATGGTTGATTTTGAAAATTTTCACTGTCTAAACTTTTGTTTTCTCACCAGTGCTTCAATAAGAATTATATCCATTATTTGGGGATTCTCCAGTGTGAAATGCTGCCCAGCACACAACTCTTCATCCTTGCATATCTCCATAACCCCTTTAGAGGATGACTGATTTCTTTTGGTGTTCAGAGTCAATAATAATTTCTAGCACCATTTGAAATCGGTTATAGTGATTGGGGAATTGCACCTCGTGAATTTTTACACAAGAGGCTCCGGAGAGAAGATTTAATGGTATGAAAGCAGGGAAGTGTGTTATTTTAGTGAATGGAGTTGCAGAAATGTTACAAGTTTAAACTCTGGGAGGTGGAGAATTGTAAAATGTATAACCCAAGATCTTGGTTTAGGTCCTCCGTGTGAAGATGATCCTTGGAGTGGTTTGGAAAGCCTTACAGTGCTGAGAGGGAAGATCAAGGGAGATGGTTTTCCCAGTGAGAATAACCAGTGTGGACTTTGGATCAAAGAAGAAGAGCCCCACCCTGTTGGTTTAATGATCTGTCTGTGAGGTATGAGGAAATAAAAGGAGCAGCAGGAAACCTTCCAACGTGCAGCTCCCATGCTCTGGACGTGCTCAAAGCAAGATCTCATGGAGATTTTCCCTGCCAGCCTGAGAGCTTCTTGCATTCTCCTCTCATACACTCCTTTCAGAGTAAGCCATAAACAACCTGAGTCACCTCTCCAGGGGTGTTTAATATATAAGAATTTCTCTGAAATTTCAGCTCTTCAGAGGCACAGCTGGATGAAGGCAGTGTCAGAGGTGGGTCCTGTCCCCAGTTCCAGCAGGATCTCATTATCCATGAAGATAATCTCTGAAAATCATCTTTCAATCAGTTGGTCATTCTACATCCAGCTTTTGGGGAGTTATTAACACTAACCAACCTACAGCAACACATCACACACCAACCTGGCATCCCTGTAGCAGGGGATGTTTTCCTGGATGTCCTGGTGAGTTCAGCAATGTGCTGCTTTTCCCACTATTCTATATGGGGTAATTAAAAAAGAGCTTTTTTGTAAACAAGTGAAGCAGCTTTTGAATATTCAAAGGAATTTTTAAGTCTGTGGCTGATATTTGGAAGTAAATCTACCTTCCTTTTGTCCCTTTCAAATTTTTTTATGTATATGAAAATATATTGAAAGTACATTGTAAGTTGGAGAAGGAATTTTGGCAAGGGGATGGAGTGACAGGACAAAAGGGAATGGCTTCAAACAGAGCAGGGTTAGATTAGATATTAAAAGGAAAATTTTCCCTGTGAGGGTGGGCAGGCCCTGGCACAGGGTGCCCAGAGAAGCTGTGGCAGCCCCTGGATCCCTGGAAGTGTCCAAGGCCAGGCTGGATGGGGCTTGGATCAACCTGGGACAGTGGAAGGTGTCCCTGCCCACGGCAGGGGGTTGGAATGAGGTGGTCTTTCATTAAGATAATCACAAACCAAAAGGGACTTTTGTGACCTCTCTCAAGTCTCTAGCTTCCATCCATTCACGAAACCCACCCTCATGCTCTGTCTCTTTTTAGACAGAGCTGTGAGAAGTGGCGAGTACCGTGTTTAGTAGAAAAGACTGCAGGTTAAGCCCTTAAATTGGTGGAACAAATTATTGAAATATGGAAAATGTAGCCTGGCTAGCAGCATGGGAGGTTTGCAGCACGATGCACTGCGTGTTTCAGGGGGTTTGACAGATGTTCCTGTGGAGGTTAAAAGCTGTGCAGAATTAAGTGGTGTTGGAAGCGTGACTTGCAAGTAATCACCGTGTTTTAAGTGCATCCACTGCCTGAGTAGCTCCCATGCAGACAGTTGCTTAAATGATTTCTTGTGGGAAGTCCCTGAAGGAGCAGATGGATCTGTTGGAATTTTGCTGCTTGTGCTGTGTGTGTAGGATCAAAACGTCTGGACTTCAAGGAAACTTGTTAGCACAAAAACTAGTCTTAAGGCTCAGACCAGTTACAAAGTGGTTCAGAAACATGTGGAGGAGGTTAATAACATTTTAATCCTTTCTGTTGAAAGGCAAGAGGTTTTTTATACCATATAGCCAGAAAAAGAGCTGCCAAGTGCTTGGATCTTGTGAAAGTGTCAGATTTGAGCATTGCTGCTGATGTGTGCCTGTGTGCTCACACACAGGATTGTGTCCTGCTCATGGTGGATCTTCTTTACAGCAACAGGGAAAGAAAGGATGAAAAAAGGAAAAAACCACCTCATGAAAACAGAAGTATTTCTACGTAAAATATATCTGAGGAAGAGGGAAGCGTATGTAATGGGATTTTTTGTTGGTTTTTTTTTTCAATTTTATCCTCTTTGCTCTCAACTCCTGGCCTTTTAAAAAAGTGAAGCTGCTGGAAGACAAATCTTCCTGTCACACAGATTTGGGTGCAAAATGGTGCCTACAAAACCTGCACCAGTCTCACAACGCCAGTCAGGTACCACAATGGATCACTTAAATTATTTCTTTGCAGTTGACAGAGCCTGCAGCAAACACAAAATGCCACGTGCAGGGAGATTGTTTCCATGGCTGGCAAAGTTTGTCCCATTCCTGGTGTTCTGGAATGATGTTAAAATGAAATCAACACTTGGACTAAGCCAAAAGCAGCCCTGGACATCAACTGCTTCTCCCAAAAAAACCTCTCACTTCTGGTTTATTATAAAATATGCAGGATGGTAGAATGAGAGGGGAGAGAAAGATGATGTCTACTGGGAAATTTTTAATGCAAAAATATTTCTGAAATGTCTGACAGTGTACACATTTTTATTAATGAGTCCTGAAACCACTTCATTCTACTACATCAAGCCTATATTTCAATTGTTGCAATTAATTTGTCTGAAATTTTTGTGATCTTGCATCACAGTCTCAAAATGTCAGATTTCTGCATAAGGATGTTCTGTGAAATCCATCATATATTGGGAGTCTGGGGGAAAAATAACCTGATCATGTTGAGTAGGGGCTTGGGGTGATAGTGTATAACTGTCTTGGTTTCACAGCAGATAAATTGAGGGGTCAGAACTATAATTTTAATTATAATCGATACAATATTCAACATTAATTGATGAAACATCCAGGCATAAGATGCTTATGAAAGAGTGGAACATGAAATGAGACAAAATTGTGATATAAAAAAGTGATATTCTACAAGATGCTCCCAGATTTCTTCAAGCCAGTTTGAGACTTCTTAACCAAAAATAATCTGTTTGTGTGGGATCTGCTGTGTCCTTAGCACACATTTCCAGTGCCAGAATGGGCATCAGAGGTAAGAGGAGGATAAATTCGGGTATTGTGGCTTTTACTGTGGGCTGCTCGAGTCCTGCTGGGACCTTTGCTAAGTATGAAACAGCAGAGGCTTGTGTTGGCAGGGCTTTGCTGTGCAGTGAAACAGGCTCTTAGAGCTCACAGCAGTGCAAAGGGGCCAGCAGAGAAAATTCTTCCTTGTTTGGGTAATCCTGATGAAAATAGTGTTAGAATTTCTTACTGTCTGGTGAATCACATCCAGTGAGGACAGCGAAGCAAACTCCCAGTGAAGCAACCTGGGTTAAGCTGCAGCAAGAGGTTGTCACTTTTCAGGTATCACTAAGACAGCTCTGCTCTCCTGGTTTCTGACAATGGACCATCAATCTGGGTTCTCTTCTCCAGGTGCTGCAGGTGCATCTCCTCTGGAAACATCCAGAACTTTGGGGATTCAAGCAGAAGAGCTGGACCAGCTGCCTGCTCCCACCTCTGCTGTTGAGCAGACAAGAGGATGTTCAGTGTGTTCTGGTCATTGTAATGGTTACAGACCCTGGGGCAGAAGATATTCCCACTCAGCTCCTCGAAGTAGAAGGCAAATTTATTTTTTCCTGATGTCATTCTCCCTCTACTGGATTCTCAACAACTTTCCAAGAACAGTCCATGGAAAGATGCCTGCTCTGCTTCCTGGATTGCTGGGTATTTAAGTCCCCTTATATGCAGTTTCTGTCTGTGCTGCCTTCTCAGCATCTTGTCTGTCTCCCACAGGGAATTCTCTGGAGAACCTGCCATGGAAGCAGATGGTCTGTCTTCAGTCCTGGGGGCAAGTCATAAAACCATTTTCTCCATGTCAAAGAAGTTTTTTAACGCAAAAAAAAAGGAGAGGTGAGCCTTGGGATCGCAAAGATTGGAGTTCAGTGTTTTGGTGCTAGTGAAATTCAGAATCACAGATTGGTTTGGGTTGGAAAGACCCTTAAAAGCCCATCCAGTTCCATCTCCCTGCCATGGGCAGGGATACCATCCACTGTCCCAGTTTGCTCCAGGCCCTGTCCAGCCTGGCCTTGGACACTTCCAAGGATCCAGGGACAGCCACAGCTTCTCTGGGCACCCTGTGCCAGGGCCTCCCCACCCTCGTAGGGAAGAATTATTCAAACATTGCTGCAGAAGAAAGGTTTTTTTGGTCTCTACTTTCCCGAAGCAATCAGTGTGTCAAGCCCTGCATATCTCTGGCTGGAATCCAGCCTGGAGAGCTGGACACTGACCCTTCTTTGGAGCAGCACAGCCTGGGATGGAGTGGCTGGGAAGGGGCATCAAAGCTCTGTGTGGAGGAGCCCGGCTGTGGCAGAGCATGGACATCAAGAGGAATGTAAGGCAACTCTTTTAACTTCATTGCTTCAAATATCCTGACTGTCTGTTCTTCTCTAACATTACTGCATAAAAGCCCAGCGGGATTTATTTATAATTGATGATTTTACATGGAAGATACTCCAATGACACCGTGCAGATTAAATCCCAGAACAAAGTGACAGCTGTAAAATCCACGAGTACCGGTGAATGAGCTGGTCTGTTAGTAGCCTCCAGAGGACCACAATGAGATTTTCTCCATTAGATTTTGCTATGATTTAATCTTGTCTTACCTGTCCTTACTGTGAAATGCTGGGAAGAGAATGGCTTGACAGTCCCTCATATAGTTCATCATTACTAAAAATGCCATGAGGTGATGGGATTGCCTGCTGAAAGGTGCCAAAACCCTTATAAATACAAACCTACTCAAAAATCACCTCTGGGAAAACCTAAATTTCTGAGGAAATTCATGGGAATTATCATGGATTTCCAGGTTTCCAAATGAGTTGTCACGTGAAGATTCTCCACTATGTTTCCAGTGTGAGAACTGAAATCACAACTTGAAGGAAAGAGAAATTCAGTGCAAGTAAATCTTCAAGATTTTGCTATGCAAATCAAAATTCCAGTTGGAGAACTTTGGAGCGAAACAATGGTGTAAAAACCCCCACTTTTTAGTTGAGATTAGCCTGGAAATTTTAAGGCACTCATGAATAATTTATCAACCAGTCTTCCCATGGATGAGCAGCAGGACGAGAGAGTGGCTACGTTTGTCACTGTATTGAGATGTTTCCTGGCAGTGGTGGAATTTTTATGGTGTTCTTTCTCATAATGGAATTGTTGCTTAGCTTTTAATGTCCCAAATGTAAACAGATCTGAGGAAGCAGATCGTTAAAAACGTTTAGAAAGGGCGAATGAAAAAGTGAAGTACTTGTGTGCTACGTTCCAAGCAAAGCCTATAAATCACTGGCATCGGAATCCTCTGACAAGGAGAAAATGGTTTTATGGACTCACAGAAATGGCATTGGGAGGAATAGTGAAAAGATTAATTTCCAAAAATCATGGCAGAAGAGCAGAGGGAATAACCCAAGAGGTTTGAGAAGCTGTCCTGTGCTCTGTTTTCAATTTTAACACTTCAGCTTAACAAACTCAAAATCAGATTCAAATCTGCTTTGCCATCTTCAACTCCACAATCTCTGAAGCTGTGGGACCAGTTGACTTCACTGCCTGGTCCTCCTGTATTAGCCAGGCTGGGGATGCTGTAATCCACAGAGATGATTTTTCCTGGGCTGATGGTGTAGGAGCAACTCAGAAAAAAAGGGTTAAAAAAAGGCAGTTTTCATTTGGCTTTCAACCCTCTAAGCTGATCTCCAAACTCAAATTTGGAGTCACAGCTTTCGAGCCTTCAAGAACTCACTTTGCCGTGTCCCAGGCGGGAAGGCTGGGATCTCCTGGGATGCAGGGGCAGAGGTGCCAACCCCCCTGGTGCAGGGGGATAAGGTGAGGTGCTCCTTGTCTCCCTGGCCTCGCCAGCCCGGCAGATGTGAGATGCTGCCTTGGCGTGGCTGGTGCTGCTCGTCCGTGGGTGGGGAGGAGCTGGCAGGGATCCCGGGAGCCGCTGGGAAGAGGCTGCGCGGGGGAGAGCGAGCTCACCACCCACCTCGGATGAAATCATGGAACGGGCAAGTGTGAGGAAAGGCTGCTGAGGAGAAGGAGACCTAAAGAAAAAAGAAGGGGGGAATGGGAGAGGAAGGATGCTGGAGCAGCGAGGAGGGTGGTTCCTGTGCTGGTGGGTTCGAGGAGGATCTGGTTCTCACAGGAGTCGCTTGTAACAGATACAGAGCCGGAATAAGGGCAGGAATTTGTCACAGGAAGGTTTGCTCCAGCAGCATAGAAAATAACTTGGACTGGACACCTGACCCCTTTGATGGAAATTCATTAACGTGTGTCTGAATGGAGTGATTGCTCCCAGACAGGCTGCTGCTTTCCCTGTCTAACCTCTAGCCAAGCCTGGACCAAGGAAGATGTATTCCTGGAGCAAGAAGAAGACCTCCTCTGGAGCTGGCTGGTTTAAAACTGTTTTTAAGGGCTGCTGAAAAAGGGATTTTAAAGTGCCACTTTCCTTAACTGAGAAATAGGTTGGTTTTCCCAACTGGATGGGCACATTGTCTCATCCTGACTGTGCAAACCAACAAAGAAAAGTCCAGTGTGGCTTCCTGTTGCACTTTGAGACTGAACATTGCCCAGTGTGAGCTCCTTGGATTTTTTCCCCCCCATATTTATCTGATTTATGATAAAGTACGCCTCTCGTGAGAGTAACTGTGTGAGTCTGATGAGAAGACCTTCAGTCCTTGTTTTCCACCTGGATTTGTGTCCAAGCTGCCTCCCTGCAGCTCATCCCAGATCATTTCTGGAGCGCTCAGGCAGGCGAGGAGCCAGGGGAAGGAGTGGGTGTCCCTGGAGTGATCACCACAAGATTTTGTCCAGTGCACCCGCTGAAGACAGCCTGGATCTTCTGCTGGGTTTTGTTGGATTTCTTTTGCTCCTTGGAAACACAGTTCAGGACAAAACTGTCACGGTCTGACTTTGAGGAATGGGATTCTCAGCACTTCTGTCTCTGCTCCAGCAAGCGAAAAGTGATGCGTAAGACTCCTTCTCCCCCCATCAACTCCAGTGGGTGCAAAGTTGTAACTGTTTCAGGAAAGAGACAGCCAGAAAAAAAAAAAAAAAAGGCAACCAAAAAACATTTCCCCAGCTCATTTTCTTTTCCCAGAAAACCAGATGGATGAATCATTACAAGAGCAGCTGTGACAGGGGACCAGACAACAGACTGAGCCTGAAGCCCAGCCCAGTCGAGGCAAGATGAAAAACTGTCCAAGGATTTACCAACCTTCCCTCCCACATCTGCTTAAAGGAGCAAGACTCCAGAATTAGGACATGTGGATTTTATCCTTCCTCTTGCATCCTGCATAGCAGCAAGAGCAGCCATTCCAGAGACCATGGTGCAGTAAATCCAATGGGATCCAGCAGTGAGGTCCAGTGAAGCAACATAATGGTCAATGGTGATAACCAGAACAGAATTGAAATTGTTTGAATTGAAAGGGACTTTGAAAATCCCTTAGTTTCAGCTTCCTAACACCTTCCACTAGACCAGGGTGCTCCAAGCCCTGTCCAGCCTGGCCTTGGACACTTCCAGGGATGCAGAGCTTCTCTGGGCAGCCTATGTCAGGGTGTCACCAACCTCATAGACAAGAATTCCTTCCCAATATCCCACCTAACCCTGCCCTCTGGCAGTGGGAAGCCATTCCCCCTTGTCTTGTCTCTCCATGCCATTGTCCCAGGTTCTTCTCCAGCTCTCTTTGAGCGCCTTTAGGTGCTGGAAGGGGTTCTCAGATTTTCCTGGAACCATTTTTTTCCCCCAGCTGTCCCAGCCTGGGCCTGCATCCCTAGGAGCATCTTTGTGGCCTCCTCCTGATTCACTCCAACACATCCCTGTTTTATCCTGTGTTGAGAGCCCCAGGGCTGCAGGCAGATCTGCAGGTCAGATCTCACCTGAACAGAGCAGAGGGGCAGAATGCCCTCCCTGACCTGCTGCCCTCACCTGTGATGCAGCCCAGGACTGGGGGGTGTCTGGGCTTCCATCAGCCATTGCTGGGTCATGTTGAGCTGCTCATCCACCAACGACCCCAAATCTTTCTCCCAGGGCTGCTCCCCATCCATTCTCTGTACCTGTTCTTGGAATTGCCCAAGCACAATATCCAGCTCCTTAGAACATAGGGAGCAACCTCGAGGCTCTGTTTGTTTGTGCCAGGCTTTCCTCTGCAGACAGAGTTATTTGTGAGATACATAGACATGCTCTTAATATAGCAGAGTCCTGTGCGTAAAACCCATCAAAATAACACCAGAAGTGACAAGGTTGAGAAAGCATTTAAAAGCTAAGAGATGCCTGCCTTCAGGCTGCCCACAGAGCCCCGGTGGGGCGTGTGTGGTTCACCCTTAATTACACTTTTGGGAGGTAGTTTTTATTCCAGAGGACACTGCCCCGCTCCCCTCATGCAATGCTGGTACTCACTTGCTGAAAAGCCATTCAGAGCTGGGTTTTTTTTCCCCTTCTTCATCTCATCCGAGTGCTTTGGCTGGAGCAGTTGCTCTGATGACATCCTTTTTTTTTTTTTCTTTTTTCCTTGCTGAGGCTCTATTGTGATTTCTGCTTTACAAACAAAGAACCAGAGCACAGAGAAACGAAGGTCAAAGAATCTATTAATTTCGGGTGCCCAATTTGAAGTAGCCAGTGCAAGATATTCAGGACTCTGTGTTCAAAGCACAGATTCCTCTCATGCCTTTCTTTGTTTTCTTCCAACCCCCTGCTTTGTTCATTGCCCTCTTCCAACTTCTGCCTCTTGGGCACTGCAATTATGATTTTTAAATTCAAATGCTGCTTTTAGCTTTCGAGTGTTCTCATCGCTGACTGAGAAGCTGTAGCTGAGCCTCACTAGGCAGCAAATGTTCCCTTTCTCTCAAGGTAAACAAGAAGTCAGGGAAGGTCACTGCAGGTGAAAAGCCACAGGTCTGGAAGAAGAGAACAGGACATAATTCAAGCCAAAGCACTCGTGAGCAATGTGGAGATCTCTTCACCTCTCCTACCCTCTGCGGCTCCATGAACCCATCACCGAGCCAGGGCAGCACAGAGAAGCTGGGTCTGGGATAGAAGAGCCTGGGGGTTACCTCAGGAGCTCAGGGCTTGGGTCCATCGTTGCTTTAGCAGAGGCAGCTATGGAGGGATTGTGTTTGGGGAAGCAGAGCAGACCACGGCAGGAGTGGGAGGGCAGAGGGAAGCCGGCGGTACCGAGCGTGTGTTGCTCGTTGTGTTGGGAATAGCTTGTGCTTGTGGGACTTGGTCAAACGCCAGGAAAACCCTGAGGGTGAGGCTGCAGCCCTCCTCTTGAGATGTTCCAGCCCCCGGAGCCCTTGGGAACAGCCGTGCTGAACACTGTGTGCTCTCAGCTGCCCCAGGATCCATCCGCACGAGGACACGTGTCCTAGGCTCCCTCCAAGCTGGAGCTCCCAGCACATCCACCTTTTATTGCTGCTGCAGAGTCCTCTGGCCAGGCAGGTTCTGAGTGAACGTGTCCCCACGTGTGAAAACACTCTCCAGCCTCAGCACCTCGCCCTTGGCCTTGGCAGAGGGGAGCAGAGGGGCACTGAGGGGAGGATTTGTGAGGCTGCGTTAGCCGGTGGCTGTGAGCTTGCAAAGGATCTGTCCCAAACACAGGAGAGGAGCTGGGGAGATGAGCACAGCACCAGTGAGCTGAGACCTCAGAAGGCCCCTGGGGTGTGGGTTTGAGTAGGAGAGAGCTGAGAAGGGCTTGGGAGCGGGAGGAATGGTAATTCACCGTGGAACAATGCCTGGTATGAGCCGAAGGGGAGTTGGCACCCATCTGTCCAGGCATTTCCTGCTGCCGCAGGGGATTCCTGTGCTCCTCCTTGCTGCTTCCTCCACCTCTGGATCTCTGCATCACTGTTGCTGTTGGAAACACCAGTATTTCATAAGCTGGAGAGCTCAGGGCTGCAGAGACAGCGCAAAAGCAGCTCGAGGACACACAGAAGCAGGAAAACCAATTTTTTTAAATCAAACTTGCATAGAAATGTTGAGTCCAAGGAACATTTTAAGTCCAGCCTCCCCCTCTGAGCAGGCCTGTAGCCACGGTGTCAGCCACGTTGTGGCCAAGCCCTAAATCCCTGAAGTATGGAGGGTACAGTTTAGGTGTCCCAGGGCAGCAGTGTCTCCCGTGTCTCTAACACCCAGCCTGAGCCTCCCGTGTCCCACATTGCCACTGGTACCTTTTGTCACAGTCCAGCACGACAGGGAGAATTTTGGCTGTGTCTCTAAACCCACCTTCCATGTGTTTGTAGCTGGTTCTTAGCTCACCATCAGCTCCCCAGGGCTCTGCAGGGCTTTCTCCCCACTGTCGGCACCTTTTTGCTCATAGTGAAAGCACAGAAACTCTCCTTCACACCTCGCTGTGCTCCCCCAAAACCAGGAGCCCCCGTGGGCACAGCTGTGGGGGTGAGTCACCAGCACCAGCATCTCCCACGGGACCCAGCCCCGTCTCCCTCGCTGGGGGATTTCTGCCCATGGGGAGGGGTCCAGAGAGCAGCTCACAACTCCCCCCACACCAGACACCCCCTGAATGCTGAACTGGGGAGGTGTGAAGCCCTGGAGGGGGCAACTGGTGCAGATTTCCTGCTAGACCCAGCCCCATCCAGGAGAGGACATCCAGAGCATCCTATCCTGCCCTTGGAGGGGGTGGCAGCAGGGTTGGGCCAGGGAAAGGAGTTGGACACACCACTCACGTTTTCCATGCTAGAAACCTTCCTACGTGCCAGTTCACGGGGATGAAGCTGTAAATCAGCAGGAAAACTTCTCAGTCATCACCATCAACACCGGGGGAAAGAACTCTCTGGGAGGAGAGATAAGGAGTGCGTTGGTGGTCCTTCATTGTCCCCTTCCTCCAGGCTTCATGCTGGCGATGTAATTAGTGATTAATATTTTTTTTTTCACTTTTAATTTCACAATGAATATGAGCAAGGCGAGCCCAGATGCAAATAGAAGCCGAGGCCCTTCTGCAGGGACCCCAGGGGACGCTCCGGCCACCTCACACTGAGTCACCACAGCCCCGGGAACCCCGTGCAGGGGCCAGGAGGGGACGGAGGGGTGACAAGGCAGAGCTGCCTGCTGAAAAAAAAAAGTCCTCACTTGGTTGGTTTAGTAAGGAGAGGAAAACAGAAGTTAATGCTGCGACCTAGTGGAGAAAAACCAGACGTGCAGAGTCACGGCAGCGCAGATTGAGGCGAGGGGAAAGCAGAAGTTTGTGGAATTTGTGCCTGGTGGAGGCTGGACTGCAGAAAGCAGTGATAGTGCAGCTTGTTCTTACAGGATTTCACACCTGAGAACGTGGTTTGTAGCCTGTTCAGGCTTCCAGAAGGTGCTCAGCTCACCCCTCAGTAATCTGGGGGTTGGAACTAGATGATCTTTAAGGTCCCTTCCACCCCAAACCGTTCTGTGGTTCTGTGTTTCTGTATTCTCGTGAAAAGGCTGTGAAATCCCATAGCCCACATTAAACCCAGCACAACACGAACGTGGCTGCAAACGGGGTGGGTACAGGTCTGCTCCCAGCAGTGTCCACTTGGGCTTGGATCTGTGCTCCCAGCTAGTTCATCAGCCCCAGAAGGAACTGGAGTTGGAGAAGAAACTGTTTGTTGGGCAGAAATGGGGGAAGAAACAAGTGAGATGAATTGCCTGGTGCCTGCAGCTGTGTAAACCTGAGCTTGGCACAGTCTGGGATGAGATCCAGCACCAGAGCACCTGGACTTGGGAAGTGGAAAATCCCTAAAACACAGGTTTTGGGTCAATAATCACCCAAATGGGAGACACAAACACCACCTGAGCTAAGGGCTGCTCTGACTGAGTGCCAAACCAGGGCAGGGAGAGCGTGTGGGGAAGGGCACAGGGATGCTGTGCCCAGGCTCAGGGTCTATGCTGCGAAAAGGGGGCTGGAAAATTGGAAGAATTTCAAAGGAGAGCTCCAGGAGTGAGGAAAAAGTGTCACATGGGTGAAGCTGAGCTCAGTGTGTTACCCAAAGGAGGAGGGTGGATTTCAGCCCACCACCACCGTGTCCTGTGTCCACCCAGTCCTTGGCTCCTGTGGTGGGTGGCCTGGAGAGCAGCCAGGGACTGAACCCTTCTGCTGAGACCCCACAGGAGTTTGTACATCCAGGAGGGTGTGACACAAGGGAAGGGGCAGGGGAAGCTCCCTGGGACTGCCTGGGACACAGCCTGTGCCTGGCCAGGATCTCCCCTGTGCCAAGGGCATGGCAGAACTGAGACGCCTCCAGGATTAAATAACAGCTGATCTGGGGGATTTACAGACCCAGGGCTTGGCTCTGGGTGCTGCAGCTGGCATCAAGCTACCTAAATCCCCTCTCTCCATGTCTTTGTGGCTTCACTGACCCACAGAGAGCAGCTCCTTTGGATCTGGTGAGTACCAGTGGTTAAAGCCACCCAGGACACCTTGTGCTTGTGGCCTCACCTCAGGTAAATCACAGCTGCTGAATTTTGTTTCTTCTGAACATGGAGGAATGAAGGAATAGGCCTGACCCTGCTGTCCTGTGTGCTCAGCCTGGATCAGGGAATGTGTGGCAGCCCTTCAGCCTGGTGCCCAGAGGCTGGTGACACCTTACCCTGAAGCCCTTCTCATGCCACATGTCCTGTCTCCAGTTCTGTGCTGTGCAAAACATCCCCCACGCTCCTGCTGCCCTCCAGCTTCTGTTTGTCATCGGTGGGGCTCATCCAGACCATTAAAAATAGCCAAACATTGCATGGAGAAGGCAGCAGGGGAATTAGATGGAGGAATATAGCCAGGAGTAGCAGTGGGAGGAAAGTGAGGAGGAGGAGAGACTCTGGGGGAGCAGAGAGGAACACATCAGCTCGAGGCAGCTGCGAGGAGCCCAACAGCTGGAAGCCAAAAATAAACCTCAACAGTGAATCAATTCGCTCTGGGGAATGGGTGAATCGGGGGAAGCAGCAGCGAGGGGGAGAGGATGGGGAAGCTGATGAACTGAGTGTGCAGGAAAACCCACAGAGCAATGAATCACCTCCCCAAAAAGCCCCTTTTCCCGAAACAAGGCAGTGATGAAGCAGAAAACAGCAGAGACAGAAACAATTATGGGGCAAGGGGAAGGTTTCCCCCGGTGAATAAACATGCAGAACGGGCTGACCAGAAGTCAGGGGGTCAATCAGGGGTGAATAAATCAGAGTGAAAAAGCCACGGTGGTGGGGCCTCCAGAGCTGGGTGCCAGTCCCCGAGGGATGGGAGGACAAGGAGTCTCAGGCATGGGAAGGTGGGCAGCAAATGTTGGTCTGGGCAGAGGGGGGATGTTGGGCACTGCACTGGGATGGATGGGGGGTCCCAGGGACCAGGATGCAAAAACCCCTCATCTCCAAAACGCATTTTGGGGGCACGGGATGAGGCACTTGGAGCATCACGGACAATAGGTGTTGGGATCATGGTTGGGGTCACAGAACAACCTTTGAGGGTGGCTAAAATTTAATAAAAAGTGCATTCAGAGCTCCTCAAGGAGCAGTCTAGCTGTTAATTAGTGATGAGGCGAGCCTAGAAAAATTGTGGAGAGAATGCCTTTTCTTGAAGAAAATGCTTTGTGTGCAGAAGCTTTGGAATTAAAAAAAAATCTGTGGTGAGACCAGGCATGGTGAGAAGGCATGGATATTTTTATTAGGACATGGCTACTTCTGGCCATCATAGAAGAGACCCTGTGGAGAGCAAGGAGCCATGATTTGTAAATGACTTTGGGGTGTTTTATCAGAAAAGAAGGAATTTGAGGCTGCTTTTTTCTGAGCTGAGTGCCCCAGATGCTAGACTGGAGTCCAGCTCTGTCCCTGTTCCACTCTCTCCCTTTCCTTCACCGCTGCTCCCCGAGGCTGGTTTAGGAAAAGGATGGTGGGCATGAATACTGGCAGGATTTTGGAGCTGGGTTTGTGTGTCTGTGGGAAGTCTGTCTCCCACCAACTGCCCCTCCCCGTGCAGCTGCTCTCCAAATCAGCCCTTCCCAGTTGCCATCCCAAGGCTCTCCGGCATTCCCTGGGGAAGGGAATGCCCATGAACAGGTGCAGGCAGAGAATATGAGCAGAGAAATGAAGATTATTCACATGGACGCAGAACCTTTGGTGTCAATCTCTCCAGGACTCGGTGGGGATGGAGACGCTCCCACCCCTCATCCGTGGGGTTTGCAGTGGAGGTTCCAGTCCCAAGGGTCCGGGGAGGAGCCGTCCTCCCGCTGGTGTGCGGCCGTGCTGTCACTAGAGGGAAGCAGAGCCGTGTGCTCGGGGCTGGGCTGGCGCTGCTGGCACCGCCGCGGCCGCAGTGGCAGTGGGGACAGCGCCGGCACAGACACCCCGAGCAGCCTTGAGCTGGAGAAAGGGAACGTCCCCGTCCCCCTGGGCTGTGCAGGGCGCCGGCGAGGGGCGGTGAAAGCGACAGGAAAGGAGCGGCTGAAGTGATGCTGGGCTCTGCGGGGACACCCCCGGGTCCCCTCTCTGCCGGAGAGCTGACACTGGGGGCTGAAATGGGGTTCAGGGGCACCCCAGCAGGGCTCGCTGGGGACCTGGAGCCCCCTGGCTCTGCCGAGGAGGCGGCGCTGCCCCTGGGGACAGTGGGGACAGTGGGGACAGCTCATCGAGCAGGGCATCCCTCTGCCACCACCCTGCGGGAGCTGTGACCCTCCCGGGATGGGTTAAGGGGACAGGATGAGGCAATGGAGGGAGGCACCAGGGGAGGAAGGGGACAGGGCCCCAAACTGCCCTTGGAGGGATGGCCATGGGGAATGACCAGGTAAGGATGACCCTGGAGCGTTGACCGTGGTGGAATGACCATGGGGGGATGACCACAAGGGGTTGACCATGGAGGGATGAGCATGGAGGGGTGACCATGGGGAGATGACCATGGGGGAATGACCATGGAGGGATGACCACAAGGGGTTGACCATGGAGGGGTGACCATGAGGAGATGACCATGGAGGGATGACCATGGGAGATTGACCATGGAGGGATGAGCCTGGACGGGTGACCATGGGGAGATGACCATGGGGGAATGACCAGGGGGAGTTGACCATGGTGAGGTTTGACCATGAAGGGATGTCTATGGAGGAATGACCATGGGGGTTGACCATAGAAGGATAAGCATGGAGAGGTGACCATGAGGAGATGACCTTGGGGGGGTTGGCCATGAAGGAGTGACCATGGAGGATGACCATGGAAGGGTGATCATGGGGGATGACCACATTGTGTTGGTGGTTCTACCAGCCTGTGGACCCCAGGGAATGTGCAGCACACACTCATGGAAGCCACACCACCCACAGACAAATCTGGTCTCCAAAGCAGCTGCTTGAGACCTAGAGATTTTCTCTTTTATAGAGGTGAGCAGCCAACACAGTCATTTCCCCCTTCATCCCTGGAGATCTGGAGGATTCCCCTCCTCCCCTTGTACACAGGGTTTGGCTCCATTTACACCCTTATTCTCCCGTGGGGCTACCTTGGCCACAGCCCACCTTCAGCCCATCCACATCTCTGGGGAAAATTTCCCCCAAGCATTTGTCAGCTGCAGATCAGGATAATTTCCCGGCATATTTGGAAACAAATGCATCCTGTAAATTTCTTCAGTTTTCTACTGCTCCTGAGAGATTTTTGACACAAATTCGACCTACTCAACCAGCAGCTGCCAGGAGTTTAGTTCAATAACAACTCTTGCTGACAGAGCTCTGCCCATGTCAGCACAAGCCTCAATCATTGTGGTTCTCCCAATGCAGGTCATGGAGCCTGGAAATGCCAGGACTTGCTGCTTTGGCCAGCACAGGGCTGTATCCTTCTGCCAACCTCGTACAATACAGGTTAACTTGCTGTTTTTCTCAATGCCATCTCTCCTGCAGAGACATTTCAGGGCGTTTTGGCAGCTCAGCCATGCCAGTCATGGAAAACTGCATTGATCCCTTTGGCAGGAGACAGGGCAGGAGGATCTGTGTGGTGCCTCGGGGTTTCTGGGGGAAGGCAGAATATCAGGAGAAGACACAAGCTGACAATGTCAGCGTGGATGGTCAGAAGTGATGCCTCTCAGGTGGAAGAATGGATGTGGAATGGATGAAGGACAGTTCCTCTGGTGCCAGCACAGCAGCTTTTGTGTAAGCCATGGGGTGTGGGAACCAGGGCTTGTCTCTGACTGCCCCGGAGGCTCAGGGACCCTGGCAGGGGTCTCAGAGACCCTGGCACACAGCCCAAAACACCTGTGATTTGGATTCTGGCCCATGGGAATGATTGCCAGCCTTGAAAGAAGAATTACAGGTCAGAGGAGTTTAAATAGAGCAGTAATGAGTTTGTAACAGGGTGTAAAAGTAGTTTTTGGGTTTTGGTACAGAGGAGTAGGTATTGCTAAGATGGAGGAACCTCGTGGCTTTTTGAGCTTCTTCCTTCTTCTTCACCTTCTCCATTTCTGCTGTGACAATGGCACAAGTGATTGGTTTAGAGTAGAAACTGTCTAATGTAGAGAATAGGTATTGGAGACAATTAGTAAATAATCAGTAAATAATTTTTAGTATAAAAGATAAACACCCCCTCTGAGGGGGGAGAGTGCCTTGGACCGTCCTGCCAGAAAGACCTCGGCAGGGCAGAGAAAGAATGTTTTAGATAAGCTTGAATAAACAACCTTGAACATGAGACCTGACGAGTTTCTGCTCGTTTCTTCCATCTCGGGTGTGGAAAAGGACTTTGCTAGCTCAGGGAATTTCTGCAAAATAGCAGAGAACCTGACAATGGGGCAGGTGCAACCATGGACGCAACTTAGGGAATTTCCAAGGGGAGCCACCAGCCCGTCATTGCCATGCCCCATTCCCACGCTGCTGGGTGAAATACTTCATGTTAACCTTTCAAGAACAGAAGCCTTAATTTTGCCATGCTGTGAAATCACAGAGCCATAGAATGTTCTGAGTTGGAAGGGACCTGAAAGTTCCCTTCCAGTTCCCTCCAGTTCCAACGCCCCTGCTAAGGGAAGGGGACATTTTCCACAAGACCAGGTTGCCCATAAATAATGGTGGTTTGGGATTTTATACGTCCAGAACTTTCTTTTACAGGTCACTATCAGGGCTGGTGTTTGCTCACCTCATTATTAGCTGCAAACAATGTTCAGTGCTGGATTTTTGTTACTCTCGAGCTGACAGCGGTGATGCCACAAGTGGGGAGAGCTGGAAAACAGCCCAAGCATTTTAGCCCAAGGTGATAAATTTGCATCAGAGACATCCAAACTGATCCTTTCTGGTGGCACTTCCAAACGTGTGGCCAAAGTAGAGGCAGTTGAGAGCTCAGCCAAGCTTGGGGGTGGGAAGGGAGGTGATAGCAGGTTTATGGTATATAAAAAAATCATTGCAATGAGGAAAATAGTTTTGTTTGTCTGTTGTGAAGTGCTGGTTTGGAAACAGGAGATAAAATATTAGCTGGTATTAGATCTTGAGCTCAACAGCTAAAAATTACTGCCAGCAGGAGTGATTTGGGTGAGGAGTGAGAGACACACAGGCAAAACGGCTCGCCCAGGAGGACAGAGGCAAAAAAAACCAAAAAAAAAACAACAAAAAAAAAAGAGAAACCTGCAAGATAAAAATAATGCTGTATTTTTTGTATTTTGTTGCTGAGGCTGCTGGAACTCCTGAGGGATCATTGTCCACTGGAGCAACAGCAGACTGGATGATGGGTGCACAAAAGCTGAGGTATTGCAATGGGCCAATGGCAGCCACGAAGCAAAGAACAAGAAGTGCTAATGAATGCTTGCTTTTAAAAGGAAGTTTTCTCCCCAGCAGAGAACTTCCTGCAGCAAAAACAAGTGCAGCTGCTTCCATTTTTTTTTTTTTT
>VZTB01008360.1:136541-159930 GCA_013397245.1 Thryothorus ludovicianus
ATTTGCTGTTTGAGAAGGAGCTGGTTGAAAACTGCTCCTGGGTGCTCTATGAGCTGAAAACTGCTCCTGTGGCATTCTGTGAACTGACAAATCCCTGGACGGATGGGCACGTGGCAAGGGCTGCTTCAGCCTGGTTAAGTGGCCCCAGTCACCAACATAACCAAACACCTGAAGCCAAAATCGAGGCCTAGAAAGTGCAAATCAGTGCTTAAAGTTCCTACCAAATCTCAAAGTCCCACACAGTGGAAATCAAGGCCAAGACTGTGGATACTTCCAGCACCACTGATGGCTTTATGTTCCCCTGTAGCTGGAGCTCTCAGAAAACCTTAAATCAATCTGAAATCGACCCTAAAAGCCAGAGAGACCAGTTTGTACACCGGCTGTGCCACTGGTCACCTGGTCCTCATCCTCCTGTGGACCATGGGGCAGTCCAGCAGAGCTGGTAGGGACAACTTTTGCATTGGGTTGAGTTCAGCCGAGGGACAGAGCTCAGCTTTCAGGTGATAACACATCCTCCACACCCACGAGCTGTACCCTGGGACATTTTCTCCATTTTTATGGTGCCTTTGGAGCTGGTCCTTTATGACATTACCCCAAGTACAGAACCATTCTGTGAATTCAAAGGGCACAGATTCACTCCTGACATTGACTTGTTGGGTTTGACACTCGTCTGATGCAGTAACTTGTTTTGTTGGCTGTTTTCCTCTTTTTTCCCTGGTTTCTGGGCTGCCATTAGCAGCAGAATTAAAAATCTGCCTTCACATGTTCAGCTCCACTGTTTTGTTTCGTTGCTGGGACCCCAACCTGCAGCAGCAGCTCTTAATTGAAGGGAACACACTTTAATCCAAGCAGGGAAATTTAAATGATATCAGTTTCACAGGAAGCTGTAAGAGCTGGATTCAGGAATGTTGTTTTATCCTCTGGTCTTTGTCAGGACATCTGAGTTCTTCTCCTGTCCTTGTCTCCTGTTACCCAGAGTGGATCAAAAGGACCTTACAAGCATAAGATAATACATAAAAATATAAAGATGGGTGTCAAGGGTATGGTGCCAGACTCTCCTCAGTGGCACCCAATGACAGGACAAGGAGGAATGACCACAAACTCTAACACAAGAAATTCCACCTCAACACAAGAAAGAACTTCTTTACAGTGAGGGTGGCACTGTAAAAGGCTGCCCAGGGTGGGTGTGGAGTCTTCGTCTCTAGGGACATTCCAACCCCTCCTGGATATCCTCCTGTGTAACCTGCTCTAGGCAGGCAGGGGGGTTGATCTCAAGACCTCCCTCCCATCATTAAAGATTCTGTGATTCTGTAAGAAAATGTGGAAACTCAGCCAGGACTGTGCTGATGGACGTAGTGCAAAGCAGCTCCACTGGGACAGCAAGTCTGCTCCAACATCATTTTCACATGGGGCAAAGAGCAAGAAATATTAGTCCAATGGGTCATTTTCCAGGTGAGGAGCTGCAGTTGGTGCTCTTCCATGCACATTTGTGCCAGTAGCTGCAGTTACAATCCTTTGGATTTAAACACACACCGAGTAGCCAGACAGAAAGCTGTAGACTCAGGATATAGACATGGATGATCATGGACAACCAGCCCCAGCTCCTGCCCTGGCCCCAGGACCCTCAGTCATCCCCTGGTACCTCCAGACACCACTCTGGGGTCCAGAGGATGCAGTGCTGAGCACACTGGGGCAGAACTTGAGGGTGGGCATCCAGCCAGCCCTTCTTCTCTGCCAGGTCTCGTGGAAGGAAGTGAATTTCTGGCCAGAGAGCTGTTTGGAGGGGAGATGTCTCTTTGGGACTGGCCAGTGAGCCTGGCTGGGGAGTTGTAGGTGTTGCATGGAATTGCCCATCAGGAGAAACCTGACAGCAGGGAATGATGGAAAACACTCAGCGTGCCAAGGGGCTGCTGAGCTAATGCTTGCCTGCCAGTTCCTCTCCCATCTCCAGGAATTATGGCTTTTTATCTGGTCCCACAGGGCTTTATCCACCCCACAGTGCCCACAAAAAATTGCTGCTCTCTCCCTTTGGTGGCATCCCCTCAAAGGGACAGGGTCACACTGAGATTGCTCCCAAGAGGAATTAGGGGTTTGGAGCAGCCTGGCAAAGCCCCCTCTTGACCTCACCCCATGCCAAGCAGGGCTTTGTCTTGTAGGAAGTGACTGGGAATCATGCCAGTGAGCTTATGGAGAACATTTGACTGAGGCATCACCCTGCTCTTGGCCCCTGGCTGCCCCTGGGCATCTTTTTAAAAGGAAAAATTCCTGTTCTTTTGAACTCAAGTATAAGAAATCTGACCTCAACTTCTGCTTTTCACTTTCGCCTGGTAAGCATCTGTGCTGGTGTCCCCATGTACTCCCAGTCACCACATTTCCCTTTCATGACCAAAGCTCCTCTCAGCACAGAAAACACAGGAAAGAAGATTTCCCTCCCCATCCTTGTCCAGTATTTGCTCTGGGGAGTTGAGCTGCCCGTGATCCTCAACAGGAGTTCAGGTTTCAGAGTCAGAACCCTCCTGAGGCGAGGCAGCAGGGACGCTGCGTTTGATAAATATTGTTAAAGTCCCCCTCCTCCCTCGTGCACAAATTGCAACGTGGTGTCCTTCAGATGGTCAGAAGCTCATCCCTGTCATGCTCTGGTATGCCTGGAGGGGGTTGGCTTTGTGGAATCAGTGGGGTGTGAGACATTTAGGGGATTGAACTCCAAACCCCTTCTCCTCCTCATCATCCTTCTCCTCCTTTGTGAAGGCTCCCGCTGTGAAATGGCACTTGGTGCTGCTGGTGCTGCTTTGGGGACAATTTCTGGGAGTGTCTGCAGAAAATGAATGGCTGTGATGCTGTTATCATCATCATCATCATCATCATCCTTCTCCTCCTCCTCCTCCCTGGGCAACACCGGGAGAGGAGCCCTTTATAAGAGCAAGGAATGACAGGACAAGGGGGACAATGACAGAGGACAGTGTTAGATCAGGCATTAGGCAAAAATTCTTTACTGTGAAGGTAGTGAGACAGAGATTGCCCAGAGAAGCTGTGGCTGCCCCATCCCTGGAAATGTTCAAGGCTGGGTTGGACAGGATCTGAAACAACCTGGCATAGTGGGACATGTCCCTGCCCATGGCAGAGGAGTTGTAACCAGGTGTTCTTTAAGGTCCCTTCCAACCCAACCTATTCTATGATTCCTCAAAAAGACATGCATGAGCAGTGCCTCTCTTCTGAAAGAAAACAGCCCTTCCATGCTCTTCTCCCTTTCCAGGAACCAAAAAATAAAAAAAAGAGTTTCTTTCTTCAACTGCCATCATAAAAGTGTGGGATCAGCAGCCGGAATCCCCATTCTTGGGGCAGCTGGGAAAATCCTCCCAGCAGCAGCAGATCAGCCCTACTCACTCCAGTAACACCAGTAACACCCCAGTAACTCTGGGCCACCCTCTGTGAAAATCATAGAAACATAAATTGAGACCTTAAAAATCATCATTTCAACCCCCTGCCATGGGCAAGGACACCTTCCACTATCCCAGGGTGCTCCAAGCCCCATCCAGCCTGGCCTTGGACTCTTCCAGGGATGGGGTAGACACAACTTCTCTGGGCACCCTGAGCCAGGGCCTCCCCACCCTCCCAGGGAAGAGCTTCTTGCTTGTGTCTAATCTAAATCTTCCCTCCTTCAGCTTAAGTCCTTGTACTATCACAACTCTTTAATGCAAAAGGTCCCTCTCCAGCTTTCCTGTGTGTCCCTTTTAGGAAGGGCTCTAAGGTTTCTGCAATAAGATTTTCACCCCCTGCCCTGCGAGTGCTTTGTAACCATCCACTTCCCCCTGCCCTGAGAAATCACCTAACACAGATGTAGTGATTTCCTTTCAGCCACTCCAGACCCTGCAGAGCTTTGGGGTTCCCTCCCTTCTGCTCCTCCATGAGTCTCTGCTTTTCAAATTTCAGCATCTTCCAAACCTCCCTTCCATCATGGATGTGCTCATCCCTGCCCCAGGGAGTTTTAATCACCACGGGGGGAGGACTGGATGTATCCAACACATGCTGCTGCCCAGAGACTGCCAATTCTTGCAACCTCTCTGGATTTGAGTGTCCAATATTAGCAGGAAGGCACAAGTGTCTTACATTCAACTTCTGTACAGTGTGTCCTGCAATGTTGTCCTTACCCAAGTGGGATGGATCATGGATAGCTCAGGCAGTACAGGAGTCCATGCCATCCTGCCTGAACACCCAAGCTGTGACCTTCATTCTCATCTATTTCTTTCACAATTGCCATTGTTCAGTATTTTCAAGGTTAGAGAGGTAAATAAGCCCACACCTCATCTCCTGAGCAATCCCATGCTGTGTGCTCATGGAAAGCTTGCTTTCCCAATGACTGAGTTACTGGGACTCTGCTTTTGATCATGGCCTCCACCCTTGTTTCCACCTCCAAAACATCCTTCCTGAAGGTGTTCCCTGTGGTTTTTGTATCACCTATGTTGCTTCTTTGTTTCCTTAAAACATTGACAAGGTGCAACTACTTCCTGATCTTGTTCATCATTGTTTTCCCAAAATTGTTCTTCCCCATCCTTGCCCATCCTGAGCTGGGCTTTTGCTGGTTTGGATATTGGGGATGGTGTTTGGATCTTTGAGGAATCTCGTGCCACATGCCATATCCTGGTGCCATCGTGTTCTGTGCCCCGGTGGGCTGCAGGTTTCAGCGCTCTCACATCACCACCAGACACCCACAGCTTCAGGCACTGTAACTCTCAGATCAGTTCTGGTATCTCCAGCACTTGCTCTGCCCTCCAGTGCATGCCCAGGCTGGTCTGACCCCACAGTTCCCCTGTCCCAGCCCAATCCAATCCATTCCATGTCTCTTTGCTAACTCTCATGGTGGAAGTGGAGCGGGGTTGAAGTGGAACAATTATATCTTGAGAGATCTCCCACCATGGTTATGAATTTCAAGGTGGTCTTTTTTCACCTAGAATATCTCTGTAACTTGTTTTGATCCTGTTAAATATTAATCCTGCTCATCCATGTCCTTGAGCTCCTTTTCTGCTTGGAAAAGAATGTGAATTTAACAAGGATATGATCTCCTCCATCAGCTGAGCTAACAGTGAAGGCATTGAACAGGACCTTGGGAGACTGTGTGGAAACCCATGTTCTTCCACTCTGGAAGTTCTCTGGGAGCACCTCCCATCACTTCTCACAGGTATCCCAATGCAATCCCAAAAAATGCAATCCCACAGGTATCCCGATCCCTCTGGTCTCCCAAATACTGCCACGGGAGACATGATCCAAAGGCTTTGTAAAAGGCAGCAATATGAAATCATCTGCCTCTCCCTTACCCACAAGCTCTGCTACCAGCTCACAAGAGGAAATGAGACTGGTGAGAAAATCTGGTCTTTACAAATCCTCTCTCTCATGCTACCTTACAGGTGGTTCCAGAAAGGTGGCCTCAGCAGTTCTGGGATTAAATTAAGCTCAACCTCTCAGGTTTATGAGTTCCAGGGCCCATCTTTTCCTTCCAACCCCTTATTTCTAAAGATAACCATGTCTCCCCCTTTTTCTGAAAGCATTTTCTTACCCTGCTCAAGTTCCTCAAGTCAGTTTCTAGCAGCTGTTTTTAAGTATTGCAGAGGAGTCCCTGAGACAGGCGAGGTGAAGGCATCTCCTGCTCCTGGGTACTCTCCACTTTGTAGATGTCCCCATCAATAACCACCCTGTGCACTGGGCAGCACAGTCAGAGATCCTCCTGGTTTTATGATGATGGTCAGAGCACCTAAAAAGGGATTTTCCCTTGCCCCAGATCAGGTGTGAGCTGTGCTTTTTTCATTTAGTCCCAGGAAGCTCAGCATGAGGAGGCTCATCTCTTTGGAGCTGACCTGATTTCTGCTTTATGCCACCTCCTGAAGCTGAGGTCAGTGAAGAGCTTGAGATTTATTTGACCTGTAGTGATGCTTTGTTTGCTTTTTTCCTTCACTTTAGAGAACTTTGACCTTGAGATCTTATAATTTATTTTATATTAGGAATGAACCAAGAGTACAGCCAGATGTGTGTTCAGCTATAAGCATTTGCAAATATGAATTTCAAAACTCTTTCAAAACACCTTTAAAGAACAAAAATGATGGTTAGTCATTTATTGACTAAGGGAAAGTACAGATTTTAGGACCTAAAATAAAGAGTGAATTTGTGGGTTATTTCCCCTTTGGCCTGACTCACATAAAAAGGACTTTTCAATTATTGAAAGCTGTCCAGAATCACCAATTGTAGTACAGGAAATTGCCTCAAATAGTGCCTGGGGAAGTTTAGATTGGATATTAGCAAAAATTTATTCACTGGAAGGGTTGTCAAGTGTTGGAACAGGCTGCCCAGGGCAGTGGTGGAGTCACCATCCCTAGAAGGATTTGAAAGATGTGTAAATGTGGCCTTTGGGGATGTGGTTTAGAGACCTTGGCAGTGCTGGGTTAGTGTTTGGACTCAGTGATCTTAAAAGGCTTTTCCAGCCTAAATAACTTTATAATAGTGCTGACCTCCTCCTCCTTGATGTGCTGATGAGCAGAATGTTAAATCAACCTTTCAGCAATGTCAGTAACTAACACATTTAGGATTTACAATAGGAATAAAATAATAATCCAGCAGTAAGAGCAGCCAATGCAGTTGGGTAATGCAGGTAAGGATGTGCTGCCCAGGCATGTGGTGGAGTCTACAATAAATATTTTTTCATGAGTAGAAGGGAAGGGCAGCTGCCAGGATTGGTATATTGTGGAGTGAACCTTTCTGGAGGTTGGTGGTGCACTAAGTGCCCTTTTCCAGGATAATCTGCTGTGCCATTGGGGACACTCACAAGCTCCCAAGTGTTTCATGATGGTCATAGCAAGGTAGGGAGGCTGAGGCAGAGGATTTAGGAGTTTGCAATGGTCCTTTGGCAAGTACCTGTGAAAGCTGAGGTCAGAGCTCAGGAAGCCCTGGCTCCCATCCTGCAGCCAGCGGGGTGTTGTTCATAACAGCAGAGATGAGCCAAAGGAAGACCAAGCCTGACATTTCTCAAAAAGAATTTCGCCTGTGTTCACAAGTTGAGCACACACCATCGTTCTTTGCCAGCAAAACTTTCTGTCTGGAGTGGCTCATGGCAAAGATGAAGAGCTTTTCTGCCCCAAGGGAAGGATCCCATGCAGCTGCCTCATGGGGCTCGTGTCAGTCCCCATCTGGAGCCAGGGTGCTGCTGTCTCAGCAGCCACCACTTCGGGGAGGAGCTGCACCACTTCCTGCACACAGTCATTGAGCACCGTCTAACACGGGCAGGCTCCTTCCTGTGCCAGGGTTGTTGACAGTGTTCTGCTTGTCCTTAAAAAATTTAAAACAGGCCAAAAAGCATCCCTGGTTCCAGGAAAGCATCTTCCCCAGCCTCTTCCCCATCTCAGCACGGTGCAGAATTTGATGTGGCAGCCTGGCTTTTTTCCTTCTCTGTGTGATGTCTTTGCAGTGCTCTGGGTAGGATGGAGTGAAATACTTGCAACAAAAATAGCTGGGGGTTTTTCAAAGTAAAACTTGGCTGTCCTGAGAGCCTGGCATCTTTGGGGTTGGGAAGATAGGACTTTCACAATGGGGTTTCTTCAAAGAACATAGTCAGGCAACAAAAAGTCTGGAGGTTTTATACCCTTTTGTGTTTTGCCCTTGAACATCACTGGGCAGAAAGAAATTCTCCATACTGGCATATTATTTTTCCTCAAAGCTTATCAGTAAAATCATCTAACTTTATTACAACTAATTGCAAAACTGAAATATAATCATTACAGTGTTTGTAGTACACTGAAATTTGTCTTCTATAGCAAAGTCAGTCTCTGGCAGACAAACCAATAAAAGTAGTGAGTTTTTTACCTGCCCTTTAGTAAATATTATTTGCTTATCTTTGGGACAGGTTGTTTCTGGAGGTTAATTTCTTTGGATGACTAAGGATAAAAAACATGCATCCTTTTAAAGATGAGCTGCCTGAATGGATGCTAAATGAAACTAATTTGGAGAACAAAGGTCTGTTCCTCTGTTTCCTGAATGTTTGAATGATTTCCAAGAGTAAAAAAACAAAGTTCACTATACAATATAACACACAGAAAGAATCTCAGATGAGCAGAAGACTTTATGGTAAAAATATTGACAAATAATGCCCAAATAGCTGCAGGACACCTGTGATCTTTAGGAGAAGAGAGCTCTGTAATGGAGAAATCTGGCTGAGCAGTTGCCCTAGGTTACAACAGAGAGCTATTCCCTCTTTTAATCCTGCAGAAAAATGATGTTTTGAAAGGTTGATATTAAATAATTGCATGGATTTTAATGGCAAGTTTGTGCCACTAACCCCAACGTGCCTTCCAAATAATGCACCCACAGGGAATTGATGGAGGGCTGGAACACCTCTGCTCTGGAGCAGTCTGAGAGAGTTGGGAGTGCTCAGTCTGGAAAAGGCTCCAGGAAGACCTTAGAGCTCCTTCCAGTGCCAAAGGGGGCTCCAAGAGAGCTGGAAAGGGACTTTGGATAAAGGCCTGGAGGGACAAGGTGAGGGGGAATGGGTTCCTACTGCCAGAGGGCAGGGTTGGATGGGATATTGGGAGGAAATTCTTCCCTGTG
Source organism: Thryothorus ludovicianus (assembly GCA_013397245.1). Classification (NCBI taxonomy): domain Eukaryota; kingdom Metazoa; phylum Chordata; class Aves; order Passeriformes; family Certhiidae; genus Thryothorus; species Thryothorus ludovicianus. Next base: position 145,128 of record VZTB01008360.1, read on the forward strand.
AGGGTGGGGATACCCTGGCACAGGGTTCCCAGAGAAGCTGCAGCTGCCTCTGGATTCCTGGAAGCGCCCAAGGCCAGGTTGGATGGGGCTTGGAGAAACCTTGCCTTGTCAAAGGTGTCCCTGTCCATGGCAGAGGGTTGAATGAGATGACTGAAAGGTCCCTTTCAATCCAAACCCTTCTGTGATTCTGTGATTACAATACTCAGAAACGAGTGTGAGAGTGGAATGCAAAGAAAGGGTCGTGTTCTCAGCACTGTGTTTCCTGTAGCACAGACTCCCAGGATACCCAGCTGGGGCTGACAATAACAGCTCTGTATTTATAAGAAACAGTTTTTACCACCAAAAAACCATAGAAGTATCATTGTGCTGATTTCTGTGATTTTGATCTGCAGCTGACGTTTAAGCAAAAACCAGGACATAGAAACCGAGTGCTAAACCTGGCACTTTCAATCTTCTTATTGCTCCAACTTTGCCCATGTTGACCCATATTTTGGTACTATTTTGAATAACTGCACTTGTTTGTTTTTTTACAATGCCCATGGTTGCATAAATATTTGCCTTTTGAGGTTGGACTTGACTTACACTGACTCCTTCTCCCCACCTCTCTCAGAGGTGAAACCTCTGCAACAACCTCTGTAATCAGAAAGATATTTTAGTATCATAGAATCATTTAGGCTGAAAAATACCTCTAAGATCATTGATATCCTTGCAGCAGATCTACCATCAATGCTGGATGAGACTGCTCAAGATTGGCTCCATCCTGAGCTTCATGGTGTCTCCAAAGGTTCCCACAGGTTGGATCCCAAGAGCTGGATCAAATCCATCTCTTTGCATTCAGTACCTGCACCTTGAGGTTGATGTGCTTCTGGTTTAGGGTTCCCCATACCCAAATTATGATGGTGGAATTTGCTCTTGCTTTGTCCGGGCACAACTTGAACAGAGAGAAATGAGAGACATGAGAAACTCTGCCCTAAAAATAGCAGTAGAAAACCTCTGTTCCTAGAGAGAGAGACGAAGAAAATTTTTGGTTTTTTGCTAGAACAGCTCATCCTTAAAACAGCACCCCAAAAAGTTGATATGCCCAATGTAAGCAGCTGTGTGGAAGCTGCAAGACATGGGAAGGACTTTCACACTACCAATAGATTCTCCTTTTCTGGGCAGCTGATTCACTGTGACATTAAAGCCACGAGAAAACTGTTTTCTTGTGGAGAAGTATCCATAGCATGGCAAAAGAAACTCTTCTCCCTAAGTGAACTAAAGAAAGGTGATTTTAGAGGTGGCAAACTTACTGAAAGTCCCAAGTTCTGTCTCTTTACACTGTCCGTAAGAAAGAAAAGAGAGTGTGTTGGAGAAAAGAAGTATTGTGAAAGTTTATTCTGATTTTGTTTGTTTTTTTGTTTTTCTTTTTAGTTCTGTTAATAAAGATTTCTTTATACCCTTTCAAGTTTAGGCCTGCTTTGCTTTTCTCCTGATCCTATCTCACAGCAGAAAATGGACCCACCACATTAATTGGTGCGTTGGCTGGGAAATGCTCAAATTGGCAAATCTAAAGCACTATAGATAATTGATATTTCTGCCTGGTTATGAACTGAAACCACGACACAGGGCAAGAAAGAGCTTCAATGAGGGCAACCAGGTGTGGCCTAACCCCAGACACCTCAAATTGTTATGGGATCTGCCTCTTATCATCCATCCTGGATTTCAAATTCATCTATAAACCAGTTTTGCTGGGCTGCTTCCCTCATTTTGACAGCAGATGCTTTTGCTTTTGTTTCTCAGGAATGAAACAGCCTCTCCTCAGACCCGTAGCTGGGCTGTGGGTACTGCTGCCCAGCACTTCCCTAACCTCCTCAGCCTCCTTCTCTGCCCTAGAAAATCTCCCTCACTGAGAGCTGGGTCCTGGCAGTCAGTCCCTGGTGGGAAGGTTGTGTTCTAGGGCAGTGCCTTCGTTGTCCAACAACCAGCTGAGGTGAGGTCTGAGCTGGCTACCTGCAAATTTCTGCTTTTCCCTGTTAGGTTCTTGTCTGGTTTAGTTTGAGAAAAGTCTCAGTCCATCACTGAAGCATTTGCCTCTTCTTATGGCTGATTTTCTCATCCTGTTCCGAGCTACCCCTGCAAACCATCCACCTTCCATGTTCCCATTCCTCTCTCTCCTGCTTGGGAAATGAGATGCTGCCTGTGTACAACAATTTCAGAACCATAGCAGTGCAGAATCCCACAAAACAAAGGAAATGCTGAGTTTGCTTACCCACATGTTGTGACTCATCACATCTTGTTGACCTAGTGCTGGAAATACCCTTCTAAAATTTCCATAGATGCTTGTTATGGACAGAGGTGTATTTTTTACAACAATCTTGTTCTCTGGATCTTTCTGAGTGAAAAGAAGAGTGGAATTTGGCATCCATAGCATCCAGACTCAGGATTTTCTCACACATCCCATTGGCAATGGTCATGCCCCATGAAAAGGTATCTGCAGCAGGAAACCAAGTCACAAAGGAAGCATCACAAGTCCCCTCTGAAGTCACCTGTTTGAGATGGAAGAGGAGTGATGCAGACTAAGGATGGATCACAAGGGCAGGCCAGAGAAGGCCTAAGGTGTCTTTTGACTTGCTTCATTGCATCCATGAGCTGGCTCTTAGTCCAGCAGGAGGTCTGACTCAGAGAAAGTCACATGCACAAAAAACTTTTGACTTAATTTTTCAAGAACTCAATTTTTCATCTAGACCATGGCCAGTGTAGCATGAGCTTATCTTCAAGCCAGCTGATCTTATAGCACTATCAGCTCTTTTGGCCTCGAGTAAAACCTAAAACACCCAGCCAACCCCACCAGGAAGTAAAAAATATAATCTTTGTTCCTTACCTTCTGTTGTCTTCCACAATCACATCAAATATCTTGGTCCAAGAGCACTCAGACAATTGCATGAAGTGCATCCTTCCCTCCTGCTCCTTGCTATGCTGATTATTTGTTTGTTGTGCTCTCAAGAAAACATCCTCCCACACAGGTTACAAAACTCCCGTCAAATTCCTGCTGGATTGACACATCAAGCCCATGAAAATGAATGAGGAGAGGCTGTTTACTTTGAAGGTCTGTCTAGAAGGAAAGGGCTTTGGAAATTGATAGCTTTTCTATTTTTCTGTTATGCTTTGGCTAAGTAATGTGATATAGACATCATGGATTTAGAGTCAGCAATATAAAGTGGGACTCAGTTCATGTAATGTTGGAGGTGTAAGTCAGAGCTTGTCCCTCTGTGAATCCTCATGGTCATCAGAGAGGAAGAAACGCTTTTAAAGTGTAATTCCCTTCACCTTCCAGATGTGAGCTGTACCCTGAAATGTGGATATTCCTCTTGCATTGGCTCTACAGAGTGCTGAGAACCAGCCCTTAGACAGGGAAAATCCTGCTTAGCCAAAACCCGAGCTCCTGGGACTACAAGACGTTTAGATGGGGTGAGCCAGGACCGAGTTCCTACAGCTGATTGTTTGTGTTAGTCAGTCCTCAAGGGCTGGTTTCTTGCGAACTCATTGTAATGAAGACATGTTCTTAATGAGGCCAGGATTTGAGTCTGCCACCTCCTACAGCACAGCATTATCACATCTTCTTTGGCTGGAGGCAGTGAGCTCTGAGTGACACCTCCAGAGGTGGAGATCAGCATTTCCACTGCACATGGCTGTCCCTCCCTTCCCTGCCACATCCACAGGCTCCAGGGGATGCCAGGCCCAGCAGGGATGACCAAAGGCACAGCCCCTGAGCACAAGGCTGCTCCTCCTCGTGAGCAACAAGGCTCTTCCTTTGAAGCCTGGTCTGACATATTTCCTCTTGCAATCAACAGCCTCATTTCCACATGGAGTCAGCTAGCAGTCAAACTGGAAATCGTGTTGACGTAACTGCTAATTACCCTTGGCATAGCTAATGTGCAGCAGCAAACCTTGTATTTATTGAAGCGTGAGGATGGCTAGCAAAGGAACCAAATTGGTCCAGACACTGTTGAAAAAGATCAGTCTCTCCTTAGGGAAAGAGATGAGTGGCTGGGGTCTCATCTAGTTGCTGTCTTTTCCATGGAGGAGTCTGAACCAGGATTTGGGAAGTGTGTCCTCCTCCTGGCCCTCTAAGGTATGTGCTGTGTTTTCTATGACTTTGGGCTATAGAAAGACTTAAAAACAATCCTCAGGACTAAAGGATTTGGCCACCTACTGTGTTGACATAATGTTCCAGGCAGTATCTGAGTGTGGCAGGCCGGGGTGGGGTGGGATGGGGAGAAGATGGGAGCTGTATCTACCACAGGATCAAAGAAATGCTGTTTGTCAACATCAGCCGCAGGACTCTGATTCAGCTGTGTTTTCATCCAGCCAAGCCTTCAGTCACCTCTGCAATTCATCATTTGTCATTTCCCAACAACCTGTCCTGGTGCTGTAGTACCTGCCTAGAGGCAATTTTCATCCTGCTGTGCAACCTGCGCCTCCCGAGCCAGTCTGTGGGTGCTGCCCTCTGTTACAGTGCCTGGCTCTGCCACAAAGAGCTCAGATTTGTTTTTCTTGACCTTTTGAGTGGCTGTAGGTGGCTGCTGGGACTCCCTTTGGCCAGACTCAACCAGTTGGAATCCCTGTTTTCCAAAGGTATGTGCTCCATGTCTCGGACCACCTTGGTAGAATATCTGAGAGCAACTTCAGAGCAGCCAAATCTCAACAGCATTTGGGAGTCCACATACATGGTAAAATCCTGGCCCTAATATACAAACATCTTCCAGGAAAAAAAAAATCAAAGGAGGCTTAATAAGCAGGTTTTATTAATAAGTAAAGATATTTCATCCTCTTAAAAATGTATCTGTATGAAAGCACAGCATGGATTAATTTCTATACAGACAAAAATGTTCATGAAATTGAAGTGTAGTTTTGAGTACTGCTATAATTTATGAGGAAGTGTGTTGTTATCACTGCATGATGGAAAGAAAATACCACAAATTCAGAATTCAGGCTCCAGAGTTGCTGGGACTTCCATTTTACCTGAGGAACAACTGCAGAGTGTGAGAGACCAGAAGGGAAGGATAATCCAGGTTCTTGTTAATAGATCCCTTGGGGTGGATTAGAATGAAACAACACTGAATGACCAGTGATTTAAGAAAATATATGTATACAGGTTTATTTTAGAACAATTTGGTTGCAATGGAAAGGAAGTATGCAGTCATTTTGGTTAGCATTATCTTAATTAATATCCATATTATATGTCCATATATGTATAAATATCTGTATCTCCATATTTATATATATATATCATCATACTTATCCCTATATATCCATTAAAATATCACTTAAGAAAGTATATAAAGAAAAAAAGAGAGAGAAAGAAAGGATAAGAGTAGAAAGACCTCATCACCTGTGGATCCAAGGATAAGATTTTATTGTTGCCCTTCTGATGTCTGTTGGTCACAGTCTTGATCCATCAGGTGTGGGGGGAAAAGCCCCCAAACAAAAATTCCAGTGAGTTAAAAAATTCTCAGGCTGGGTGGGAATGCCCAGGTACCTCACCTTGAGGGGAACTTTCAGTCCTTTGATGGAAAGCCTCAGGAATGTCTGGGGACACTTCAGGGGGTCTTTGATGGTTGATGACCTCTTCTCAGCTGCCTCTCACATCAGGGCAGTTGAGGCCCTTATGGCCCATCAGAAGGGATGAAAACCCTCAGGTGTGAATGTGACCTTCCCTGAGGAGAGGGGTGGGAGTTCTACAGCTGAGCCACTTGTGTGAAGTAGGATAATTCCCATGATAAAAACACCATCCTGCCTCCACAGGGTCTGCTTCTTATCATCCTTCTCCCTTCTCTGGCTCAAAACCTGCCTTGTAGCCTCCAGTGGTGGTTGCTCACTCCCTCTGTCTTATGCAGTTCAGAGGTTTTTTCCCATGTGAGGATCAGAAAGTGAAAATAATGTACTGATTTTTGGTCCCCAAAGCCAAAAGAAACGGGAAGAGTGATGGTAACCACGGGGAACCTGACAGCTCTCAGCTGTGAGTGTTTGTAGCAGGGTGGTGCTTCATTGGTGGCAGGGAGGTGGCCCCTCTGTCACCTCGGTGTTACCTGCTCTGCATGCACAGGGACCTGGTCTGGTGGAGTTAATGTAACCAAAGACATCCAAATCCCACACCAACTTTTTCAGCTGAACTGTACAATATTTAAAAAGCTGTTGATCCTTGTGAGGAAAGAATGGATTGAATACATTTATCTCCAAAGTTCAAGGATTGCCATGAGCCAGCATTTGGAGTGTTGCACAGAAAGGCTTGAGGAAAATTGTTTAAAATGGGTAATGTATATCTGCTGTCCTTGAGGGTATTTGGTAACATAGTCTTTTATATCCTTACCTTTTCTTTGCACTTTTCCCCATAAAATTGATACTTTTCATATAGCTCTGGACAAGGGTTCTATTTTTCACACAGAAAATGTTCCTTGAGGGAAACCTGCACAGCAGAAGTGCTTTAGAGTCACTTCTGGGACACAGGGTAAGAACAGAAGAAGCAGTTGTTGCCTTTTCTGTGAACCTCTAATCTTTGGTCTGATTGGGTCAGTGTTTTACCCATCACTTGAAGCTCACTCTCATTTGTACACCTGGCAAAGGTGAACATGTGAATGCTCCACCCCTGGAATTGTTCAAGGCCAGGTTGGATTGGACTTTGAGCAGCCTGGTCTAGTGGAAGGTGTCATTGCTTGGTGTCATAATGAGTGGCTTGGAAATGGATGATCCCTAAGGTCCCTTCCAATCCAAACCATTCCACAATTCTTCCTGTGATTCTATGAACATACTTGGCATGTAAGGTGAGACCTGTGTGTGTCACCATCCTGAGGTAAAGAGTGTTCTGGCATTGAGGTGTCCACACTGCTTCTCTGTCCTCGCTCACAGACCCTGCCTGTGGCTGTGGAATCTTTGCTGCCCTTGAAGAACAGAACGGAAGAGCACAAATCTCCTCAATCCACCTGTCCAAGCAACATTTCTTTCTTGCATTTTGTTTTCTCATGTGCATTTGGCTTCTGCTGCTGTGATTTACTTTGCCCTGAAGACCTGCAGTCCTCCATCTACCTAGCATTCAACTGGCTATTCACTTCCTTTTTCCATGGGGACTGAAAACTCAGGAGAAGGCTTTGATGACACCTCATTTTTTCTAGTAGATTCACAGCATGATTCAGGTTGAATAAATTGTCCAAGATCATCAAGTCACACCTTTGATCAATCATCACCTTGTCAACCAGACCATGGCACCGAGTGCCACATCCAGTCATTAAAGTAGAAACAGTACTTCCCTCTGGTTCAAAATCCCCTTCTCCCACTACTGCAGTCATAAGAGCTGTTTCCATTTCCCTGCATTTGCTCAGCTACTTCACAGCTTGCCCTGCTTTGAGCACGAGGTTGGACTGCTGCCTTTAGCATCTGACAGAAAGAAACTGAGGGAGACATCAGGAGAACATCCACTGCGAGAAGCCAGATCAGGACTTCAAAACAACTCCCCTAAAAAAGTGCTGCAAATCCTGGTTATTTTCTACCATGATATGGAAAACTTACCAAAAGAACTTTGTGTAGGAATCTCTGATCTCCCAACTGTAGGAAGACTGGAGGATCCAACAGAATTTATTTCCAATTGAAGAAATGGAGGTTTATCTTATGGAAAAGACCCGACAGGGGAGTTGGATCACTGGGCAGCAGAGCTCACTGAACATCTCCCATCCAGAGAGTGCACAGCCCAGGGCAACATGTAGGCAGTGCCTGCACCAACTTGAGAAGCAGAGAAGATCCAGTAAATAGGCATTGAAGCACAAATTTTTATAAAAAAACTAAGATGCAAAGCCATGAGCTCGTAGACCTCAGGAGCTGGTTGAGAGGTTCATTGCTTCTTGTGCTTGTATCTGTCTGTAAGAACCATCACGTTGTTACAGTATTCCTGGACTTTTGGAAGTGGAACAAAATGAGTCCAGTTTAGTTGTCAATGAATGAGCAGTGGGAATAAACAGCTCCTCTGACAGCTCTGTCCCCCTGCACGGGCCATGACCAGCTCTCTCCAAGCTGAGTGTCCCTCTGCATTTGCCTTCCAGGGAACCCTTCACTGAAATCCTCCCACGATGCTGGGGCTGCTGCTGCTGCAGGTGGTGGCCAGCTGCCTCTGGCTGGGACACACTGAGGTCGTGCAGTCCTCTGCAAGTTGTCCATGTTTTTCTACAGGAATACCACCCCAGATAATGCCTTGGAGCCTCAGAACCCAGCCAGGATCTACCTGCACTAAAAACCCAGTATCACTTTGCCAACCTGTATGACAAATTTGCACTTTCCAGTGTAATCTGGTTACAAACACCAGCCTGGACCTGCTTTGCCTAAATCTAAATCATGGTTTTTTGAGCCTCAGGTGAGTGTCTCTCTTACAGCACAACAACCTCCAGTCATTAAAGCAGTATTAAAATAACCATTTCTATTTTGTTCTACCCCTGTACCCACATGCAAATGAACACACTGGATGGGATTCTTCTCATTTAACTTCAAACACCTGCACCATGTGCTTCCACTGATGCATTTGAGACATCAGCAGCAGAATGAGATGAATCATATCCCAAAGGTGCCCAGTTTTCTGCCTTGACCTGACAGGAACAGCAAGGCACATTACTTTGCATTACATTACAAAGTCAAATGATTCCCCTCCCACTGCCCTGCTGTGCTGGGTGACCAAGGGATGGGGAAAAGGCATCCAAGAGAGCCTAAATGTGAGGGACCAAGAGTCCTGCTGGGATCTGATCCCCACTTTGGCCTTTGCTCTTCTGCATCCCTGACAGAGCAAATCTGCTCCCAGTGAAGAGTCCAACAGGCTTTGTGAGTGGTGTGAGAGAAGTGAGGAGAAATTGAGAAGGGGGTGAGATGGGCCAGGGCCAAAGCCTTGGCAGGCTCAGGCACTGGAGATGAGAGGGTCAGGCTAGGGTAAGAGGAGAGATTTCTGGTGTTCCAGAAGTGGGGTCCACTTGTAGCAACCACACATAAAATCCCAGAATCATGGAATCACAGAATCACAGTGTGACGTGAGGGGATCCAGGGAGAGCCCTGGACAGGTTTTTCTATTCCACAGTGCCTGTTCCCCCTAACAAACTTCATATCCTGTGTGGAAAAGGCTCAGGAGCTTTTCCCACATGCCACAGAATCACAGAATAGGTTGTGTTTTATGGGACTTTAAAGATCATCTTGCTCCATACCCTTCCCTGTGCAGTGACATCTTCCACTACACCAGGTTGCTCCAAGCCCTGTTCAACCTGGCCTTGAACACTTCCAGGCACGGGACAGCCACAGTTTCTTTGCTCACCCCATGACAGGGCCTCACCACCCTCTCAGTATAGAATTTGTCCCTAATATCTCACCTAACCCTGCCTTCCATCAGTGTGAAACCATTCCTTCTTGTCCTGTCACTCCATGCCCTTGTCCAAAGTCCCTCTCCAGATCTCTTGGTGAACTTCTAGGCAGTGGAAGAGGATCCAGCTTCTCCTCACAGGTTTTTCTGTCAAGGCTGAACATCCTCTGCTGTCTCAGCCTGTCTCCAGAGCAGAGGTGTTTCAGACCTTGGAGCATCTTCGTGGCCTCCACTGGCCTCCACTCCAACACGTTTTTGTCCTTCTCCTGTTGTGGGCCCCAGGGCTGGACACAGCACTCCAGGTGCAAGGAAAAGATTCTGGACAAACTGCTCTAGATGATCCTCCTTGACCAGGGGTCTAGACTAGAAAATCTTGAGCGTTCCTTCCAAAACCCAACAACTCAGTGATTCTGTGATCCTGCCACGTGCTTTTGTTTGCTTGCTTTTGAAACTGCACCTTGACAGCAGCACCTGCTGTATCAGACAGGCAGGCTTTGGCATCAGATAGGAAGAAAGCTTTGAGCAGCCAAAGCAAAATTCCTGTGATGCACTGCTTGCATACCTTCATTCTCAGCTCTGCTTCTGAAGCTTTTCTGCAAAATTACAGGGAATTGATTTGGGTAAACATGTTCCATATACTCAATATATTCAATGTATTCAGAATCATAATCAAAAATCAGCATAGGATAGATAATTTAGTTCCTGAGTAGTTCACAATATAAATAATTTGCTGCAGCACTGGTGTGCAGGGTCACCTCATGTATAAACTACAAGCTGCTTCTTGCTGAGATTTCTACTACAAATAATGTCACAGTTCCCAGAGCACCAGTGCTATTTCAGGCTGAGGAACATCTGCAGACACCTCTGCTGTACCTCAGGGGGCTCCCTCTGACTTGCTCACCCATCTTTGCACACCTGCTGGGGATTGAGGCCACACTCATCCTCGCCCCTGCTCATCCCATGCCCCACTGCCCTCACTTTCCAGGCTCTGGAAGCACTGGCTGCTTGATCATCTCCACCAGTCCCACTTCCATCAGCTCCCTGGGCTGTCCTGGGGACCTTTATCCCTGGCAGTATCCAGAAATGTCCTGTCCTCCACAGCAAGCTTGTGAAACATGTGGGAAGCCAAAAAGAGAAAGGAATCAGTTCCACAGAATCACAGAATGACAGAACCAGTTGGAACTGACCTCCAAGGTCATCCTGTCACACCATCCTCCCAGCACTACCACTGTAAACCTTAAACCTCTCATCCATGTCACCCAACGCCAAATCCAGATGCCTCTGTGACACCTCCAGGGATGGTGACTCCAGCGCCTCTCTGGGCAACCTTTTCCATTGCCTGACCATGTGATAGTTGAAAGTATTTTTTCTAATACCTAATCTGAATTCCCCAGGTCTCATCTTCTGCTTTAGTCCTCTCACTACTAGCATGGTAAAGAGGCCAACCTTTATCTCATTACAACCTCCTGTCAGGTAATTGTGGAGTGCCCTGAGCCTGCTCTTCTTGAGACTAAAATCTAATCCTAACATCCAATCTAGCCCTGCTTTCTGTCTGTTTGAAGCTGCTCCCTGTTGTGGTGTCACTCCAAAACCCTTCTCAGAGGTTCCTCTCCATGGGAACCACCCTCAGGTACTGAAAGGGGCTCTAAGGTCTCCCAGAGCCTTCTCAGCAGCAAGCTTTGAGTGAATAAGGGCTCTTACAAAGCCTTTGCAATCAGACAAGGGAAATGATGCAGCCTCACCATACTAATGGTGTTCTGAGAGGCTGCAGAAGAGCAGACTGTGATCATCTGGGTGTACTCAGGCCAGTCTGTCTAATGCCACAAGAGATGTTCTGCCAGGAACAGAAACACATGTAGGTCCCCATTTGTGGGCAAGGAGGAAATGAACAAACAAGTCACCAGACCCAGTTATTCTCTCCTGACACGTGATGCTGCAAGAACCTGGGAGAAATCCTGAGGAAATTGCAAATAGCAACTGTCACCCCATTTCAGTGTGAGTGTGAACAGATCTTGAATAATAACAGAAAACCTTTCTTTTCAGTGAATTTCCCTGTTTATTACAACAGGGAGGTTTATGACCAGGTATATATTGCAGTGGCACTCCTGAGGGATCAGCCAAGTGTTTCTCCAGGGAGAAGAAAAAAGGAACTCTTTGGCTGCCTTTTCTGGGACTTTGCTTCAAGGTAAGCTCTTGCTCCTTCCTCACCATTGACTCCAAGATTCAAAGTCTTTCCTGAGCTTTGGAATAAATATATGGTGAGAAAGCCTAGGCTGGAGTTGCTGCGTTCCAATATCTGCTCTCCAAGGAGCAAGGAGAGTTTATGCATGTGCTGAATTTTGCAGCTCTAACATTTTCTGTAAAGGAGGTCAAGGACAGAAAGAGTGATTTGGGAAAGGATTTCAAGCCAAGTCACCTGGAAAATTAACATTAAACTGTTGAATAAGAAGGAGGGGTGAGTTTATTGGGCACCCACACTCCACCCATGACCTTGCAAGAGGCCTCTGGACAAACACAGGTGGCTGAACTCCTGGAAAAACTCACTCTAAACCCTGTGTGGGAAATCTAACAACTCTGCCTACTTGGAGATCATATAAAAACAGCCATTCTGAGACTGCAGCAGGAGCATTTGAGAGTCCTCTGCCACTTTGGGGCTGTGAGCAGAATCCTGTGCTGCTCTTTCCCACGGTAGGCTGGTTTCTATATATCTGATATTAAGTTAGATATTAAGGTAGTTAAATATATTTTAAGTTCATGGAAGGAGTCATGCAAAAGGACTTTAAGGACTTTTCAGGAACCAGAGGGCTTGATTTGGGGAAGCTCTGGGCATGCTTTGCAGAATCCTGTAAAAAGCCACCTCTTGCTGTTCCTGTTCTCAGTTTCCAGCTTACTGGTCACAATGTTCCTGATCTGGGGCTGCTAAAGAGAAAAAGAAACAGATTTCTTGTGCCAGAGCCAAGGGTATATGTGGCTTAATATCCCAATATCAGCTGAGAGGCAGGACCCCAGCTGGATCATTTGGGTTCAATATTGGGTCTGAGTGGAAGAGCTGCGTGTCTCTGTGAGCCTGCATGGGGCCAGAGACACGTAGGAAGTGCAGCATCACTGGTTTGTCCCTGCCCAATGTCCCCTGAGCTTAAAGCCCAGCTGAGCATTGCAGGGGGCTGAGCAGAGTCCGTGCCCAGCTGCAGGGGTCTGCTGTGGGAAGGTGCTCAGAGCAGGAGGGAGGTGGGAATGGCCTGGAACTGAGTCAGGGAAGATTTAAGCTGAATATCAGGAAGAGGTTTTTCACCCAGAGGGTGATTGAGCCCTGAAACAGGTTCCCCAGGGAAGTGGTCACACCTGCCTGAGTACAGAATGTGTTTGTACAATTGTGTCAGGCACATGGTGGGATTTTTGGGGCTGTCCTGAGCAGGGACAGAAGTTGGACTCAACGGCCCTGATGGGTCCATTCCAATTCAAACATCTTCTGTGATTCTATGAGATCATGCTTGGAACTAGGGGCTTCCAGGCCCTGTTTCATTTGCAGGATTTTTTCTCCAGTGCCACTGCAAAAGCTGAGCTCTTGACCAACTGAGGTAGGTTGAAAAAGATGACCTTGTCCCAGTGCCATACCTCAGTTCCATGATAGCATTGCCATGAGAGCTGTTTCGGCATTGGGTGGGTTTCAAACACCCCTCAGACAGACTATGCCCCCACCATTGCCTCCTCTGGGCACCTAAAACTTATTTTAGATTTCATCCTCTCACATGAAAAAGGGGGATTTGCTCAAACCTTTAGTATGTGTTCAGTCTGTCAGCACAACATGAAAGCCAAAATCCTTCTGCCTTATCAGTCTGTTGGTGTCATTGTAGGGACCCTTCACTGAGAAGTTCTCTGGGTGGGAGGGTTTGACTGACTTGTTCAGGGTCACACACCAACCAGAGAAACCTCTCTTGGGTCTCCACACCTTTACCCACTGCCAGAAACTGCCAGCGCCCCTGAAGGACTCACTTTAACTGTTTACAGAATAACACTATCAAAAAAAACTATGACAGGTTAAGGTTGAGGCTTGCCAGTGAAAGTATCTGACTGCAAACAGATATTCAAAGCAAGATACTAATAAGCTTTAATCCCAACAAAAGCTGGCATGAGGTAATCATTCAGCATGCATAAAGTAGGATTCTTACTCAAAAGGCATCCCTAAGGGAGAGAAGGCAGGTTCAGCCCATCAACTGATCCCAGAAGTTACAAGTGATGGAGTCTTCCGCCACTTCTCTCCATTTTTAATTCACTTTTATACTATTTCTTTACATTTAGGTAGCTTTTGCATTTAGTCATACATCTCAGTGAGGGGTTCTCATGCCTCGGGGGTGGATATCTGGATGAAGTACTTGCAGTAACCTTGAGATGGGGATGTGCATCAGTCCAAGGACAGGAATTTTGCCATGGTTCCTGATTCAGCAGTAGGACATCTTCATGGTTTTCAGTTGCCATGCAGGTTATCAGCTAGAAAATATCACCAAAATATCCTCTGCAAGGGTTTTGACAGAGCCTGGCCATGGTGCCTCCACTCCACGGCTCACCATAGATTTAATCCTCCTTGTATGTGGGAGGCCAGGAATGCTGATTGTGTTTCATCCAGGGAAGAGCAGCCATATTTTCCACCGTAACTTCCCTATCATTACCCTTTTATCCCCAGTCATCTCCCTGCACAACCCTACAGCACTGATGATTTTTCCATATCCAGAAGGACAGAAGTTGCCCCCTCCTTGGTCTCTCAGTCCCCTCCTCTGCATTTGCCTTCCAGGGAACCCTTCACTGAAATCCTCCCACGATGCTGGGGCTGCTGCTGCTGCAGGTGTTGGCCAGCTGCCTCTGGCTGGGACACAGCGAGGTGGTGAAGTCCTTTGAAACTTCATGTCCTCAGTTTTTTTTCCGGGAGATCCCTCCAAATGAAGCCCTGGAGCCGCAGAAACCAGCCTGGATCTGCCAGCGCTACAAGAACCAGTATTACTTTGCCACCCTCTATGACAGGAAGATGCGTATTCCTGTCTACTCTGCTTACATCTACCAGCCTGGACCGGGCAAAAGACCTAAAACATGGCTGGTTGAGCCCCAGGTGAGTGTCTCTCCTACAGCACAACAACCTCCAGTCATTAAAAGCATACTAAAACAACCATTTACATGGTCCTACCCCACTACACACATGTAAATGAACACACTGGATGGGATTCTCCTCATTCAACTTCAAACACCTGCACCATGTGGTTCCTCTGGTGCATCTGAGACATCAGCAGCAGAATGAGCTGAATCATATGCCAAAGGTGCCCAGTTTTCTGCCTTGACCTGACAGGAACAGCAAGGCACATTACTTTGCATTACATTACAAAGTCAAATGATTCCCCTCCCACTGCCCTGCTGTGCTGGGTGACCAAGGGATGGGGAAAAGGCATCCAAGAG
>VZTB01008362.1:0-21869 GCA_013397245.1 Thryothorus ludovicianus
CACCACTGTATAAAACTTAATTTCCAGATTAAATAGAACAGAGAAAGAGAATTGCCAGTATATCTAAATTTCCTTATAAATAGTTTCTAAAACTTTTTCTTTTCATGTACCCAACTCCCTAGTCACCTACCTCCTTGCTATATAAATGCAGCTCAGCAATAGCCAAAACATGTATTACCAGCACAGTGTAAGAGACTGAAATGGCTGATGGCTTAAACATTTGCTAAAACCATCGGAGGACTTTTGCCCACTGTAAAAAACTGCAAAGATCCATCTGTGACCATCAAAACTCACATCTCCCCAAATATGTCTTCTAAGGGGAATTTGGACTGTGAGGAGAACTTGAGATAAGGTAAAGGAGACACTCCAGAAGTGACCCTGGAAGAGAGATTGGAATGCTGATGGCTCAGACAATCTGGGACAAGCTGCCAATGTGCAAAGTAACCTCCCAGGTGCAGAGGGTGAGCATACCTGACACCTCAGGCTACAGCTTCTGTTGAACCAGATAAGGACAGTGGCAAATCCTTGGAGGCTGCACTGTGTCTCTTTGTCCTTACTCAAGTGACTCAGCTGTGTAACTTCCCTCCAGGAAAGTACTGGGGCATTCACATGTAGCCTGAAGGGCCATAATGGGCCTTAAGGGACTCAAGTTCATTGATAAAATAGGCAGCTGTATCTTAGAAGGTGTCAGAGACTCCAGAAGTGTCCCATGATCCACATTACATCATCCAGTTGAAATTCCCCACTCCAAGGGAGGTACATGGGAGGTACCTGAGAGAATGTAAACCAAATAGCTTTTGTGTGTTGTAGATTTCATTGGGATTTACTCCATAACCTGGTGATCCAGTCTGAAACTTTCACTTCAACCAAGATGATGAACATTACTTCAACAGACATCAAAATTGCTCTAAACAAGTCTCCTCTTGAGGCCTACAGGTGATGAGGTCTTTCTACTCTTACCCCTTCCTTCTCTTTCTTAAGAGCATGCATTTTCTCTAAATTATATTTTTATGCTCTTATATTTTTAATAGCTAAATACCTGTTTTTCTGTACAACCAAATTGTTCTACAATAAAGCCTACATGTATATGTTTAAAAACACCAGTCATTCAGTGTTGCTTCACTCTCATCTGCCCCAAGGGATCTATTAACAGGATGGGTTACTCTCACTTTTTGTTTTATCAATAAGCACACAGCACATTATTAGCTGCTATGAAGAAAGGTAACTCCAGCCAGGCCTGGTGCACTAACTGAAAGGAGATTGTATGGAATTATGGAAAAGAAGTGCTACTCCATTCTCTGAGGGAAAAAAAAAAGGAGCTGAAGCCTGAATCATAGATTGATAGGAGCATTCATACATTCATAGAAGTGGAGACCAAAATGACTGCAAGTGGTTGGCTAGGTCGACTCACTCAAATCAGGGCTTCTGCCAACACTGGATTTAATTACCTGGTCTAGTTTATTCATGAAAACCTTCAATGAAGATGGTCACTTAACCTTTGTAAAAACTGCTGCATTTGTTCACTGCATTCCAAGTGATTCCTCCCCAAGCCAATGTCCAATCTGAACTGTCTATGCTACAAGTTAGTAGTGTTTGTCCTGTGCACATTTTGTGGTGTGCTCAAGAATGTGGTTCCATGATCTTACCTTCAGGTCTTAAGTCGCTATTAGATCATCTCTTAGCTTTCTTTTCACTAGACTGATCTAGCCCACTTCTGCTTCTCCTTTCCTAGACCTACCATCTTGGTAGCCCACCCCTGGACCTTCTCCAATTTGTTCCTATGCTTTTCAAATTGCAGGGTACAAAACTGGAAACAATAGTATAGGTGCAGCCTTAGCAGCATCAGGTATTAGTGGTATAACTTCATATTGCCTGGTGACATAATTTTTTGTGAGGTAGAATACAGAGTTTTCTTGATTCATACTCTTGACTCATCCTCAGCCTGGTATCTGTCATAAACCTCATGTGTCTGGGGATTTTTTGTTGCTGTTTTTTTTGTTCTGTTCAGATTTTTTTGTTTTTTTTCTGAGAATTTATTACTTTGCCTGGTTTTTCTTAGTATGTTATGAAATCTGCAGTTACTCCTCTTCAGTTTCACAACTCAGCCCTTCATGTGAATGTGTTGGCCCAACCCTCACGTTTATTGTGATCACCTTGGGTGAAAGGTTACCACTCATTTTTCTGATTCTGAACAAGTTTGCTTTTAAACACACAGAGTATTCAGAAGTTGCAGATTATAAACTGATGAGAGTTTCACAAGGACACAAAAATGATGACGTTCTTGTTGTTATGATAATGATGATGATTACATAATTCTAAAAATACCTGAGGTGGAAGGAGTGGTAATCTGATATAAGCAAGCAGCATACTTAGGTCACTGCATCGCCTCTGCATATCATATTTCACCCACATCATTAAGGCATGGAAAATGGTCTCTTCATCAGGAACATTCACATCATCACTGGCAAGAAGTTTATGGAGTTCTTCAGCAGGTAGAAGTAAAAATTCTTGATTTCTTATAACTTCCATTATATTCTCCTGAGAAGAAAAAAGTATTTCAGTTTCAGTAATACTGCAAGAAAAAAAAAAACAACCAACTGCTAAAGCTAATAAGCCATAGGATTAGTCAATATCTGCCATACCCAGATATGGGTATGTTCTGCCATATCCTTGCGGCTCAGGAGAAAAATAAAAAAAAATTATTAGAGTTTAACAGCTAGAGTTGCATTTCATATATAAATAGCTTTTTAAAATAATATGAGGATTATATAGTAATATCGTAATTAAAAATTGTCAGAATTAGTAAAGGCTATTGTTTGAAATTTTTATAAATTCAGTTGTAATTGAGCACGTTAAATATATTGTAAGTCTATATGCACATACTACATTTTCCTGGATATTTTCATTCTTTTTTCACTATTTCTTAAATTACTTGTCAGGCACATAGAGTTATATAATAAATATCTAGATTTCTGTCTATACATACAACAAGGCTGAGGAGAAGATCAACACCATGAATTAAAGATTATTTTTTGACCTTGTTCAGAACAGATTTTTAATATCCAGTTATCATTCAAATAGTTTACAGCAATTAAGATCTCACAGTATTGAAAACTATTATACTGTCGTGGTGTAGGAACCACACTCCCCAGTTCAGTGCCCCCACTGGGACTCTCCAAACCACTGATACTCTTATCTCCTCACCCTGCCACACTGTGGTAGGCTGGAGAAGAAAATTGGAGGCACAAAAGGTAAAGGCCACTAGTTGAGATAGGAACAATTTACAGGAAACAGCAATGAGGTAAGGAAACAAAGACTAACTGCAACAATACTAATGACAGAGGGTACAAGAAAGGAGATGATTCACACAGAACCACAACCCCCACACCCACTCCCCCCATCCAGACAATACCAGATGGATCCCTCTGTCACATTTACTCGACCAGGAGGAGCCCCTTCCCCTGGGAAGAGACCTTTCCCCCCACTCCTGGCAATGACAAGGTTTTACAGACTAACCTCCATGTCCTAGTTATGCCCCACCCCTGGCTACTGCAAAATAAATTAATCTTCTTCTGGACACAATTAGGACAAATAAAAATAGGAATAGCTAANAAATAAAAATAGGAATAGCTAAAAAAAAGAAAAACTAAAAAGAGAGCCCTATAAACTACATAAAACATATAAACAAAAACAAACAAAAAAAATGTTGCATTTAGTTGTCTGAATTCTAAGGACTGAATTAAGCAGTCCCTGAACTACCTACTCTACATCAACATGACACAGTAGAATCATAATTCTATAGATACTTTTCTCCAAACATTACTCTTAGGGCGCTTAATCTCTGTGGAGAAATTGTAAATGTGTTTTCATATTCTTGATCCATAGACAATTATAAGAAGAAAGTGAAGTAATTGAAGACTGGAGGCACAAGAAAAAAAGAACTAAATTTTTACATAAACTGAAAATATAAAAAGCAATATTGGGAAGAGTAAGTTGCAACATCTAATACATGTTTTGGATAGAATTTTTAAGATGAAAAGTGGGGAAAAAATGATGAAAGATCAGTCAAGGACTTAAAGGTAAGAACATCAAAACTGAGGGAAAAGGATAATTCCACTGCTATACCCACTAAATTCAGTTTTTAGGATATCAAAATCTAATCACTGCTGCCTATAATTGTTTGTTTGTGTGTGGACCAGGGGAAGGGCTGACTGGTCATTGAAACTGAAATACAAATAATATAATATTGCTAAGACATTATAGCAAATACAAGAAAATAATGTGCAAGACTTACAATATCAGAATTATACTCTGGCTCTAGTATGTCACATGCTCTCCTTTCCCTGACTTATTCAATAGAAGGAAACTCTTACTTTAATTCTCCAGCTTCATACTTTTTGAAATGTACTGCTTAAACATATTTATTAAAAAATAACAGCATATTATTTTACATAAGGCAGCAGAGATGAATATTGCAGACATAGACATGACAAAATAATGAGACAGAAGTTCAATGAAATTCATAATGTAATTACAGATAAAATAATAAGTGCAGATAGAATAAATTACACAAAGTTGAAAATGTTGCTTATTATAAATGTGAATGCTTTGATATGTAAAACTTAACTTTCAGTGAGTTACTTTTTAACTCTACATATGTAGGAAGCTGACAAAACAGAAAATCAAAGATGTATATGTGATCATAGACTATATTAACCATGCTGTTAAGTTACCTTAACATAATTGATAATTGGATCAAAACATGACTCAGTTCCTTTTAAAATTACTACATTAAATATCAATAGGTCCCTAAAAATGTAGATTTTTGTGGAATAAGGTTTTAAACCATTACCTTCTGAAAAAGTTTAAATTGTGTGTCTAGAACATTTTAGAATATCTTGGAAATGTAAGGGAACTAGTTTGTAGGCAGGCAATTAACCACAATCTGGCTTAATTCATTTTAATTAAAAAATCATAAAACTCAAAATAATTTTTTTTGCACTTTTCAATAAAATGATTTATAATACAAAGTTTAATTTAGCCTGGTTCAACTGACATTAAATCCCATTATGAAAAAAAATATAACTCTACCTCCTAATAGGGATCAACATTGAACTTTGCAATAGCATATTAATCCAAAGTCTTAATATTATAGAGAAGCATTGTGATGGTGGAACACATTATATGAACTCACAGAACTTAATTTACTAAGAATAAAATTTCAAGCAGGTGCTTTAAATTCTGACAATAATTTTAGATTTGATTAAGTTTTTTTTTTTCATCTTTAATTGTTTTTTATCTGCATACATGTTTAAAGAAAACTTATTCCAGCCTCTGTACTGATTGTAAAATCAAAGTTTTCAGACAAAACATATGAGCTCAAATCTCTTTTTGTGAATATTTGTATTTACATAAATTTCATGTCAGGTATTAGTATTGCAGAAAGTAACATATGTTTTATATATATAGTATATCATATACACGTAATAAATATACCATATATATCCATGTATATAATATAAATGTCATATATATAATTCTGATTTATATATAAAGTCCAGGTTTTTGATCTTCAGAGGTAAAAACTCTCTCCTTCATCTTATTAGCATTTCCTGACCTGACTAATGAACGTTAAATCTTGCTAGATAATATTTTAATTCCTTGAAGTTCATTCCATTTGGAGCAACAAAGCATATTTCAACAGCTATCTGTTTTACTACAGCAGAAATAATTTCTCATATGCTAATTGAGGAAAAATATTCACCCTTTTAAATTTTTTTTTTTAAATCTGACTAGTCTTTATTTTTGTACTTTAGGGAACAGAATACGACAGATGTCTATGACATCTTTTCAGGATGCATTAAATAAATTCTAAATTCTCCTGAGATAAAGGTGCAAGACAGGAATTGAGGTACACAGTTATAGAATAACAGAATCATTATGGCTGGAAAGGACTTAAGATCATCCAATTCAACCATTAACCAAACATTGGCATCTTTGCCACTGTACCATCTGCATGTTTTTTGAATACTTGCAGGGATGGTGATTCCACCCTATGATCACCCTTTCAGTAAAGAAATTTTGCCTAATATGCAATGGGATTTTCCCTTGGCACAAGTGGAGGCCATTTCCTCTTATCCTGTTTTAGTGAAGTGCTTTCAGGCCAGATAAACCTTTATTATGAGAACAACAGTACTGAACCTTTAATCATGATGAAAATTATGTGACAGAGTTGTAGGAGTCTTCAGGACCTGAATTTTTGATTCTAATACTTTAAGAGGCTTTGTAGCTCGGTCTTCTCTATCTCTTAAGTCTCATAAGATGCACTGTGCCTGTTCTACATGCATCATTCATGTAGTCTTTTCATGTTTTAATAAAGTGGACTAGTAGATTTTTGCTTCTAATTCAGAAAATGTAACTTACAGTAGAAAGTTACAGTCTCTGAACCTGCTTGGATGAAACTGTATCACTTGATTGTTCCTGCATTTTCTCAAAATGACCATTGCTATGGGGTCATAGCATTCCAATGGTAGAGCTGTTTCACTTTTAGACCTTTTTAGCAGTTCACAAGGTTAGCATTAAATAAGCATGAAGTATTAGAACCGTAGAGCCATGTAAACGAAACATATCTATATTATAAAGGTAGATAAGCAATCGCCCAAGTATCTAATAGACGGTGCATAACAGGAACATAAAGGCTCTAATAAAATTAAATTATTACCAAATTGAATTAAATACCATATATCTTTATAATAATGTCACCAACACAATTGAATTAGATTTTTTTTTAATTTTAACTTGTAGTGATTATTATTCCACATGGAATCAAATTATCTTGCAAAAGCTAGTTTTCATTGATGTTTATGTCATTGATTTCACTAATCAGCATGTATCAGTTATAATGAAGAATGTGAAAAATATTAAATAATTTCATATGTTGATAAAGACTGTAATATTCTGAGAGTGCTATTTAGAACCTGCTACATCAGAGTTACCAAGGAAATAAAATGCTTAACAGGTTTTTGGTTTTGGATGTAAGGGTCTTAATTAAAATATTTTATATTTTTGTGATTTGGATGCTGTGACCTTAACAATTAAAAAATTAAAACCACATAAACTAATGCCAAAAAATAGATATCCATATACTAGGTTTTCACTTAGTACATAATTAATGTCTATTTTAAGCTCATGCTATTTTTAGTTTAGAACAGGTCAATGCATGACTCTGAGGCTGTGCAAGCAGAAAAATCTGGGTGTTGTAGCCCCCAGATGATGGGATGATCTGCTCAAAACTTTGTCTGTTGACATCTGTTGAGTTTACTGACACCTTTGGCCCAGTCCCAGGGATTTGACATCATTGCATAAGTGAAATCTGTTGGGATGAGTGCTGTGACTGGAGTGCCCTGCTGGATAGTTCCAGGCTCTCCAGGAGTGAAAGGCAGGGCAGAAGAGGCAGAGGGGTGGCACTGTATGTAATAGAAGGGTTAGAAAGTATGGAGCTCACAGCTGGCAATGGCACTGTTGAAATCCTCTAGCTGAGAATCAAGGAGCAAACAGATAATTCAGATGTCACCATGGGAGCCTATTACAGACCTCCTAGCCAGGATGATGATGATGATGATGATGATGATGATGATGATGATGATGATGATGATGATGATGATGATGGACTTTCCTTTGAGGACTTAAGGGATATTTCCAAGTCAACTGCCCTAGACTTCAACTTGCCAGAATTAACTGGGAGCATCACACAACTGGTATAACTCAGGCAAGAAGATTCCTATAAGGGCTGGATGAGAACTTTATGGAACAGGTTCTAAGGGAGCTGACTTAAAAAGATGTCCTCTTTGACATCAGGCTGATGACCTGTTTCTAGTGGGGCTCCAAATGGCTCCATCTTAGGCCTTCTCTTCCACTTCTTCATAAATGACTTGGACATGGGACTGGAAGGGACACTAAGTTCACAGATGATACAAAACTGGGAGGAGCTGTTGACTACCTCAAAGGCAGGGAGGCCCTGCAGAGAGACCTTGATAAATCAGAAGACTGGGCAATCACCAATTGCATGAAGCTCAACAAGGGTAAGTGCTGGATCCTGCACCTGTAATGGGGTAACTCTGGATTTACAGACAGACAAGGGAATGAGATGCTGGAGAGCAGTGCCATGGAAAGTGACCTGGGAGCCCTGATTGATGAAGTTGAACATGAGCCAGCAGTGTCCTGGAACCCAGGAAGGCCAGCCCTGTCCTGAGGTGCACCAGGCACAGCATGGCCAGCTGGGCAAGGGAGGGGATTGTCCTGCTCTGCTCTGAGCTGGGACAGCCTCACCTCCAGTGCTGGGGGCAATTTTGGGCACGGGAGTGTAAGAAAGATATTAAGTTGTTAGAAAGTATTCAGAGGAGGGTAATAAGGATGGTGGAGGAAGGAAATGCTGTATGAGGAGTGTCTGAGGTCACTTGTTCTGTTCAGCCTGGAGGAGACTGAGAGGAGACATCATTGCAGTCTATAATTTCCTTGTGAGGGGAAGAGGAGGGGCTGGCACTGATTTCTTCTCTGTGGTGACCAGTGACAGGATCCAAAGGAATTGCCAGAAATTGCTCTAGGGGAGGTTTAGGTTGGATAGTAGGAAAAGGTTATTCATCCAGAGGGTGTTTGGGCCATGGAACAGGCTCCCCAGGGTAGTGGTCAAAACACTAAACCTGAAAAAGTTCAAGAAGCTCTTAGGTACATGGTTTGTCCTCTTAGGGACTCTTGTGTACAGTTGTACTGTATGATCCCTGATCCCTTTCAACTTGACATATTCTGTAATTATGTTCTCTGACTTGAATTGGCCCAGATTGATTTATTTGTCATTTGAAAGGTTCACAGCACAATTTCAAGTAAAAAGCAGAAGAGATTTGTACTGTGAATCATCCAGAGGCACTTTGGATTTCAAAGGCTGCCAGTAGCAAAAAATATAGAAACACAGTGCAAATTGTCACAATGGTGCAGTATCATATAGTATGGATACCTACTGGTACTGACTCTCGTTTTGCTGTAACTTGTATAAGATTTACCCCTGGCACTTCTCAAGTATGGAAAATATGAGCTAACCCAGCTGTTTAAATTGTGCTGTTTCCACAGCAGGAATGCAACTCTTCTCACGTAGATAACAGAATGACAATTTTCTGGGTTTAAGTTATAACACTTCAGGAAAGTAGTCACCATGACAATCTCAGTTTCTTACTCTCCTGGCACAACTTTTCCTTCTTTCCTCCTGTACTGCTTTTGGCTGTGATGGAGCTCATTTTCTTCTTAATAGCTGGTGCAGTGCTGCTTTTTGGACTCAGTATTAGAATAATGTAGATAACAGGTTGATTTATGATAATGTTGATTTATGTAAAGGTGAGCATATTTAAGTCCTAATAGAGCCCCTATCTTATTTATACTGATTACAGGCACAGAAGAGGAAAACAAGGAAAATGGAGGGTAACAAGTCTAACAGGAGACTCACATAAATCAAATCTGATTAAAAGAAAATTTGAAATCAGAAAAAATATTTCTTGTTGTTAAAGCATTTAGCTCTGGAATAGAATTCCAGTGGATAGGATTGGAACATGTCTGTTAGAAGCAGTGTAATACCATAGGATGCAGTTTACAAGAGGGAAGGTTGGAGAGATCACCTGGCCCAACTTCTCTGCTCAAGCAGGGTTATCCTAGAGCACAATGCACAGGATTGTGTCCATATGGTTCTTAAATATCTCCAATGAAGGAGACTCTACAAGCTCTCTGGACAACCTGCTCCAATGTGTGGTCACTCGCACAGTAAGGAAGTTCCTTCTCATATTTGGGGAACTTTTTGCTAATCAGTTTCTGTCCATTGCCTTGTCCTATTGCTTGACACCATCACCTTATCATGTTTATATACATTGACGAGGCCCCCTCTCAGCTGTTTCTTCCCCAAAGCTGAACAGGCCCAATTCCCCCAGCCTTTCCTCATAACAGAGATGTTCCTCCTCTTCAAAGTCCTCAGCTAGACTTGCTCCTGGAGCTCCACATCAGAACCCCAGGTGTGGCTTCACCAGGGGTGAGTAGAGGGGAAGCATCACTTCCCTTGACCTGGCAATGCTCTTCCTAATGCATCCCAGGATTCTGTTGACCTTCTTGGCCACAAGAGCTCACTGACATCTCATGGACAGCTTGTTGTCCATCAGGATTGACAGGTCTTTTTCAAGGCCTGAGAGTTGCTTTCCAGCAGGTCAGTCCCCTGCCTGTACTGGTGCATACAGTTATTACTCCCCAGGTGCAGGACCCTGTTTTGCCCTTGATGGATTTCAGACAGTTCCTCTCTCCAACCTGCCCAGATCCTTCTGAAAGGCTGCACAGCTCTCTAGAGAATCAGCAATTCCTTTCAGCTTTGTGTTAAACAGTTTCTCAAAGCAGGAAACTGCCTTGGAATCCCTTTCAGTTTTTGTTTCAACCCAGTTACCCTTCTGTTGAGCCTAATAACATCTGATTCACTGAAGATTGCTTCCTGTAAAGGCATCAACTCAAAGACATGCGGAGATGGATAATTTGCTGCTTTCACAGTAGCTTTCAGAAGCAATCATTCTGAATATTAAAATGTATGTCTAATACCCCATTTGAACTTGTCTGTCTTCTACTCCTACATACTGGTTCTTATTATGAGTTTCTCAGTCTGATTAATGAGCCCATTAGCACCAAAACTTAAAAGCCTCAAAATAATCTCTTGGGTCTTTAAGTGGTTATGGCCTCGCTTTTACAATTCATTCACAGTCCTGTAACTGTTGTAATGCTCAGGAGTGAAAACAAGATACTTAATCATTAACACTCTTCTTTGTGGTAACACCTAAAAATATACTTGTAATCTCATAATCATTTACTGACCTATTCTGACCCTACTTAGCCTTGAAATGTGATGGAATACAGCACAAAGCAAGGGCTGAAGGTACAGGCAAGATCATATCTATAAAAAAAGCCTCTACTTCAATAAATGATTAATAAATAGTGTAATTAAGACAGTATTTCAAAAGGCAGTTGGAACATCAGTCAGAGCAGTAGAGTGGAATTTTTTTGTGTATTCCTGTTCATCAAACTTGAATTAAAAACAGGTCGCCATTAAAATCAAAATGCATTCATGGGCAATTGCAAGATCATAGAGGAAAAATGCATTTCTCTACAACTCTTCACACCATAAAGATTTGCAATAATACTGTTTCTTCTATCATTACTATGCATCTCAAAGCTTATGTGTTTTATGACCTGTCATGTATGCTGATTCTGGAGAAAGTTTCAGTTAAAGTTTTGTTTGAGGAGTGAAATATTTACAAATGGTAGTTTATGTTAATATTTCTTATGCAGCAGTCATTTTAACTGAAACCAAACATTTAAAATATTGTATCAGATACATATGAAAACATTAGCATTTTTAATTAATTTATAGTAAATCACTGTATTGAAAAAGTAAATACCAGCTTAGAGCATTCTAGAAAACAAAAAAAAAACATTGCAGGCAAAAGACAAAGTTCAGGAAAGGCCTGAGTTACATGCCTGAATCATTCTGATTTACTCTTTTCCATTGTTGATCTCTGATTCACCTTTCAATTAGCATCCAGGATAAACTGAAGCATTCCTGATAAATTTAGTATGGAAAAAGAGAATACATTTCAAATTAGACGAACATCAAAACACAAACACTATTCTGGGAAAGAACTACCTCTCAACTGAAAGGAGACTTCCCAAGATTTCCACACTACAAGCAAATTTGAAGAAACTCATATGGTAATCACTTTCTGACAGCACTTACAACCTTCAAGCACATTATTAAATCCAGATTAATGCTCAAGAATCAGCATCATTATACAAATTCAATTAAAATAGGTCCTCTTCTAGATGACTGAAATTTTTATATTCCACAATATTTCACAAAGTAGAATGATTCACACAAAGATGTCTGACCATTACCAATGGAATTTTCACACTCGTTCCGACAAAATAATGGTATATAATGCAAAACAAGCACTGTATTTAGATTTTAAGTGATTGTCAAGATGTAAGTCTGCTGAAAACTTGTCACATTAGGTTGTTTGAAAAAACACTTAAAAAAACTAGTAAATGAATGCTAAAAATATATTTATCTACTGTGTAAATCCCAAAAGACAAATTTCAGACTGAAATGAAATTGTAAACCATTTGTCATCCTGCACATAATATTGATTATACTGACAGTTATTCTTGTTTTATTGCTGCTTTGAAAATTACAAATTTGGAAGGAACAGATATTATGTTTCACTCTTTCCAAGAGTGTAAGTTAACATCAAATAATCTCATGCTGTCAACTAACTGTAATACACATTAATCCCTTACTGTAATTTCTTTATTTGGAAAGGGAAGGAGGCAAAGAGAATTTTATAGCTGTAGCTTGCTGTTGATTGTTTAGGTGTTTTTTTCATTAGCCTGTGTTCAAGTTCATAGAAATGCAGAATCACTAAGGTTTGAGAAGTTCTCTAAAATTATTGAATCCAACCATTAACCCAGCATCATTCTGTTCACCACTAAACCAAATCCCCAAGAGCCAATATCCATGCAACTTTTGAACACTTCCAGGGATGATGATTCTACCACTTACCTGGGTAGCTTATTTCAATGCTTAAGCACTCTTTCAATGAAGAATGCTTTCCTAATACTTGATCTAAACTTTCCCTGGTGCAACTTGAGACCCCTTCCTCTTGTCCTGTCACTTGTTACTGTGGAAAGAGACAAATCCCTTGCTCACAGCAACCTCCTTTCAGGTGAGCTGTAGAGTGTGATAAGGTATACCTGAGCCTTCCTTTTTCCAGGAACCCCAGTTTTCTCAGACATTGCTCATAAGACTTGTGCTCCAGACCCTATACCAGCTCCTTCTCTGGACCTGCCTCAGTTCCTCAGTGTCCTTCTCGTAGTGAGGGGCCCAAAATTGAACATGGTATTTAAAGTGGGACCTCACCAGTGCCAGTAGAGTGGGGCAATCACTCCTCTGGTCTTGCTGGCCACACCCTTGCTGATACAGGCCAGGATGCCACTAGCCTTCTTGACCACCTAGGCACACACTGGCTCATGTTCAGCTGGCTGTTGACCAACAGGCCCAGGTTCTTTTCTGCTGAGCAGCTCTCCAGCCACTCTTCCTCAAGATGGTAGTAGTGCTGAATGAGATTATTGTGACCGAAGTGCTGGATCCAACACAAATATACATTTTTTTTTTTTTTCAGGAAATAAACAAAAATTATTCCATGGTATTTACACCCGAAATTATGCTACCTAACACAGAAGCATAGAAATAGAAACATTCTTTAAAATTAAGAATTTGAAATAACATGAGGATTTGTTCAATTTTTAATAGTGGACCTTCTGATTCTCTCGTGCTTTAGAAGCTACCCATTATATTTAAAAATGTATTTATTCAGATTAATTAACTTATTGATAGCTGATCAAGTCTTGCACAGAATTTAGGTATCTGGTTGAAACACAGTGTTTAAGTGCTCATGAGACATAGAAAGGGCTACATGGGCTTAAAGAAAGAGGTACATTTGCGTCCATTGACCAGATGTAATTTTGAAAATTATTAGAAGGAGTTTAAATGGTGAATATTCTATCTTCTCTGTGTATCACAGATTTTGAAAATTTGTAATTTTAGTGATTTCCTGTATGAAATGCTTAGAAGATATTTGGGGAATTCTCTTCAATTTATTTAACAGCAGTTTGAATCTATTTAGGTTTTTGCCTTCATAGAATCCCTTGCAGCTAACTACACAATTTAAGCACATGCCCATAAAAGGCAAATATTCCTTTTTTTGCTGTTGTTGTTTTACTTTTAAACCTGTGGCTGAAATAGATCTGATGAAATCTTCATTCTTGACTTGAGGGAATGAATATCCTATTCCCTCTTTCAAGGTCATTTGTGTCTTAAGTGTCTCTTAAAGCCTCTCCAGTAAGTTTTTTTTTCTTACTAAGAAAGATACTGCATAGCAAATGCAACCTTATTTAAATAAGCAAATTTTCATCTAACTTTGAATTTTCGTGAAAACTTGGGAGTGTTGATAAACTCCAGAAGTTCTTGTCCCTTCTCAATTTAAGTTAAATATAAAAACAGAGAGCAGTAGATACTATTCTGTACTTCTGCTTCATTTTACAGCAAAATTCAGAATAAATATGAATCAAATATCTGTATTTTTATATCTATACACTTCGTCCAGCAGGTACTTAACAAAAATCTTTAATAAGAGGTACTAAATCATGTAATGCATCTACGAAATATATTCTGGATTTCACTTCTTAAGAGGAAGAGGTTTTTACGAAGCATACAATAATAAGTCAGTTTCAATACATCTCAGCAGGCTCTGATGCATATAACATTAAGAATGTTAAGAATTAAGAACATATGTTTAGAACATATGTTTAGAACATATGTTATTCAAATGCAATTTATCTACCAAAATATATATAACAAAAAAAAAAAAAAAGAAGAAAAAAAAGAGGTGGATTTTAATTCAGGAATTTATTCTACAGAATTCATTAATCTACCCTGATATGTATAAAATTTGTAATGAGAAAAATGCAAGTATTTAAAAACCAGACTGCAAAATCCTTTCTGTGGATGTACATTGTAATAACAACTTCCATGAGGAAACCATAGAAATACATTTCCAAGATTCACTGCAAATAGCTAAACTATCGGGTACTTCTGAATAAATTCTTAAGACATTTCTAAAATTGTTATCAAGTCCTAATTAACATAAAGTTTATTTACTCCCCTAGGAATTTCACAGCTCTAGCTCAGATTTTGTCTAAACCTATGCCAAACTGTTTAACAACCATCATAAGGAACTTTGTATAGGTTTTACAACTGAGTTAAACTGGTTTAAAGGAAAAGTTTGGATGTCTCTAAAATATAGATGCTCAGAAGAACAGCAGAGAAGTTTAGCAATACTTTTAGTTCTTGCTCTGTGTGTCAGTACATGGCTCATGTCTTCAGAAACAAAACAATCAGTGTGTTCAGTCTTATGAAAAGCACAAGACTGATGGAAAATTGATTTGGTTTGGATACAATCTTGTCTCAAGTCCAATTCCAAGTAGAAGATAGTCCATAACAGCTAGTGATTTCCACAGTTTTGACAGTTTTCCTTTATGTGAAGAGATCACATGCAAAAGTTATTATTTTATAAATATGTAGCATAATTTCTGTGTGAAACACTAATTACTAACTCCTCAGTAAGCCCGTTACAGAATGCAATAGAATTTACAGTTACACTCCTAGGCTGATAGTTTTGGCTTTTTGAGCCATAGATAAAGTTTTTATTGCTCTGACTCAAAAATTTATCTGCAGAATGTGCTTAGTTTATTATAAAGTCACCTGTCTAGAGGCTACTATTTAGTAATAATTTACAAGAATTGCCACATTTCCTTTAAATTATCTTCATTTCAATTACATGAGTAGCAAGTCCATAATTATGTGTATTATTGATTAAATGGTGTTTTTCATAATTGGAACTTGGTCAGTAATGCCCCAAATATATAAATACGTACACAAATGCACGAGTATATGGGCATTTACATGTATAAACATACAGTTATATAAAACATTCCACCACAGGCTTTTGAATCTGATCTGAATCATAGCACTAATCTCATGAAATTTCTACTGAAAATTGAAAATTGCATAATGCCACAAATAAGTACATCTGAGTGTTATGTGAATATTACATTTTTCCCTTGATTGCACAGAAGGGGAATGTAGGAAATTCAGACTTAATTGCATCAGGTTGTCTGATGAAACAGGATGCTCACAGCCTTGTTGAGTCTAGCTTGGAGTACTTCCAAGCACAGAGATTTCACAGCCTCTCAGAGAAAACAGCTACAATGAGTACTACTCTCACTGTGAAGATGTATTTCTCACTTGGAAACTGCAACTTAGGACTGGTGCCCAATGTCCTCTCTTTGTGCACCTTCAAGAAAAGAATTTTATCTCTTCCATAACCCCTGATAGGTAGCTGAGAACACCATCTCTCCTAGCTTTCTTTTTTTCATGAATGCCTCCTCAGGTTCTCTTCATATATTGTGTGCTTCCTCTTTCAGCTTCATAGCTGGTTCAATTTGCTCATCAATTGAAATGCCACCAGCCGGAAAATGCATTCCACTAAGGCATCATGAGTAGAGGGGAGTAATAATTTCTTTCAATCTCCTGGCTAATGCAACTGAGTATATGGTTGGTCTTTATAGAGATGCAGCACAGCTTCATCAGAAGAGAATATTTTAATAATTTCAGTACAGAGTCTACATGTTAAAAATTGATAATGTTGACTTTAGCTGCATGTCATTCAGATGGTCTGTAGACTGTGGGTTCCTCTCCATTTGGCAATCCAAAGACTTGTACAATAACTTATAAAAATAAAAATCTTAGAGAAAAATCATTCATGTAAGAATATATGCAAAACAGGAACACTGATTAACCTTTAGGACCATTCCAGAATATAAAAAGCATCCTAGATGAAAGCAAAAAAAGAACAAACTTCCTCTGCCCCTGTAAACAACTGCAAAGCCAACAATAAACAACATAAGGCATCTGAGCTATAATAAAAAAAACCAGCTTTGATTCAGCTTGAATTTATTTATAGCAAACTATAATATTACTATGTGCCAACTGAGAGGTCTTCTGTATAAATTAAATATGTGGGGAGATTAGGTATCAACACCCTCTTGACACATACTGGGAGTTTAAGAAAATGAAAAGGATATAACTGTCTGAGAAACAGCTTTGAACTTTTAACTGAAAGTCTCAAAAGCCTAGTTCAATGCAGGATACAGAAGAAGGGAATTAGACTATACTACATTTAGGAAAATCTTTAATGAAACACAAGTGAAACCATTAATTCTCATTAACCTTGTATTTGAGGAAAAGCAACTTCCTTACCTGCCTGGCTGTGATAGCAGTGTTCTCAGGCTTTACTGTATTTTGTTTAACCCTACTGCAAACAGCATCTACCCTGGCTAGATACAACCCTGCTGATAGGGTTTGAAGGGGGGGATGCTTCTTTAATGTTAGTAGTGCACAGCACTTCACCTTCTGAAAAATTATATTACTGTTAAGAAAAAAACATTGCTCTTACAACAATAAAAAAATCTGACAGTCTAGACCTATATAAGACTTTGCACTAGGCTATACTGAACTACCAGTGCCACTGGCAAACTTTGATTTAGTGAAACTGCAGATTTACATAAACACATTTTACCAATTTACAGTTGTTTTTTTTTTAAATTTAACTAGCATAAACAGAAATCAAAATTCAGCTCCTTAATTGCAATAGGAAGTGATACATAAAACACCCAGATGTAGCTTAGTTTCACAAATGGAAAAGATTCTCTGCAATTCTATTAATCAGTATGCTAAAGGGTACAGTATGCCCGTGCAACTTTGTATTTATAAAAATCAATTTAAATCATAAGGAGTTAAAAATAACATCTCAGAATTGACAGGACTTCAAAATAATATAATGAAAATAGGTGCATAATACTTTGATTTTTAATAACATGTCATTTCAGTAGGATCTGTTTTATAAATCACATCATATTAATTTCTTGAGCAGCCTTATCTAAGCAACTCATTGCCAGAAGGGAAGACTATAGAATCCTAACATGGATGTAAAAAAATAATACATAATAGACAGTGATGGAAATGTGATGATGAAAATTCAGAAAGATGAGTTGAGTTTCATACACATTTTCACAATTAATTTATCAAAATATACAAGCCTAATTAACTAATTGATGAGCTAAAATAAAAATATAAATAAAAAGAAATTTTGTAAACTCCCAAAGAGTAGTTTTTGTAATTCATAATTTAATTAAGATGTAGTCAAAGAATAAGGTGGTAGAACTTAAGAATCCTTTTTCATTATTGACTCTAATGATGATAAAATATTCCAGTGGACACAAAAGCTTAAACTCTGCTCCAAGG
The DNA here is from genome assembly GCA_013397245.1 of Thryothorus ludovicianus. Classification (NCBI taxonomy): domain Eukaryota; kingdom Metazoa; phylum Chordata; class Aves; order Passeriformes; family Certhiidae; genus Thryothorus; species Thryothorus ludovicianus. The sequence goes on from VZTB01008362.1 coordinate 17,990, forward strand.
CTGTAGATTGTTTCCATAACATAAATAATTAGTTAAATTAAAAAATAAAAAAATTGAACAGCATTCCTTTACTTAAAAATAACCACCATTTATCTTGCACAGAATACTCCACATATCTGATTAAATTCAAAAATTAAACACTGGGCAAAGTAAAAATAAAATGTTATGGTGGTGCCATCACATTAAAGCAGCACTACCTAGAACAGATTACAATCTAAAAGATAAGAAAGAAAGTAATGAAACACTAGGAAATAAGTTCTTGTTTACATTTTTACATTTATCTGCTAAATCTACATTAACACAAGCTAATGGTCAGTGTTTTGTCTCTTTCATTCCGTAGCTAAATAAACCTGTAAGTCTCCTTCTTAAAGCTTTCCCAATTTAGGCACCTCTAATCTCAGCAGGCTATAAACCTGACAGATAAAATTTGCATAATTATAAAGCATAAAACATTTGTCATACTGAAAAAAAGAAGACAAAGGCTAAATAAATATAAATGTTAGCCACTGCCTAGAATAAAACAAATCTGAAAAATGTGCAATTATTTTTATGCTTCTTTTCTTCTTATTAACAAGAGTATGTTGCATAAAGATATATAAGTGATATATATTGGAAATAAAATGGAAATGAAAAGGATCTTTTTTGTTCTAAGCTTAATCAATGAAGAAAATGTATTATACATGATAATGTTTATACCTCACTTTTCCTAAATCAATCCGTGATAGTTTTCCTATTATGAAAGGAATGGATGAGTGAAATTAAAACCTGCTCCCTAACAAAACAAATAAATGTGCTGAATAAATAATAAATCACTATAGCAAATAAAAAATCACTGCTTACTCAACTAATGAAAACTGAGTAACTATCCTTGTTTGTGTGGAACTGTATGCACCATTAGAATTTAATGTCTTTGTTTGAAAGGATGACCATTTACAATGAAATCTGAAAAGACTGAAAATAAATTAAATACTTTGACAACTTCTTAAGTATGTGATCTCTGGAGCACAGTGCAGGAGCCTGTCTGTGATGTTTAGCATTTCTACATTTACAAAATAACCTAAGCAGTGAAATTTGAATAGTTGCAGCAATGGGACTACATCTGGCTAGTGACTGGTCACATATCCCTTATCTAGACGCAGGAGCTGAATGATTCACGAGCCAGAGAATTACTCTTTGAAAGCAAGAAGTGGTGCTCACTCATCTCCCTAAATGAGGATGTGGAAGCCATATTTTATATAATCATTACAAAGAATTGTTCCATATTTAATCTCTAAGTAGCTGTTGTTACCATGAGACTGAAGACAGATGACATTTAAATATCCTTTGGAGAACCTTCTATTTCTCCACTGATGACAACAAGGCCTGGAAAACAAGGCCTAGACCAGGCAACCAACATTAACACATTAACATGACCGAGTCATGCAAGCGAACTCTGGCTTTTTATTTATATTCTGAATTTTGAAAGGTGAGTAATAAGTGTGCACTGTTGGAAATATGAATTCATGGATGAATTTGAATTCACTGAACATGATTTTTTTTTTTTTAATTGGGATAAGGCTATTCATTACTGACAATTATGTTTGCAAGGAAAACTGAAAATTAGATGTGGGAGGCATGCATTTTTTTAGTGCCATGTCATTTATTTAAACATATTAGAAGTAGCAGGACATTTTGGTTGTCTAACATTGTCTCATTTTCTACAGTGCTTTTCAGCTCCAGATACAATATTTAAAGAGAATTAATAGAAGCAAAACACACAATAAAAAAATCATCACTGTTTAGTTTAATAATAAGCCTAATTTACCATCCAAATTCTGCAAAAGGATTGAAGTTTTACTTAAATGACATTGTATATTGTGCACATTTTACCTGTCTCTGTATTTTCAGATGGAAAGATAAATTCCCAAGTATCCAAGAAAAAAAGGAAGTTTTAGATATTCTTAGAACAAACCATCTGGATGCACTGTCTTTTATAAATTCTCCCTAGAAAAATTTTACTGTAAACAAATCTTGCTATTCTTTCTTAAATGAAAAGGGAACTGTTCTTTATTATCACTGGAATATAATGGCAGCAGTTAGAGTATTGCATCTCATGTAAACTACTAATTATCTTAATTTAAACTTGGATATTTTCTAATGTGTAACACGTAAGTAGCTCCTTTCTCCAGTATCAGAAATATTGACATTTTACTTGTATAAATCAATCCTTTGTTCCCTAGATAGCCAGCATCCCTATGGGAATTTACAGTAATTCACATATTTCTGTTTTGTTTTTTTTTTATTCTAGATATTAAAGTATTTTTCAAACGAAGATATTTAATCTATTTAAGTTTATTTAAGACTACATGCGTTATGTGTGCATGTCATACCTTCATGACATTTGACAATGACGGTCTCTAAAGAATGGTTAGATGTTAGGAAAGGCTCCAGAATCACCGGAGCACCGAGGTAAATTCCTTGCATTTTATGCCCTTAGTAGGCATACCACAACCAACTATTACTCCTGTTGACTCAAGTACAACATATTTCTGTGCTGCAACAAAGTCTGTGTTTCCTGCAGGAAGTCTCTTCTCTGTGGTGACCAATGACAGGACCTAAGGGAATGGCCTGAAGCTGTGTCAGGGGAGGTTTAGCTGGAGATAAGAAAACAATTCTTCATCCAGAGAGTGGCTGGGCACTTGAAGAGGCTCCCCAGGGAAGTGGTGACAGCACTAAGCTTGGCAGAGTTCAAGCAGTGTTTGGACAATACTCTCAGGGACATGGTGTGACTCTTGGGAATGCTGCTGTGCAGGGATGGGAGTTGAACTTGATGACTCTTGTGGGTCCCTTCCAACCCAGGATATTCTGTGATGCCCTGAAATGAAGTCCACTTCCTCTAAGCTTTAGCTTCCTCCTGAGCTAAGGAATTTCCTGTCATCTCTGTGGATTTCTTGTTTAGCAAAACTTCTAAAATGTTCCCCTTGCTGAGCAACCTGCTAAAGAGAACTTGGCCTTTGTCCCACACAATTCCCCTTGACTCAGTTTTCAGTATTTGTGACTTAACAAAATGGCAGCCCGCTCCTCTGTTGCACCTTTTTAATAGGATATATCAAGCATTAACAAGGAAAAGGATGGATTAGCATGACACAGATATTCAGAATTAAAGGCAGGAAAACCAGTTAGGTCAAAAATCTAGGGTTTTTTTTGTATATCAAATATATTCTGCATATACAGTTCAGCAATTACTCTGTGACTAAGAATAATTTCTGCCTTGTCTCAATTTTATTCGAACATATTCAGTCTTGAGATGAAAATACCTAGAGATGGAGAATTCAACGCTTTTCTTTGCAGTTATCCCAGTTCATTCCAGTGTTTAAGCAATCTTGTTGATGAAAAAGTACTTTATTTCCAATCCATCTAAACTGAATTGGCTTTTGCTAAGATTTCTCAACTAGATTAAAGAGCTCTTTAGTTCACACTAGTTTCTCCCTGTGGAGATACACTGTCATCAAGAACCTCGTCTTCTTTTCTTTTTAATAAGCTGAAACAGCCTGAGCACTTTAAGATATTTATTGCAAGACATTTTCTCTTGTCCTATAATCCTGTGTGTCTCCCCTCTTCACACCTTCCAAATGTCAAGTGCTATTTAAAAATGGTGACATGAGAGTTATACAAAATATTCAAAAATCCACCACTGCATCCAGAGATTAACTTTTTTTTTTTTTTTTATAACGGCACCAGACTGACACAGAAGGGGGTTCTTTATCTATTCCGCAATACACACACACACACACACACATATATATATATATATTATTTGTGGGGATATAGAGAGAGAGAGAGAGATAGAGATAGAGATAGAGATAGAGATAGAGATAGAGAGAGAGATAGAGATAGAGAT
>VZTB01008362.1:21935-94295 GCA_013397245.1 Thryothorus ludovicianus
CAGAGGTAGATAGAGATAGAGATAGAGATAGAGAGAGAGATGATAGAGATAGAGATAGAGAGAGAGATGATAGAGATAGAGATAGAGAGAGAGATGATAGAGATAGAGATAGAGAGAGAGATGATAGAGATAGAGATAGAGAGAGAGATGATAGAGATAGAGATAGAGAGAGAGATGATAGAGATAGAGATAGAGAGAGAGATGATAGAGATAGAGATAGAGAGAGAGATGATAGAGATAGAGATAGAGAGAGAGATGATAGAGATAGAGATAGAGAGAGAGATGATAGAGATAGAGATAGAGATATGGATGATATAGATGTAGATATAGATGGAGATAGATAGATAGATAGATGACAAAGACATATACATATGCTTGTATCACTAGCATATATTTTGAACCCCAAGTTTTACCTTCATCTTAATTGTGGTAAATTTCCTTTCAAGAACTTCAGTTTTCATTGAAGCACATCCCTCCCTGGTCTACATGTGGGAAACTAGCATAATTATTATGAGCAAATTCATGTTTCCGTTAAGTTTCATGACATTTATACAATTAGTGGTAGCTACACTCACCATCTCACTGTAATTACACTGTTATTTTCTTTTAGCAAATAAAATTCTCTATTTTTTTCTTGTATTTTTTGAAAAGAAATAATTAAAATCTGCTCTTGGCACTTCCCACTGTATGTCTGTATTTACTGATTCTTACTTTTTTTGCACTGATTTTTTCATTACTTGTATTTCCTTAGCTCATTTTAAAGTTGTTTTTGTGGGTTTGTGTTTGAGGAAATTATTTATTTGGTTAGAATCCTCTGTGCAAGCATTTCTCCTCTTTCTGGGAATGCGAAATCTAAGTACTTTTATACCTAATTTTATATTAGACCTTTGATATTAAAGATCTAGATGTCTATATCTTGGTTTTTAATAACTATTTTGCCGAGTTGACTATTTATTATAGTAACTTTTTCTGTTTTCAATTAAGACTGTTAAGTGCTACCCATTTTTTATCCTTCTTTTTATGTAAAGTCATCATCTGAATCAATTTTATCTTTGAGAACCAATGTTTCAGTGATGCTCTCAAACCATGAGGTCACGAGGTCATGACTTTGCTTTGTCTTAGTAACTATTTGGTAAAGAAACCTGGCCAACTACTATCTCCAGAAATGACTGGCCCCTACTTTTATTAGCAATATTTACTTACTCCATTTTTTACATCTTCAAATCTTCCATAATGACAATCCCTCATAAAATCTTTCACTTTTAAAACTTGAAAGACAACAGTCTTTATTTAAATAAAGTCTAGTTCTACAGGCCTCCAACAGACACTTTTAACTATTTTAATATTCTTCCATTTTCAATTTATCAAATTTTCTTTGATAAGTGCTAATTCTTACTATTTACCTGCCTAACACTCCATTTACCATTACTACTAGGCATATGATCTCATACTTGTGAAAAATATTCAGAATAATCAACTTGCTATCTGCATAAAAGCCAATTTCACACATTAAATAAAAACTTCTCCATTTAGCTGCTCTGTCTTAACCTGAATACTTAAGTATTTACATATCACTATGATATTTCTCGTCCGTTACAGTTTCCTGTGCTGTAGCATTCTTCTCTTGGTCCTTCTTACTTAGAGTATCACTTCAAATTCAGACCCTTCATTCTTCATCTTTTTCTCCCTAGAGTATGTAACTAACTCACCTATTATTTTAATGTGTGAGTACATTAAAAATAGTGTTAAGTAACCAGTCCAGGCAATTCTCCATGGTTGGTATTTCTCATGAATGCCCTGACAATCCTTTTATCTTTGGCAGACTTTAGACTGTTCAATTTATTGGAATTTGGTTTGTTTGGGTTTGGGTTTTTTTTAATAAACTCTCCTTTTCATGGTAGAGGATGCCCACATTACAGACAAGCAAAAAACCTCAGAGGTTCTTTAAGAATTGATATCAAGTTAAGTAATATATATAGCCATTTTCAAGATAAATAATACATATATTTATGAAATGCTAACTGAAATATTCTTAGTACTGAAAGTTGTAAAATTAGCCTCTAGAGGCATATTCTTTAGAGTTTGTCTGTTTATACTTAACACAATCCACCAGGGGGAGTTCTAAGAATGAAATAGAAATATTGAAAACAAACATGAACTCTTGGAAAAAAAGAATCTAAATACGCAACTGCCATAACTTACACTTTCTGATGAGCACTAAAATTTTCAGTCAAGCCTATGACAAGAAATTGAGAGTTTAGTAACTATGGATTCATACTGAAGCTGAAAGTTCTAGGGTTCCAAAACTGACATTGGGGAGAATGAAACACAGCTATTTGGTATTAAGCCTAATCTTGAGTGGCTTGAGTATTTTTGAGTAATTATTGAAGTATATTATATTTAACCTTGAGTCAACTGTCAGTCTTTTATTATGGGCACTTCAGTTGAACAGAATATTCTTGCAAGTTCTGGTTTTTAGCAACATCATTGTTAAGCGATAGATTTCCCAATTTTTGCATCCCAAAGAAAAGCGCCAAGAAATACTGACACAGTTCTCTACATCTTACTCTCAGCAATGTTTGTCTTATAGAGGACACTCAGATTATACCAATATGCTCAACCCTGTAAAACACACTGGCTAAACAGATTAACATCAGGTACAATGTTAATACAGCACCATTTTAAACAAATAATTCCAGGGGTTGCAAGCAAAGAAACAATATGAGGAGAGTCGTGAAGGAGTACACAGTATCCTTAAAAAAAGTTGAAACGATCTTAAATAGGGTGATTCTAGAAGTGCATGTGTTTTCCAGCTGGTATAAACAAGCATTAGCTTGAATGACTCTAATGAAATTATGTCCATTTTAATTACATTATCTTTTTGCTACTCTAAATACTTTCTAAAGTACTAGATGTGATAATGATCTCAAAATCAAGAAAGGCTATTTCCTTCTAAGAAGCAACTGACTCATCTTCTTTTGAAGCATGTTTTAATTTTTGAAGTAATCCAGAAAGTCATCTTCAATTCCAAAAGATTAGAAGTTATTTAAAGGAATCACTCAAATACTTTTTTCTTCTTCCCATCTTTCCTCCCTTCTTTTCTTTCCTTTAATTTTTGAGCCATTCATCTTACCCTATAGAACAGTTGTTCTCTGCTTCTAGGCTGAAAGTACACCTGATGTCACAAAAAGGGGGTTACAAACAATGGGGATCATAAAGTAATAAGACAAGCCTGATGATGCAAAAAGAAAAAGAATATTTATATTCCAAATCCTCAAGCGAGTGAGGATCGGCTATAACTGTTAATTGAAAAATGTCTTCTCTACCTAGGGGAATGTTGAATTGATAGAAGTTTCTCATTCCCTAGAAAATTTTAACACTTGCTACAATAATTACTGCTTTCATTCCATGTCAGTATTGTTTACATTTTCAGAAAATCTGAGAAACATTTTTATGAGAGTTTTAAGTGATGAGGTCAACCAGTTTCTCATTTCCATTTAGAAACTAACAATTTTCTTGGTTGTACTGATTTTGGCCGGTGTAGAGCTATATTTCTTCATAGTCGTTAGTATGGGGCTATTTTTGCATTTATGCTGAAAGCAACATTGATAACACAGAGATATTTCTGTTATTGCTGAGCAGTGCTTACACAGCATCAAGGCCTTTATAATTATAATTACATTACATTGAACCTGACAACTATAATTATATATAATACAGCTTATGTGTTATATATGTACATAATTACATATTTATATAACATATATATATACTTATGAATGAACAGCATACCTGAATAGTGAAGCTAAAATACTTTCCTTTTGGATTTCTCAATATTTACTGCCTTTCCAGCCTAATTTCCAAGGTTTCCATTACGTATTCTCTGTATAGAACAGAATTACTTCTGACAAGTATTAAGAGTTATCTACTTTAAGTGACCAAGAGGTGAAGCCCATCACATACAGAAAGAGAGTAAAGCATGGAAATCAAAGAGGAGGGGGGGAGGAANTATTTTATATCTATATATATATAAAATATACAGCTATATTTCCAGGCCTAGCCTCCTGCATTTTACATGTTGTTCATATAAAAATCACACCTTATTGGTGCTGTCTAGTTCTGTTGTTTCTTTTTCAGAACAGGTGGTAAGAACAAAGCAGATCCAATGTTGTTGATGAGGTTTTCTATAAAGATTTAATTGTACNTCAATATTTACTGCCTTTCCAGCCTAATTTCCAAGGTTTCCATTACGTATTCTCTGTATAGAACAGAATTACTTCTGACAAGTATTAAGAGTTATCTACTTTAAGTGACCAAGAGGTGAAGCCCATCACATACAGAAAGAGAGTAAAGCATGGAAATCAAAGAGGAGGGGGGGAGGAAGGAAAGAAGGAAGGAAAACAAGCAGCAAGCAGGGAGGATATGCAGCAAAGCAAGAAGAGAAAGACAGAGGAAAGGGACATAGGAAAGTTGGAAGTAGGAGGGAAAGAGAGTGGAAGGAACAGAGGGGGGAAGCAGAGGGGGAGGACACAGGGAAAGTGAAAGAAATTAATGATATTTTGAAAGACAGGGGGAGGCAAAAAAGGAAATTACATAATTAATTATATATTGTATATATTTTATATCTATATATATATAAAATATACAGCTATATTTCCAGGCCTAGCCTCCTGCATTTTACATGTTGTTCATATAAAAATCACACCTTATTGGTGCTGTCTAGTTCTGTTGTTTCTTTTTCAGAACAGGTGGTAAGAACAAAGCAGATCCAATGTTGTTGATGAGGTTTTCTATAAAGATTTAATTGTACTTTTTATAATTTTTAGATAAAAGTACACAGTTCTGAATATCATATACATATTCATATATATATATACAGTGTTCTTTTGTAGCTATCATGTATTGCAATGTCATTAAAACCTCTGAGCCTAAATGAGTTACAAAAATGTAACTGTTTTTTAAATTATATGTTTACATAAAGAAAAAAAAAAGGTATTTCTGGTAAGAATGTTTTCTAGTCAATAGGATATGATCTGTTATTTCTTGGTGCCAAGAAAAAAATCCACCATGAACAGTTGTCAAGAAGGAGGGGACAGGGAGAAAGAGCACCAAACAGCATGATGCTGCAAAGTTCAATTTAATAGTTGAACCAAAGCAGTGGGTAAGCTGTGTCAGGAAAAACTTCACTCCCACACGAACAGCCCACACACAGTTCCAGCTACCAAAGCCGGCCCTAAATGTGAGTTGGCACAGCGGGGCCTGGGGAAATGCAGTAATTTCTGCAGCTCAGTGCTGGATACCTGCATAACAACATGCCCATTCCCCTGCCCTTATGGTCCCAATCTGAGGAGGTGTCACAAAGGCTACAAATAAAATGAGTCCTGATGATATGTTGTAACTTTCTGGCAGCTTCAGGTTTTACTCTTCTCTTGCTTGCTGACCCACAGCCTGGACCAGGGTTTATCATACTCTGAGTTTTATTGACATTGTTTTGTCAGCTATGGCTCATTATATCCAGTCACCCAAGTCTTTATTAAGGCAAAGTTATGATGTTTCCACAAAATAAAAATCTTTTTGAAAGTTTGCAAAACCACAAGAAATTTTCTGAATGTAAATAAAATGAAATATTTTATGAAACAGCATATAAAAAAAAACTCAGGATGGAGTAACATGCCAATGAAACAGAAAGATCAAAGTCTTGTCTATTATTAATGTTTTTTTGGTTTTTTTTTTAAATATTGAGGGTGTTAAGTGAGAATATACACTCTTTTGTTCCTCTGGCTCCAGTTAGGAAGAAATACTTGCAGGTAGTGTTTTTTTCTCAGTATCTCTGCATTAAGGATTCTCTAACATCTGTCATTATTGTATTGAAGGGGTCCTGTACATTGACAGAACATTGAATAAACAGTTTCTTATATTGCTTATATTGCTTCAGGAAAGACCAGGCTAACCTCTACTCTGAAGTGTTATCTAAGTGTCATCTTTTTTTTTTTTTTTTTTTTTTTTTTTCTCCAGTACTGGAAGTATCAAAAAAACATACCATTCCTTGAGATTTCATTGTCTTTATTTTTGCATGACTGCAAATTTTTTCACAGTCAACAGAGAAATGAGATGTCTGCCCTGCATACTACTGAACACATTATTACCAAATAAGATCAGACTGAATATTTTCAAGCCATTTTAACAATATGAGCTGCTGATGATTTCAGAAAGCAGAGAAACAAATAGGGAAAAGAATCTTGGTGATGGAGTTTCTACATAGTAAAATTTCTATTGGTCATATACTCTTCTGTTTACTTCAATCATAATCCAGACTAAAATTCTCTTTTCTATCATGTCTCATTCCTGTATCTTTCCTTCTTCTGTTTTTCCTACCAGAGTTCCCCATGCTAGTATCAGTTCAATCATCCTGTCCAATGTTAGCTCTTTCTCACCTCCCATCAGCTACATATTCCAGTTAGACTATACTCTTTGTTGTCTGAGACACCCACAGAAAGCAATAGTGAGTCTTTTTTCTACCCTAAATGTCCTCTTCTCAACGTCAAAGTGTTTGGGAATAGCAGAGGGAGAATGCACTTAAAGCTTATATCATGCTTTCTTGGTACCCCTCAACTGGAAATTTAGTACATAATACATGCACATACTACATAGACAATTTAGCCATCAACTAATTTTCTACACACACAGTCTAAGAACTCATGTAGGGGTTTTGTTTGCTCACCCTTGAATATTTTCATGAAAACAAAGAAAGAAGGCTAATCCCCAATACTGGTTCACATCCTTTAACCTTACCAAAGACATGGAAAAATGTCAGGTATTTGATTTTACACTGGTATGCAGACTCAAGGGTTTGAATTTAAAGTTACAAAATTCAGCTATTTTGTTCCTCATCTTCAATGTCTTTCATGAGTGCCAAGAAAATCCTCCATGTTTCATTGTCTCTGAAGTGTTTAGTTTGATATTTGCAGTTCTGTACACACTGAAACAGTCATGCTGATTTTAAGCACTCATCAATGCTTGTTAGGTTTAGTCTGCTTGTCCTGAGCTATATCCAAGAGCAGTAGTTTTTTGCTGCCTAAATTCAGTCAGATGAAGGAGGATTTATAAATTGATATATTGTTCACTTGAGAGATTGAGATGTAGATCTGCTGACCTTATACACAATTACCATATGAAGAAGAGACCTATCAGAGTACCCTTAGTATGCAACTATATGTCTAAAGCATAGAAGGTATTAGTTCAATGGGATATTAACATTGCTGCTGAATATTCAGTTTTCTGAAACTAGAACAAACTTGAAAAACAAATTAAAGCTATAAGAACAGTTGAGACTTGTGTATAATGTAAAAATGTTATTCAGCTGAGAGCGCTGCTTTTCAGAGCAGCCTGCTCTAGGAATAATACACAATTCTACCATACTAACCTTATTAATATAGCATCTAGGCAACTAAATTGAAGTTACTGATGATTAAGAAGCCATGAAATTGTGATTAAAGCACTGTAGACTATTTCCTTAACTATTTTCCTGTCATTTTACAGCATTTTACTACCGGCAGTTGTCTTTTCTATTTTCTTTTAATTATCTTGCTGTCCATATGCTAGTTCTTGAAATGCTCTTACCTTCCTCTTCTCCAACTGTGTCTTGATGGAGTGGTACTGTAACGTGCTATGTCATAGCTGTACTAAGGAGAACTTAAAATGAAAGCAGCACACTGTGCTAAGTGCTGATTATTGCTTTCAAACAAAAATCTTAAAAATACTGAAAGTGTGAAAGGTGATCTATAAAGTACAATTTCTTCTCAAAAAAGAAAAAATAAATTGGGACTAGGAGTCAGTAATAGCAGTAGTTTACATTATAAAAAAGCAACCAAAATACTTTAAGAAAGTCATCTTATCAAGAGAAATGAAAGATCAAATTTTGTGGTTCAATTTAAAGTGGCAAGGATTTTGTGACTCTTTCTTGTATTTGCATTGTTGCAATTGTTCACTTTTGTGTATCACTCATACGGCTTTAAAGGGGCAAAATAGAAAAAATTCTAAACCATAAAAAATATACTTCCTAGTCAGGCATAATTGATATTGCATTGTAAGTTCCCAAATGTTTTTCATTTTAATTTCAGTATCTCTGGTAATATTATTTATTTTAATTATTCTTGTGTCTTTGGAGTATTTTCAACTTAATTTTGCTTGCTAGAGAGAGGAAAGATCTTATAAAAAACCTTTAAACACTGTATCAGAATAACAGCTTTAAAAATCAGAATTTAACTAGTTAAGTGAAAGCACCTGTTTTCTTTAAAATTAGCATTCTATGTAGATCTAGGAAGCATTTTAAACAGAGATGTAATTAAACTTTTTACTCCAAGCTAGTACTATGAGCATAAGGAACAGAAAATTGTGGAATGTTTTAAAATTTCAGTGTGTTACTGTTAACTTGTTGCTAACATGCTACCAATAGCTTACTGCTAATAAAAGTCAATTAAATGCTAGCTCCAGGAAACCCATCTGTTGCACATTGCTTGAAGAGTAAAATTAAAAAAATAAAAAATATCTGAACTTTTGCTTCATATCATCCCTTGATACACAGCTCATATCTAAGACCACTGAAAACATACAGAAAATATATTTAACAGCCTTACAGAACAATTTTGCTTCAAAGTAACTTCATCTAGTCACAGTCCCTGCTCAGTGCATGTCTTAACTGGGTCAGGTTACTTAGCAACATTTTCAGTCATGAGTACCTCCAAGAACAGATCCCAAAAATTCCAGTGGTTGTTACTTTCCTAGTATTTAACTACTCCTAATGTTCTAAAAACATAATCTTAATATTCAGTTAGGATTTCCTATATCCTAATTTGTGTCTGTTGCCTCTTAATCTTGACCCCTAACAACAGCCTAGCACCTCCCTGTCTGTATCCCCCATCGTGTAGATTCAGAGAACAGAAAGGTCTCCCTCAGGACACCAGGTTCATCAGGCCCAGCCTCCTCTTCCAGCATCCAATCAGCATGGTGACCTCCCCTGGACTAACTCCATTATACCCACGTCACTCTTGCACTGAGGAATATAAAAGGAGACACATGACTTTGTATTTGTTCTCATAGGTGTCAAATTGGGAAGGATCAACTTCATTTTTCTCACTCTCACTGGTACACTCCAGGATTTTTTTTGATGGCCTTCTTGCAGAACAGGTTCATTGCTGGTTTACACTCAGCTTGGTGTCCTTTTCTGCACAGCTGTTTCCTAGACAGTTGCTCCCCAGCCTTTAGCAGTATGTGGGATTATTTGTCCCTAGATTGCAGGATTTTGCATTTCCTTTTGCTGAACTTCCTGATGTTTGTCACTTTTGGGACCAGGCCTTTTTAATATCTTTATTGATGATCTGGATGAGGGAAACAAAATGTTGGGCAGCAGTGTCATCTGCTGAAGGGTAGAAAAGCTCTGCAAAGTGATCAGAAAGGTTGTATCAATGGGCCAAGGCCAGTGGTGTGAGGTTCAACATGGCAAAGTGCAGCTCCTGCACCTGGGTCACAACAAACATTGCTTGGGGATGAGTGGTCAAAAAGCAAAAAAGCTAGTGGAGTCTGGAAGATAAATCCCCTTGGGGTGACTGAGGTGGTTTAGCCTGGTGAAAAGAAGGTTCAGGGGAGATGTTATTGCTTTCTGCTATTAGTTGAATGGAGCTTGTGTGAGGTGGAGTTTGGCATCTTCTCCCAAGCAACTAGAGACAGGACAATAAAAGGGAAACTGCCTCAAGTTTCATCAAGGTTGGATATCAGGAAAAATTTCTTCATTGAAAGAGTGTTGAAGCTTTGGAACAGGGTCTCCACTGAACTGGTGAAATCACTATCCCCAGAGGTATTCAAAAAACAAGTAGAAGTGGCACTTTGTGACATGGTTTATGGTGGTATTTATTCGAAGGCGGGACTTGATCTTGGAGGTCATTCTGTGCCTTCAGCCCATTGCTTCAGCATGCCCTCTAAATAGCAGCCTTGTCATCAAACATATCAATCATCTCCTCCTATAAGTTTGAAGACATCTGAAAACTTGCTGAGAGAACTTCATCCTATCATCCAATAATTAATAATGTTGCTAGACGTTGTTGCACCCTGAAATAATCCCTGAGGAGCATCACTCTTTACTGGTCACCAGCTGGACTTTTACTACACATCACAGGTCTCTGGGCCTCTCTGTCCAGTCAGCTTTCCATCCATCTCATTGTCTATTTATCCATATGCCACCAATGTACTGTTGAAGAGGTCAAAGTGATCAAAAGAAAGTACTTTTTGAAGTTAAAAAGCTGGTATCTGATCACTGTCTATTGAGCAGCTATATCAAATAGTAGAAAGGAACCTGTACATATATGATGTTAATCAGCCAGAACAGGGTTCTGCCAGGTAAGGGTTAATTGTTGCAGTAGCCAAGAGGAGGGGTAGCCAGGACCTGGAGGTTAATCTATACCACTTCATACCATTTTCCAGGGACTTGGGAAAAGCTCCCAAGGTCAGGCATTGTGGTAGATGGAGCAGTTGAGTATTGTGGGGTTTCCCTGTGGTGAACATGTGAAACATTTGCCTCCTTCTCGTACACTTTGTCATTTGTATAGTATTGTTGCTTCTAGTGTTCCTTTTCTTATCTCATTGCTGTTTCCTGTAAATTGTCCTTATCTCAACCTATGATCTCTACTTTTTTGTGTGTCCAGTTCTCCTCTCCAGTCCTGCTGCAGGGGAAGTGGGACAGAAAAAGGGGAGTGAGTGAGCAGTGCACTGCTTGGAGTGATTTAGTGGGAACACAATATTGAGGAGCACTACTCCTTACCATAACATTAAAGAACTGCTAAATTACAATGCTAGAGGTTTCTTGCCTCGCTTGTGATCTGACTTTAGTTAAAGCTACACTAACACTGAAATAAACTCCTGATGTCTGAATGTGCAACTACAACTCATTAATGACTGTTATGACCATCCATCTATATAAAAATAATATTTTTCTTAATTTGAATATGGAGTAACATTACAATATTTCAATATGCTACAGGATAAACTATTTTAAATGGAAAGGAAAGGTATACATATCACCCCTCCCCCACGCCAGCCCAACAGGTTTTAACTGTGAAATGTTGTAACCTAGATAATAAACAAAACTAATGAAATGATCACTGAAGCTCTTCGCCATAAAAGATCATTAAAAAATTTGCACAAGGCATACTCTTTGGCTAAATAAAATGGTTTCTCCATCTGCAGTACAATCAGAATTCTCAGTAAATTAAAGAGTCCGTATAGAGTCAGTACATGTCACTGAGATTACTTACATGCTCATAATTAACTTTGAATAATGTTTTGTTGTGCTGGGTCTAATGACCCTTGCAGTACAAAGCACAGAACTGCATCTCTGAAAAGCTAAACACCTCCTACCACTTCATTCAAAGGCACTTGCAAACATTCTGCATCTCCCAGGCTTGGAACTGTAACATATGTTAGGGTCCTTTATATTGCTAACATTATGACTGAGTTACAGACACATCAATCACTTCATTCATTTATGTTCTTCTGGTCAAGGAATTTTTATTTATAGCTATTCTTCTGCTCAGTGCATCAAACTAATTTGAAAATTTTACAAGTTTATGTTTAGCAATTCATTTTGAAATATGGTGAAATAAAAATAGGGAACAAGCTCTATCATTTCAACTCGCAAACTGCAGTTTCAAGATGCAAAATGATCACTGAGGTATAAGTGAAGTTTCCTGAGAGGTACTCACAGATTAAATAGCTGTATCTATGAGGTATTTCAATTTTCAGTTTGAAGCAATCAGGTTTAAGTCAAATGGCATGGAAATGAAATGAAGAATATGGTAGGTACTATATAATGGAAGGTAACACTCAATTTCTGAACATTTATCTATACATTGTAAATAAGCAGAACCATGGCCTTTACTGGGAGAGAGAGAATGCAAATTACATTTGTATTCAAAACCATACTGAGTATTTTTTTTAATAATTTGCCAGGTTTTAAAACCAAACTGCAATTATCTTTTTAAGGAAAAATATGACTTACTTTTCCTCTTTCAATATTACAAAGCAAAGTAGTTGTTGTAAGAAGGGCTAATGATATGCTAAAGCTACAGAGTCCATTAATCCAGTATCGTCTGTTACAAATGTTCAAAATTAAACATACAATGGTTCAAATTAGAGCATATTTGAAAACATCTTCTACTCTAAAAATAATTGCATCCCAATGAGGTGGCCATCACAATTTCAAATTACACTCTACTCTGTTTTCTAAAGAGACAGATAAGTCCATACAGTATGACTTAAATTTCTGACAACTATGACAAGCTGATAAATTGCAGACTTTAAAGGTGAGCTTCTCTACATATGAAGCCTCTTAAAACTAGAAGAATAAAGAACTGCTTGCTAGAAGAAATCATTTGCTTCAGCTTATTAATATGTTCCATTTTGCTGCTTTATGGTTTGGTTTTTTTTAAAAGACATCACACATGCATTTCACTCTACTATCATCTAACTTAACTCTGGCAATAAACTAGGAATTTAAACTTATCAGACATATGGTTCTGCAGATTGAAAGCTTTCAGAAATTGACAAGCTAGTAACAACCCAGATTGCAATTAAGAAGTACAGAAGTTTTAAATCAAGAGACGTGGATATTTGTGCTGCCATTTAAATTAGCAGATTCATTAAAAATAATTAAAAAAATAAAAATCATGCCATAAAACACTGGCAGAGCATCTTCATACCTCAGAAATAAAACAAACTACATTCAATCTGACAAGCTAAAAAAGAAATTAATGACAATTTATATTTTTTCTCTTATTAACTTCTTCCTTGTAAAGCTTTCATTTAAAATGATGCCATCCAAGTTCCACAGGGAATGCAAACAAAAATCTCCAATGTTCACTGTTCACCAAATTTTTATGAAATCTACCTTCCTTTTTTTCTTCCACCAATCTCATATTTTGCTATATGGCAAATGTATTTGCCAAGATTTTTCAAATGTCATCTGGTTTTCTTTCACTGCTTTTTTTATTTTAATTTCCTCACTTTCTCCCCTCTTCTATGAACACATTTGCTCCTCCTTGCTTAGATTTTGCATTTCTAAATAATAATTTGACATTTGACACTGAAGACTAAATATCCCAGTAAACATTAGGATTAATATACCTCTGCTCATAGAAAGGCATATATAACTTTATAGTTAACAAATTTTATTTAAATTAGATAGGACAACCTGTGAGCACTATGCAAATAGAAATTTTGTATTCTTTATTTCCACAGATATCATGGTTAGGGAAATAGAAGTCATCCAATGTGACAAAAAACTTTTTTGAAATTATATTATCTCCTGTCAACAGCATTCTTAATTAATTGATCTGCCCTTTAGGAGATTTTTCTTCTTCATCATAAAGAAATTTCCAAGCTCAAATGTCTTACCCTCATGGGATGTTATGTGAAAGCAGAAAGTGAGTTATATATGTGAATAACAACAGTGTAATTTAGAACTTATATCAAGTCTGAGACTAGGCAAGCAGATTTCTTTAAAAAATGAAGATTGAAACATTTATGGAGACTCAACGAAGCAGACTATTTCATGAAAATATATTGATTTTCATTAAAATGCTACTGGGAAGACAATTGTGAATTACTTTCTACTTAAAAGAAATTGATGAAGAAAAGTTGAATACCATTTGCCAGGTATAATGCAGGCAGAGAGCTATTGTTTTATTACTTGTTTTTTTGAAATGAATCATTGAATATTTAATTTCAACTACGTAATTAGCTAAAATGCAAAATTATTCAAAGATAAGGTTTAACTTGAATTATTCAAAGATAAGGTTTAACTTGAATTGTATCTCAAAATCATTAGCCAATCTATTGCATAAACCACACCCATAAGTCTATTTTTGCAAGATTTTTTTAAAACTTGTCTTGCTCCACATCCCCACATCAGTTGTTTCCTTGAGGTTTTTAATCTCAAGCAAAAAATTGCACAAGAGTCCAGAGTTAAGGGAGAACTATAACTTCCTATTCACAACAAGCTTTTGCAATGATACTGTGGAATAAGATTGACAGAGCTAGAATTTGAGATACAGAACTTTGAACTCTTAAAAAAAGCATACTAAAAAGCTTTAAAGAAAGGTCCTTGAAGTTCTCTGGAAAGCAAGAGAACTATTTTTTAATGAAACAGTGAATTTTCCATCCTTTTTGTAGCCAACAGTTCTCCTCACTTCCCCTGCATAAGACTGGAGAATTTTGTTGACAAACTCCCTCTTGCCCTACTTTATGTTTGCCCTCATCACAATCCATAATACTGTCCTAGAGTCTGAAGGAAAAAATTATGCTTTCTGTCACTGCAGAGACTATGCACGTATCCTTTACCTGCACTCATCACTTTCCTCCCCTTTCTTTACTTTCTCAGGTCTCTGGTGTTCTTCTATCACACTCCTCAGGGTATCTTCCTTGAACTGTGTAAGTTTTTCCTGGTTATGTATCCATATAGAAGAACTAATCAGTTTTCTCTTATGTAGATTCTCTTTGATTGAAAGTGCTGTACTGAAGATAGGCAATAAGGCACTCCTTCCTCTCTCACAACTGGTCTTCCACACACTTTAACACAAAACTAAGTCAAATAGATGTGAGCCGACTCACACCTAAACAAAGTAACATAATGCCTATAAAAATACCACATATTATGAAGCTTATCTTTTAGGGTTATGTTTTCACTGGTCAGAAAAAAAAAGTAATTTCACAGTGATTATCTGTTTTTCCTGCAAAGAGAAAAACTTGTGCATGCTTGCAAATGCTCTCAAAGATAAATCAAAGCTTGCTTATTAATTACAACTGACTTCCTTTATGATCTGTCATCTTTTGTTGGTGATTTGCCCATTAAACATAATTGAGATTTTAGGTCTCAACATTAAAAGAATAATAAATTATATACCCAGTACCTGAGATATGGCACAGATCTTTATGAATTTTGTGATACATTAGACATTTATTAGTCACAAGTCTCCAAATGTACTATAATGAATAATTTTATTCACCGAAAAATATTTCAATAAGTTATTTAAAGAATCATAAGCAGTTTTAAAAATTTTTGAAATCAATGTTTTCCACTATTTTTCTCATATTCATACCAAAAAGCAAATTGATAATATAAAAGTAATCTATAAATCTAAGAAATATATTGATTAAAAGGTTGGATTTTTCAAAACACATCTGTTCATTCCCTATACAATTTCATTTGAAAGAAGATCACATGAATGCTGCTCTGACAGAATATTTCTCTCTGCTGACAGAAGGTGGTTTAACTGACTAGCTTGGACCTGTAATACAGAGAAATCACAGAACTCGCTCCAGAAGTGTAACATGGGTATAATTACCTGAACGGTAGCGGTAAAAACCACAGTTAAACCTGTGAATTGTAATGTGTTATTAGTTACAGAAAAGAATAAATAAAATAAGGACATAAATGCTGAAAAAGACAATGAGATTCATTGAAATGTGCTCTATTACTTCAATAATAATTTCAGTAGAGACCTAAAGGAACCATCATTTCTCAAATGATATATAATCTACTCTTTATTTAAGTTTAATTTCATGAGCCAGATGTTTTTAGTTTTGTCAAACTATGAAAAATCAAATGGCTACCAAAATAATTTAATTTCTTAATAAGTAGTATATTTCTACTTCATTGATTCTGGTTAAATTTTGACATTAATTTCACACCTGTTCTGTCAGATGAAATTAGAAAAAATATTAAATATTACCAGATAAAATTCCTTATTTCTAGAACTTCCTGTCTTAATCTACTTCACAGATGACTAAAAGGATGACTAAAATTCTTGACAAAAAAAAACCCAAACCCACTACTCAACAGAACTTCCATTCACAGTGTTCCCATACGGAAAAATGACAACTACAAAGCTTCCCTAAAGCTAAAGTGATTAAAAAGTATTATAATGATTTACATACACTTTACTATTATTGCCTGTATGAGATGATGCATCTAAATAAGTTATATAGAGTTCTGACCCAGCAAACAGTGCATCCATCATAGAAGGCCAATTGTCATAATTTCCCTGAAGGTCACAGGAATCACCACTTTGATAGTTTCACAAGGACCACTTAGGAAATAAAGTTCCATAGAAATACAGACTATAATACAGAATAATTTCAACCCAAAAACTAGCAAGGCATTTATTTACTTGTAGAGGATAGATAGGATTCACAAGATTATGATTTAGATATTCCAAAACTGCCTTACCATGGTGTAGTTGTGAGCCACCTTCATAAGCTCTGTGCACCCTTGTGCATCAGCAAATGCTCGTATTCCCAAACAGTTGGACGGGTGCAAAAGCTTCATTAGAAAATGGCAGCAAACCTCTACTACTTGGGGCAGCTGGAGGAGGCAGGCAGCTGCTAGGAGGTTTTCAATGGTGTCTTCTTTTAATTCCAGGCAGCCTAAAAAAAAGTATTGCAACAAAACAAATGCAAAC
Source organism: Thryothorus ludovicianus (assembly GCA_013397245.1). Taxonomy (NCBI): domain Eukaryota; kingdom Metazoa; phylum Chordata; class Aves; order Passeriformes; family Certhiidae; genus Thryothorus; species Thryothorus ludovicianus. The sequence goes on from VZTB01008362.1 coordinate 38,444, forward strand.
TTATTTATTTAGTATTTACAAAACATACTGTATCGAAAGATGTTTTTATAAATAATCATAACTCTATATAAATAACTCTACAGAAAAAGTGAAGCAAAGAAGGATTAATCTCCCTGACTGAACACCCCAGTGACCTGGAAATTACAGTATTAGAAATATTTCTTTGGAAACTATTATTAATTCAACTATATAACAGGCATAAAATACAGTACTCTGTGAAACGGAAGAGAGGACTTGGAATATCTTGATATCAAACAGGCTGTGGATGGTTTTTGTGCTGGGTTTCTTTTCTTTTCCTCATAGAAATTGTGATAAAAATAGTGTTATCTTCAGTGGCACAGAGCAAACCTCACAGCCATTTACTCCCCTGAAAAGAATTAAATAACTGCCTAGTATCGTATGAATAAACCCATAAATACATCTTCAAAACAAGGCTTAAGAGTATTCAAATGTTATGCTGCTTATTTGTAATGTGACTTTGGGATTAATGTTATCTGAGTAACATATGGCAGGCTTCTCATAACACATAGTTCCTCTAAAATAATTTATATTAAGGAAAAGAACTATTAATTAATACTTAAATTGCATTTAATTCTGTAATTTCACATTCTGTAATTTTACCTTGCAGACTGACATGCTTTTTAATAAATAAAAGGTAAAAGAGAATAAAATAAATTTAAAAAATAATTTATTTTGGCCTGGAATATGTGATTCTTGTTATAATGCTCCCCCCAACCATAATATTAAATTTTATTTTTACATTAGAATCTTATAAATCTCTTACAATAATAACTTAAAAAACTACAAACTAAATATTACAAGGATGTTTTGGAGAACTGGAAAAGAATTAGGAAAATGAAATGGGCAAATTTAATACAAATGGTCAAAAAATACTTCTGATTTTATTGCACTGTGCTTGGAAAAATAATTTCCGACTATAAAAGGATTAAGTGTATATTGATCTTTCTCTTAAAAGTGCTATAGTTCAACACCTAGATAAACTCACTCTTTTCACTCACACAAACTTTATATTTGTTCTCACACTAAAAAAACATCTAAAATTCTTAATAATTCTATTGCATGGTACTAAGGAGCTCTAAAATCCTCAATTTCACAATAGCATGCCATTGAAAAGAAAAGATGCTTTATATTGCAATACCAAACTCAAAACACAGTAACATTAACACTGCACATCTGATCTTTTCTCCTTTCACTATATCTGGAGCTTTTAATATGGAATAGAAACTGTGAAATTATACTTTACTAGATTTAGTTATAATACATCCTTTTGCAAAGGTCAGAACATCAGATCAAGCACACAGCCTAATTTCAGTGGGTTTCCTCTCCTTATTTTTACTCTTTTATTAATGTCACATGAGTTTCTCTTTATGTTATCTAACCTTTTCTCACAATCTCTGTACACCACATCTTTATGCAACGTGGTCAGAAGGCACACTCAGCAGCAAATTCTTGGCTGACCCATATATTCATCAATGACACTCCCACATTTGCTGCAAGCCTGCAGGTAATGCCTGGGTTAACACACAATCTATTCTGTGGAAGACAGTTCCACCGTGTAAGTGGAAGCATTCAAAAGATAGTTATTTTCAGGTTAAAACTGACCATCCTGGTAGCAGAAGTAAAAAAAATTAAATATGTGCAAAACACTTCTGAAAGTAAGACAAACTGAGAAATGGAACGCAAAAAAACTCCAAAAAAACAAAACAAAACAAAAAAAAAAGGACCTTTTAAATCTCCTTTTCTTACATGCCATTTATTTTTCAACAATGAGCTTAAAAAAGTCCCTGGCCCTACAAAAATGATCCAGGTACCATTTGCAAAGTGATGTAAGTAAAGAAAGAATCACTTTCAATCAATGAGGAAAGGCAACAGTCTCATGGTTTGGCCTTTTTATTGCTGAAGGTAGCTACTCTAAGGAGAAGAACTCAAAGGAATCAGCTGAAAACACATCAATCTGGTTTTTTTTCAAATTGAGTTATCTTCTGTTCACTTTAAGGTACACTAGTCCTGGTACACTATTAACTGGGAAATAGTAGGATTAAACTAAGTTTAAATCAATAAAAAATATTATCTGTTCTATGAATCATCTACTTCTTCATGTAACATTAACATTTTGAAGAAGCTTCACATTTTTAGAAGAATTTGAACACATTTCTGCTTTACATTTTAATAGAGGAAGTAAACATACAATGGCTTCTGGGATATCTGGGGATATGAAGATATTATAATGACTTATTTTTAACTAAATTCAGAAATTCTAATTTACTACTTAATATATCTATGATAAAAGCTAGAAAAGTACTCTCAGTATGAGTAAAACAGTTTATTGCTCTTCATTCTTTTAGCTTCAATGATAGATAAGTTTTTAATCCATCTAAATGTTTTCCAAATCTTACTTATCTTCTTTTTTAATCAAGATACCTTCATAAATTTGTTCACAGGGGCTGTATTCCCCTTTTCAGAAGAGTGGTATGACATTTTTATGCAAATTCCTCTGGGATATCAAATGTTTTGTATGGTCAGAGTTTGAAAAAAGAAAGTTGTTAAGGGGCTCTGTATATAAAAAATTAAATCTTCAGACAGTTTCATATTGGCAATTAGAAGATCCAAGCATCTATTTAAAAATGTTTAATGGGATATTCAAGGGGCATTGATATTACTGCTTCTTCAGTTTACCTCCCCCTCACATTTTTATGCAATAAAAAGCTTGCACAAGTGCCTTTGTCTGAGAAAAACAAATTAACCAGAGCTTAAAATCTTTTGTATTACATTAATTAAGATGAAAAAATATGAGGAAAAAACAATCAAAAGAACTTTGATGTATTCTAATTGTTATTCAAAATTATAGCTGTATTTGTGAAGAATTTTATGTGTATTGCTTATGCAGAAATTAAAATGCTTGTCTTTAGCATGCATTCTCATAACGACTACATAAATTTTATTCCTCATTACCAAATATGAAGCAGAGATAATATAAGAATTCTCTGATATTCTTGCTCTGCTGCTAAGCCTTTTCCCAAGTTCAGGGACAGTTTTAACTTGGGATTGGTTTGTGGGTTTTTTTGTTTTGTTTTGGGGTTTGGTTGGTTTTTTGTGAGTTTGTTTGGATTTTTGGTTGTTTTTTTGTTGTTGTTGTTGGTTGGTTGGTTTGGGGAATTTGTTTGGTTAATTTTGGAGTTTTTTATTGGCTTTCTTTTCTTTTTTTTCCCTTTTATTCTCTCTTCTACACTATTGACTGTACTTTAGAACTATTTTTGTTTACAGGAAATCACTTTGGGTGCCTTTTTCCACCTTTGTATGATGTTGATAAGGTCAGAGTGTATCACGGGAATTGCCTCCCACTGATATTGACCAACAGATTGGCCCTGTGCTGGGACAACTCAGTAGGCACAAATCATTTGCTCTGTGTATAAGCAATGAATTTTAATTTAAATTTGTAACACATCACAATATCATTATACATCATGTGCACAGTAGGTTTTTTTATCTTTTGTAGTTATATGCTTACCCATTCATAGCAAGACTTCTCAACATTTCTGAGTGCTGCAAGTGTGTGCAAGGGAAATCATGGGAAGCGTCAAGGAATTAGAAAACAAAGTCTAAAACTAATTCCTTGTAATCAGATATTTATCATCTTAACCTTTCTATTTCATGTGACTTGATCAGTTGTGTTACAGTTTTGAAATGCTGCTGAATGGAATTATTTCTATATGCTAAGCAGATTTAAAAGATCATTTTTTTTTAAAGGCAGTAAATGTTATCAAGATAATATTTATGCACCTAATGCATAGTAGATTAATTGACTACAATAAGAAATTGCTTTCTTGAAACAGCAGCTAATTCCATTGAAAAAGATTATTAAAAAGGTGCTATGCCTCACACTGCTATAGTAAACCTTTTTGCCATTGCTTATCTTAATCATTCCAAATCTTAGGTACTTTGAGTTAGCCACCTGACCTAATCACCCAAGATCTCCTTTTACAGTCCACAGAGAGAAACAGAATGTCTTAGAGCAGTTTTCACCTGCTCCGTTTCAGTCATTTACTGCAGAATGATATTAATAACTCCCTGAATGGCTATTTCTTGATTTCAGCTACAAAATGAGCACCTCCATTTGACCTACTGAGACACTACTGATATTCATATTTGTTGATATGAATTCAGTTCATCTGCTCCCAAATACAGCTCTGGAATCATTAGAGTCATCAGGTTTCACGTAATGAAACACTCCCTGGGTTCAATTCTGATGATCAATTCTCTCTGTTATGGTCAATTCCTGCTAGTGACATAGTGTGTAAAATCACCTCTATGTCTATCCATGAACACCAATCAATGAAGAATGCTGTAAAAAATCTTTTGCGTAGCAGAACATCTTTTAGTCTCCAGTTTGACGTATTAAATTCTATGTTGTATTGTCTTCCACACTTATTATAAATTGAAAATGTTTTCAGAAAAGAAAACAGGGCACAATATATTGACTTCGCAGAGAGGTTTTTTTTCTGATCAAACTGTGCTTTATTTTCTATTAATTATTTGCTGCAGATCACATTCATCAGTAGTACTTGAGGAAGAAGGCATTCTATACCTAATTGTTTTTACTTAGAATCATAGAATGGTTTGGGTTGGAAGGGACTATAAAGCTCATCTATTTCCAACCCTCCTGCCATAGGCAGGGACACTTCTCACTAGACAAGGTTTCCTCCATCCAGCCTGGCCTTGAACACCTCCAGGGTGGGGCACCTCTAGCTTCTCTGGGCAACCTGCTGCAGCTCCACACCACCCTCAGAGAATTTCTTCCTATTACCCACTTGAAACGTACTGTATTTCAGTCTGAAGCCTTTGTTCTGTGTCTATGTGCTCCTGTACATATTCCCACTCCACCTCTCTCGTAGGCTCCCTTCATTTAAGTATTATTATGTATAAAATAATTTCATAAATTATTCCAGAGACATAAATATGCAGCTTGTAAAAAAATGAAAAAGACATCATCCTAGTAATATGTGAATTCTTAGAAATTAACTAGAGTCACTCTTTTAAAATACTGTACAATTATTTACACTCTAATGATATATCTTTGAGTAAGTGGACTAAACCAGCCTAATCACGTGATCCTTTGTCAGTATTGCCAGTCGACTTTATTTAAATAGCATGGAAAATTACAACATTGCGGAGTGCTATGGAAATGCTATTAACAAATTAAAATCCCCCTGAGCAGGAAACTTCTCACAAATATCTGTCTAAAGATCAGAAAACCTTTTCATCTCTTGTTCTGAAAAAAACCCCTCAAAACTACAAACCAAAACACTTCTGTTGTATAACTGAAATGTCAGATTTTAAAGAAAATTTGTCCACTGACTCATATACATCAGCTTTTTAGAGAGACATTAAAGTGTTATTTTCTCCTTATGCTAGTCACGTGCCTTAGCTTACTTTATGTACTTGAACTTAGTCACCTATAAGATATACATACAAATAACAGGACTACAAGAAGCAAATAATTTTATCTGTGAGCCTCATCTTCATAAAACCTTTTTATCAACTATGAAGAAAGATATGTTAGCAATCTGAGATAGAAGATATATTTCCATTAGTTATAGAAAAATTGTTAAAATATCAATATCAGTCTTGTGACTACATGCTAAATATTACTGGTTTGTACTTGCACAGATGACCATTATGTTAGTAATTTTTTCACCAATAATTCAGCTAATATACAGGCTTTGCATTTGGAAATTTTAAGCCTAATTATGTGTATAAATAGAGGAATAAAAACTCACAGGTTAAAACAAAGGAAAAAAAAAAGCCAAGAAAAAAAACCTCAAAAAAATACATTAATATAAACATCACTTACTAATTAAATTTCAAACAGCACAAATCTTGTACTCATTCACAAAATAGGCTGGGAGATGATAAGAATTATTACAAAAAGCTCATTTCATCTATAAGGCCTTAGTTTCCCTTAACTGTTTTTAGTTAATGGACTTCAATACTTATGTTTGCTTCCAGACTGTACATTCTGCTCATCAGGCTGCACACAGCAAAATCCACTCTAGGAATTTACGGTTGTAAACAAAAGCAAACTTCAGCTTCAGAAGGGCGGGGAGGAGGAGAGTTTCATTCCACAAGACTTCTATGAAATATAGAGTACACCTCAGAAAGAAACAACTTTTCTATTACACAGAACCCAGTAAAACTTCGGCCTCTGGCAGGAAAAAGAAAATTAAAAAAAAAGAGGATAAAAATGTCTCAAGGACGAAGGAGCACAGCTTTCAGGTTTGAAGGAGCAGCATTTTATTCTTTACATCTGAAGCTAGCTCAGAAGCAAGAGCACTCACCTTTTCCAGAATAAGATTCTTAACTTCTCAGGCAATGATTTGGCAGCTTTTGCTACTGTAGCACAGAGCAGTTCAAATTCACACTTAGAGAACAAAAAGTTACAGAAATGGAGGCATCAATTGCCAAGAAAAGATTTTTTGCTTACGAGTCCACCTTACAGCCTCATGAAATTTACTTTGGTTTGGCCTGGATTGCACTGCTGGGAGAAGTGAGTACTCCAGTACTCCAGCATCCTGCTCTGAGGCTACATTTCATCACAGCTGCTGTCAGATGGACACAGAGAAGAAAAGGAGTGAAGGTGTTTTACAATGCAGGAACAGGAGTAAACACCTGAAAGGTGAGGACCTCTTTCACAAACTACCATTGCAATTTTCATGAGTCTTTTGTTTTGGAACAGGAGATACACAGGTAGGAAGCTGAACTCAAGAGAGTGGATATGGGTACACGTCTCCAATGTAGGAGCTCTGGAAAGAAACACAATAAAGAGGCAGACCATCCTACAGCAGCCTGTCTGATCACCTCACTGATGCCATTTGAGCAACAGGCTGGCATGTGCCAGATGGCAACATAGAGGGATGATAATCCATTCAAAGGGACACTCACATTCCAGCCATGTCTTGTATCAATGTTCAGGACTTGTTTTAATCTCTCTTTGGAGATGAAGAACTTTGAGCCTAGCAATGGACAGCTTTAAAAATGCATATTGCAGTGTATACCCAGTTATCTGTTCTTCCTCTCCATATTCATTGCTTCCCTGTCTGTCTGAATTTTTATTGACTTCTTCAGAATAGCAGATTGCATCACAGTACAAGGTAACACAGTCACTATCTATCTCTCCATAATTTTCTAGATCATTCTGAATACTCAAAATTTATGGATATCCAGTTCAGAGCTCTTTTCTCAGCAACTCTCATATACTTTGCCAAAAGAATGAGACAACAGCTGGTTCCTAATACATAATTGCTAATTCTGTCCCTTAATGAAGTATCCAGGGTAAAAAGAGGAATACAATTCATCGGATTGTAGAGTTCCAGGAATGAGCAAGGACTTTGTGTTTCAATGACAGGAATGGAAAACATCTGCTCCAGATGGAAACAAGACCCTCAGAGTAGGGCTGGCTCAAAAAAAAAGAAAAAAAAAAAAGAGAATGAAAAATTAAGGAGGCAGTCAGTCTCTGCAGCTCTTTAAGATAAATGTGTCTCTGAAGTTCTTTCCAACAGATCTGAATTATGTGAAAGACCACAGTTTGTTTTAGGATTAGAAAAATATTTGGTGAAGGAAGGTATATTTTCCAAGTAGGCTGACATTCATAGAGGACAGAAGACAACAGTCTAGTCCTACAGTCGCATTGAGGAACTTTGAAAGATTCCTGCATTGTACATATGGGCAATATAGCCGAGAATTTAATCCAGGTGCATAAAGAAGAATCTTATGAGGAACATCATATACGAAAACATTACTCTGAAATGTAACTGAAGCAAAGATATCTATGAACTTTGAAGTGTAGCCAACGTGAAACATCCATGGATATATAATCTAAATTATGGCTCTACAGATCATGCCATCAATACCACTTCTTATTTCCTAAATTGAAGAAACTCTGATAAAGAAGGCTTCTTTGGATAACTCTCTGCAACACTCTCTTTATTGACTCCTGAAAAGTATAACAGGTATCATGACAAGTATCTACTTCTAGAAGAGTTTTACAGGAGATCCTCCATATCCAGAAGTTAAGTGTATTCAAGTTCTATGAGCACCTAGCATAATATATGACCATTTTTCTGTACCCTCCATTACACAACAGGTGAAGACTAAGTCTTTCAGATCAATTTACTTACCTTAATTTGTCCTTTTATCACTCATCCCAGAGTTCCTGGAACAAATGATCTCCCATCTGAAATAAATGTAAATTTAAGGGCCTATTCTCTGCAAGTGCAAAGTCAACCATCAAATATATGGCAGAGAAAATGTAGTGAGACAGCAGCAGGTAATAGTCTCCTTCAAAAAGTGCTGCTTAGACATGGTCCACATACATAGGGATCTCTACATGATACTACAAAACAAATAACTCTTGAACAAACAACATGTCGCAGAGGTAGAGGCAAGGATCTTTACAAGATTAGGGTAGCTCCACTTCTCAATATGATCAATATATACTAGAGATGAGTAGCCTGAAACACTGTAAAACTGCCACTAGTACCTAAAATCCAGGCATAATTTGTCTGAGCACAAGCTATTAATACAATACCTTACTTTGTATCCATGGAGTTAAGCTTGTCTGGGACTTCCCTCTAGCACTGAGGCTAAGGGGAATGAAATGACTTCAGTTTTACTCCAAACACTGCCATCTTCCAATCAGTGGCACTCACATTCAAACAGCATGTTGTAGCATAATCCAGTGGCTGTGATAACCCCTGGACTCTGCCACTATTAATTAGCATAAGCCAAAAGTATGCTAAGAGTTGTCCTCAATGTTTGTTCATATAGACAATTGATTTTCAGCAATTAAAAAAACAAAAAGTTTTCAAATCAAAATCAAGAAGGAAACCTCCTCGGGATATTTAATTAATGTAGTTTATGTGCTGCAAGAACCTAAGAGTCCTTGTGCTTAAAGGCAGGTTCCTGCTTCCTACATCCCTGCTGTCTGCCCTCTGTGTGTTATTAGCTATAACACTAACAAAGGCACTTGACAGAACTTTAATTAAAGAATCTCCAAAATAAAATCTAATTAAAAGCTATATAGCAGGGCTTGAACCTCCTACATGTATGATCCATTCTCTATTTTTTTTCAGATATGTATAAATAAATCAAGGATTTTTAGTTTTCTATTGCTTAAATGGGTTTTGCTTTTTCAGTTTCATTAACGGTATGAAAGCACCAACCTACTCTTCTGATCACTGTCGGGAATGCATGCTAATTAGACATCCTGATGCTAATTAGATTTCTCGATATAGAAAATCTATAGTAACTTCACAGCTCTTTTGTATCTTCAAAGGAGGGCTCCCACAGTCACCAAAAGCAGAAAAACAACAGAATAGCAATCTATAGTTTCAGTCTTCTTTGAACTATTGAAGCACAATTGAAAATAATGAAAACTCAAGTTTTAAGATCAAGAAAGAAGCATTACCAAAGAAAATGAGGTGAAGAAACAGTCTTCTGTATAACAGCTTATACTGAATTATTAAAATATCAAAGATTACATATCCATCTATCCCAGGGCAGTAAGATCTCAATCATAGATTTTTTTTTGTTATCAATCATCTTGCTGCTTGAAAAATGAAACATGTTTTCTGCATAGCCATTGCACCTAAGTGTTGCAGGAGTGTTGATGGAGTGTTTTTCTAGTGAATTTACATCAGCTACATAATTTGAATTATACAAATTTTAATTACAATATAACGTAGCCTATGTCATTAGAAAACTTTGTGCTTATTTCAGATAAAATAATAGTCACTATCTTATTAATTTGTTTACAAAATATATATATATATATAAAAAATCCCAAAACACTCTCAAGACTGACCTAACACTGAGTTTATAGTACATATTTTACCACATGCCAATCTTTTCAGCTTTTATCAAATTCTGTTTTATAGGTACATCGATCACATGACTTTAATACTGCATCATTATTCATGTTGAATCTCCACAGAAACTTCAACACCCTTTTATGTCTTTAAATCAGTACTTCTGGTTGGTTGTCTAATTTTGTGTCCTCCTGTTACCCCACTTAGATGATGTCCTGGGTTGATACTGAATTGTATACAATATCAACCCAGGACAGATTGGCAAGTGCCTTCACACAGGAGCTGTGCAACATTTGATGCTCTGCTAGTATAGTATAGTCACTATGTAATTATACACCGCCAATTATTTAGGAATCTATTTGCTTACAGAATCATAGAATCACAGAATAATCTGAGTTGGAAGGGAGCCTCAGGGTTGAGTTCAGCTCTAAGCCATGCACAAGACCACCCCCAAGAGCCACGCTATGAGTGCACTGTCCAAATGCTTCTTAAACTCTGCCAGTCTTGATGCTGTGACCACTTCTCTGGGGAGCCTCTTCCAGTGCCTAATCACCCTTTGAGTGAAGAACTTTTTTCTAATATCCAGCCTAAACCTCCCCTGAGACAGCTGCAGGCCATTCCCTTGGGTTCTGTACTGCTCACCACAGAGAAGGGATCAGTGTCTGCCCTTCCTCTTCCACTCATGAGGAAATTTTGACTGCAATGAGGTCTCCCTTCAGTCTTCTCCAGGCTGAACAGACCAAGTGAACTCAGCTGCTCCTCAAGCCCCATCACAAATCTCATGACCCTCCTTTGGACACTCTCTAATAATTTAATGTCTTTTTTAACACTGAGGTGCCCAAACCCACACACAGCACTCAAGGGGAGGCTGCCCCAGTGCAGAGCAGAGTGGGACAATTCCCTCCCATGCCTGGCAGGCGAGGCTGTGCCTGATGCTCCCCAGGACTATTTTTCCTTATGTGTCTGGTGTACAAAAACTCCCCTCTGCTGAACTTTAATTCTGATATGTTTCAACCATATTAGATTATATTGGTGAAGGGTCTGGTATTAGTTTACTTTATCTTCTTCTACAGTAATACTTTTCATAGACACATTTATTTTATCCTTCTTAAACTCCTACTTAATATGCATAATTCACAGTAAAACTGAAATAATTTCACTAGATTATAAAAAAATACAGAACTGAGTGAATTACAGATAAAAATATGTGGAAATGGTTCCATCTTTTAAATCATATCTAAACATATTTGCACTGTAATACTCTTAACTTCTACATTTTTGCAAACAAGTCCATGTTCAGCTGCATTTTTTTCTGATATGTTCAGCTTTCCCCAGGGAAAACCTTCTCTGTAGCAGCAGCAACTACATATGATTTTTTTTTTAAGCTACTTGAGTTAAGAAGGTAGTGACAGGAAAAAAGAAAATAGGAGTTAATAACTGCCCATTTGTCAAAATTGTTTTCTATTCCTGGGGTAAAACAATGAAGAGCTAAACTGGTCACAGACATGAGTTGCTGAAAACATTTTCACACATTGTGCAGTCAGTAATTGGAATTTGGCAGCCAGATTCTCCAGATACTCTGTCTAAGTCTAGACAGATGTATGCTCCAGATTAGAGATTGAAAGTCTGAAAGGGAATTTCTGTTTGGCTTCTGTGCTTCTGAGTATCTGAGCAATGTCTATTTTCTCAAATTTCCACTTGTCCACATCCATGCAGCACAGGGAAAGTGAACTGACTCAGAGGGAAAGGGGACATGAGGTAGACTGGTGGTAAATCAGAGAGCAAGAAAGGAGATAAGAAACTACGAATTTAGAAAAATCATGTGAGATGATGAAAAGAAAATGGAAAAAAAAATAAGGTGTTGCTCTGGTGAGGTCAAGGGCAAACAGAATGATTAACTGAGAAGCCTAGCTTGTATTTAATTTCAATAAACTTAATATGTTTGGGACTATTTTCTAGGAACTCACAAATCACATGAGTTATCACTGAATGCTCCATAGCACTTTGGAATACTCTCACCCTCTGTGCAAGGTTGGCCACATTAACAGTGAGTTGTGTATCCAAGATACACCCACCAATTGTTAGAGAGATTGCTATTTGGACTTGGCTAAAACTGCCATGATCAATGGAGACAATTGTGTTTCAGTGCCTGCAAACCTTCCCCAGTGTAGTTCAATTTATTAGCATAATTGTAGCTAGGAAATTTAGGTGTCTGCTAAGGTATCTGAGGCAGAAAAAAGGAATAGAGAAAGAAATAATCCCGCATGAACTTCAGGAGATAAGGACACAGGCTAAGAATAAATAAGGATAAATCAGAATATGTCAGGATAAGGAACCTGATGGAAGAGAAATGCAAGACAGAGTAATCAAAACTAGAATGACCCATGGCATCCAAAATATTTACTCTTTAGCACATAAAATTGTCTCATGTTTCCCAACTCTCATCCCTCTTCTATTGTCAGTATTTGTGAAACTTGCAAGTATAAACTTAAGACATTTTAAAGTGTTATTTGGTCTTCAAAATGAGTTAGAACAAAAGAATAATGGTGTATTACCACTGCAAGTGAAAGACACAAGAGATCTTGGTTTTTATCTTAAGTTTCTAATTCTTCAGTGACATACAATACAATTACAATAGTACATAAAGTTGCCATTCCTGAGGCAGTTTGGACTGTGTGACTGTTTAAATGAACGAATATTACAGATGCAAATTCATATGAGGCAAATTAGAAAACGTGTGAATTATACTAGCTGTGGAGTTCTCTTTTTGGCCATTTGAGAGGCCTGGCCTCTTTTCATGCATTTGAGAAGCCTGACCCTTATTTACCTTACATCAAAAAGAAAATTTCAAGTTTTACATCTCATATAATGAATAGAGTATATCACATGGCATAGAGAAATCAAGGAGCATGAAGAAGCTGAAAAATCTTAAACATTTTTGGTAAGCAGAGGTTTTCTTCTATGTTTTCATTGCCTCATCCAGTCTCCAAAGTTCTCAGAGATAACCATAAAGTTCTTCGATAACTTCATTCATCTTGAAAATGTTTCTTTTTCCTCCCCTTTCTTCTGAATCTCCTTCTTTCCTCAATATACAATTACATGCTATCTCTAGTTGTCAATAACAACCCTTTGTATCTTCCCAGGTGATATTTTAGTGAAAATTGAGGCAAATGAGCAATACAGTACTTAAGTATTTCCAGTTTCCTTTCCAGAGGAACAATATTGTCCCTTCTTTTACCTCCTTTTTCTTTAACCTTTTCCTACAAAATGATTTAATATTTCCCGTAGCCTTTTTGCTGTTCTGTGCCAAGGTGTTCTTGATTTTGCCCCAGTATTCCTGTGCCATTCATCCACCAAGATTGTATCCTTTTTATTTCATTCCGTGGATCCCTAGCTTGAAACCCTTTGGATGATGTGCATTCCTGAGTGCCAAAGCCACAGCTGACAGGAGTAGGTATTACCCTTTTAACATGAAGAGTGTTACATAAATCATGGCCTTAGATTCCTAGAACATTTATTTATCAAACATTATTCTCAAAAAGAGTATTTTTAGCTTAAATTACGTTTATTTGCCATTTCTGTTTTCTATTAAGATGGTAAAGCTATTATGTCATAAAAAAACCTAGAACATATCCTGATTAAGCGAACAGCAAACTTGCGATTAAATTATTATATGTGTATTTAGAGCAGATTAAAACTGCAGAGTTTGGGGTATCCATATAAAATTGAATCTAAATCAAATATATGATAGAATCATCTTGAAAAATAAGGTTAATTTAAACAATATAAAGATGTCTTTTAGGAAACAAATAGAAAACAGCATATATTTTATACTTATGTGATTTGAGGCAAATCTTACAGGCATTTCCACTCTTTTAATTACTTATTTTGTAACATTAGCATTCTTTCTTTCAGATTAATGCACTTTGGTTGCAATGTGCATAACAAGTTGCTTAAGAAGGATAAATCCCAAAACTACAATGCATTAAAATGTAAAAAACTATTCAGAAGAGAGCTTTGAGTTTTTAACTTGAATTTTGAGTTATTAATAAGTTACACTTCAAAACAGAGTACCAGCATATGAAAGGAAATGAAAGTGAAAACATTCAGCTTATAATAAAACCTTTTATAACATTTTCTTATTTAAATTTCAAATTTTTTTGCCTTTCAAATTTTTAAAGATTTGTGCAATTATTTCAACTGAGATTTGATTAAAACAGCAACATAGAATTGTTTTTCAAAAAATACAACTGTTCCTTCAGTGATCTTGTGTAATTTCAATTATGTGGATATGAGGCATTCTTTTTAATTATTTGAAAACCAAGAAAAATACATAATTTTCTTGACTGTCCCATTGAACTTGACAAGTCTGAAATATTGAAAAGTTTGGAGATTTGATTTCATCCCTAGAAATGGTAAATAAACATTTTGGGTGACTAAGATTAAAAAGAAAAATATTGAAATAAAAATACAATTAATTGGAATGTAGCAAACAAAAAAAGTCAACATCTGCCTCTACAGGAAGTATATAATGTATGAACAATATACAGTACCTGTATATGCAAACTGAACAAGGTCCCACAGTGCGTTGGGGTCTATGCCTTCCATTTTGATCTCTTCTTGCTTGGCTTCACAAACATCACTTGTAAACATGGCAGCAAAGTAGTCAGAGACAGAACTGAGGACAAGTCTGCAAAAAAAGTTGGAAATTGAGGTAATTTGCTTGGATATATGTATTAGAAATTTCACATATTTATAAACTTAAAAATAACATTCATAATAATTGAAAATTATTAGCAATATATTATTAATGCACATTGGCAGCAAAACACAGAATGACATTTAATTTTAATTTGGTTTTGCTTCCTGTGATATGAACCAAGTAGTACTTTAGCATATGACTATAAAACAGACATAGAAATTAGCACTCAGTCTTTCTGATAATCTTCCAATCATGCAGATGTCCCAACTGTTAACAAGATAATCTCTCAGTATCAAAGACAATTTATTAACGACACGTATTTCATACTCCAGGGATACTCTTCTTTGTTCTTAAAGGCTTATTTCTTATAAACTTTAATGATATCATGTGACTTTAGACAACCTATAGACCTTCTACTAAACTGTTAGTAGCTTAACATGTTACTCACTAAAAATATATAATGGAATACCTGTGTAATACAATGTTTTTGTTAGTAAACATGTCCAAGTAAAATAATTTGAAAATACCCACAAAATGTGCATATCTTGCTGTTTAGGGATCCAATCTAGATAGATCAATACCCCAGCAAGTATCAAGTATCAGGTATGACTGTAATTACTGCTGCTTTAAGTTAAGGCCTTTTCCAAATACCATCTACAGTGAAAGTTTGATCTTGTTAGGACTGAATATTCACAGATATCTTGAGATAGAAATGCAGTACAGCTATAAATAGTGAACCATGTGCTTCCATAAGGATGGTCACATTTCTGGATTAATTTAAAAGCACTATATGCAAACATATTAATTAAAGACACAACAATCACAACTAGAGAATTTGGAAATCAAGAGAAAAACAATCAATCTTTTAAATATTGTTAGCTAGTTTGTTCAGGGCAAATTATTATTAAAAAAAAATACTGAAGATAAACAAGTTAATTCTTATCAGCCACCATGGTAATTGATTGCCTTTGCTCTCTTAGCTCACTCCAATAGCTAAGCAAAATATGACAACTTGAATTGGCTTCATAATTTTACAGTGCTTTAAGCTGCTATATTTTACTAGCAAGTAGGGCAGCTTGAAGATATATATATGATCTTTGCCTCTAATGATGGGAAATGACTAAACATGTATAGTAGTTTTATCACTTTTCATGTTAAGCTCAACTCTAGCAATCATTACTTTTAGAAGTAAACATCCTAATTCATTACACTTCACATTTATGTTTATGTAATGACTAAAAGACAATGGATGACTACAAAGAGGTGAACTTAGAAATAGACTTTGGTGCTGCCACCAGAAACTCCTAATTTACAATTTTTTCGTCATTGAGGAACATTTCCTTTTATGTTTGTTTATTTATTATACTTTATCTTATTTATTTATTATTATCTTTGTAAATCTTCTAACACTTTTTCTGACCACTTATAAATGAGTGACTTTATTGTTCATAGATGCTTTAATAAAAGCATCACAAAAATCACAGACAGGAAAAAGAGCATTAAATACTGAATTTTCTATGAGATGAAAATTCTCACAGATAGCAGAGATGTAATTTAGGTATGTGATGAAGATTTTAATTTGAGACCATTTTGCACTAGCTGTTGCTTCAGATTTACTAGCCATCATTTAAATTCAGCTATGGGTATTCAACTTGGTCACTTGCCAAAAGCAAGGCTAAAACCCTTGACTACATTAAAAAAAATGAATGAAATTTTAATACATCAGTTAATGACCAGTGGAAATATTTTCAAACAGTCATATCTTGTATTTTAAGTTCACATAATTTATGTTCATCAGTTATTTATTATATAATCTTACTGTATATATATATATATATATATAGTCAAATATAAAACAAACAAAAAACAACAGAGGGAGGGCAGAAAATAAATAGCAGAGGGATTAAATCTCTTTCACAAACTTCTATAAAAATATGTGATTTTCCACAGTTTGTGTGAGGGAAGCCAAAGAAGTTATCTAATGGATTTCAGCTGCAAAGGAGCATCCAGTCTACAGGAATACACAAGAGCCAGTCAAAAGGGGAAAATACAATAAATAAGATACATGTCAAGTTCTCACCATTACCCATTTTTCTTAGAGGTTTATCCCTGCTGGTTCATACCACCTATCAAAGAAGATGGCTTAAATGAGCAGAAAGGTTCTGTGATGTAGCAGCTCACCTACAGAAGCGAGATAAGCTCTTGGACTGAGTGATAAAAAAACAGGATTTTTTTTTTTTAGGTGTCTTATATTAATCAATAGTTAACAAAAATACTGAATCACTATTTCATCAACTTACTATAATCAAAAAAAGTTAACTGTTTTCAAGACATTACCTTGGGAAGGGCTCTGCAAGTTGAACTGAAGTGAGAAGAACTTGCTAATTAAACTTAATTCTGAAAGGTGACACCTTTTGTAAATCTGTATTGTGTTCCAAGGTTGAGATGGAAGATCAAAAGTGAGAAATCAAAGAGATCAATTAATTTGTAATGATCTGCTGCTTTTTGTAGATCAGAAGGCTCCAAATAGCCCTAAATCTTGTTTTAAAGGCATGTTGACCTATTAATCAAGAAAGGTCAGGTGGCTGAGGATGTCACCTTTTTCAACTTCTGATCCAGCAGTGAGAATACATAATAAACTCTTTCATCCTTGAGACTCATAGCAGGTAACTCATGGTTTAAAATGAGTTTGTGAACCCAGAAAGATTTTCTCCGGATTAAGGGATTTTCTTTCCTTTACAACTAATTTCAGCCTGATAAATTTCTGGTTTCTTTTATAAGTAACCCATATGACTGATTAAGGTTATGACTTTTTTTCCCAGGATATCATGTTTCACTTTAGTTTATTATAGACTATTTCTTTTCCACTTTTCCAACTGTTTTCATATACACCTTTGATAGAGAATTGCCTCAATACTGACGGTGAATTTATTATCTAAAAGAAGCAAACAAACCTTGATCACTTTAAAATCTTTAAGAAAACTCTTACAATATTTTACTGCCAGCTGAGTAGAATATCAGATGTTACTTGGACTGAAAACTCATATGCAAGGCACTATTTTTTCTCCACACATATTATGCTAGTACACAAAGAAGCTGAATATTCTCAAGAACTGAGTCCATGAGAATCTCATGAGATTTAAGACCAAGCGCAAGGTGCTGTACCTGGGTTAGGGCAACCCCCAACTGAGGAGGTTGAGGAATGGATGGATAGAGAGCAACCCTGCTGAGATGATCTTGGTGATGCTTCTGGAAGAGGGGCTGGACATGACCCAGCAGCAACGTGCACTCACAGCCCAGAAAGCCAAGCATGCATCAAAACAGTGGTGACCAGCAGGATGAGGGAGGGGATTCCACCCCTCTACTCTGGTGGGATCCCACCTGGAGTACTACATAAGAACAGCTTTCATTTACAAAGATTCTAAAATGGGAATAAATATTATATGGGAATAAATAAAAAAGTAGAAATTTCCTTTAAAAAAAAATAATTTCCACAGTACATTTTAACATTTTTACCTTTTGACAGATGACATTGTGAAAGTATACATATATATATATATATGTATACAGACTCATATATATGCATTCATAAGTATTATTTCTTTTAAAAAGCTGAAATTTAAGCCCTGAGTTCTGAAAGGAATAAAATCTCACATTCAGTGAAAAATGGTATAATTCACAGCACAGGAAAGACATAAACCAAAATTATTAGAGGAGTGGAGCACCTCTCCCACAGGGAAAGACTGAGGGAATTTGGCTTTTTCAGCTTAGAAAAGAGAAGACTTAGGGAGGACTTAATTGCTGCCTTCCATCACCTGAAGGAGCCTACAAGAAAGGTAGAGGGACTCTTTATATGGTCATGTAGTGATAGGATAAAGGGGAATGATTTCAAGGTAAAAGAGGGTAGGTTCTTTCACCCTTCAAAGTCCATTTCAGTTACTGCACCTTCTTCCAGTCCATAAAGTAATAGCATTAGTATTCTGGTTTAATACAGTAATAAAATATCTCTAGCTGGGAAAGGACCCTTAAGACTCCTAAAACAAAAATAAGCCATGTGATGAAGCATGTGATCAGATGATCCTTGAACTCTTGCCACTTTTCTGGGAAGCTTGTTGGAGCAACTTACCACTCTTCTGCTGAAGAACCTTTTTCTAATATCCAATCTGAACTTCCTGTGACTTCATTCCATTTCCTTGGGTCCTGTCACTGGTCACCAGACAGATGAGATCACCACCTCCCCCTCTGCTGTTCCCTTAGAGGAAGCTCTAGACTGTGATGAGGTCATCCCTCAGCCTTCTTTTGTGTAGGATGAACAAGCCCAGTGACCTCAGCTGCTCTCCCTGTACATTTTTCTTTCAAAACCTTTCACCACCTTGGATGACCTCCTCTGGATACACTCCAACAGTGTGATGTCCTTATATTGTGGCTCCCAAAAGTGCACACAATACTCAAGGTGAGGCTGTGTCAGCACAGAGCAGAGAGGGACAGTCACTCCTTGATGAGCCGGGGATGCTGTGCCTGGTGCACCCCAGGGCTGCAAGGGCGCTGCTGGGCCATGTTCAACTTGCCAGCAACCCAAACCTCCACATCAAGATTATTAATCAAGGTTAATATTAAAAGCTTATCTAAATTGCCCTGCTGCTTCTCTGATAGCAGAAGTTCATGTTGTTGTTGTTCTTTCCCAACCATATTACTTGAATGAATTGTTTTTAAACTCAGACAGTGGGTTGTGTTAAACAACTCTGTTCAGATACAATGTTTGATACGGGAAATTCTTCAAACCTTACAGATATCTGGGAATAACACAGGGCTGCTGTACTGCTTTTACTCTGTGTTTTCCACATGCATCTGTTACTGACTAGTGCCAGAAAACAAATCTTCAGACTATATGATGTGCATTCTTCTTTCCCTCCTTGCTTCTAGACTTTCTTCCTTCTCTGTCTGGTTCTCCCTTCTTTTCTTCCTGGTTCTTTATTCTTTCATCTTGCCTTTCAGCTAAACTTTCTCAATTCATTTTTCTGCATTTTACTGATACTATTTTTTTTAAACTTTGTCTCTCTATAGTAACACTCAAAATTCATTGAAAAAGTTGTTACCAGTCAGAGCATTGAATCAGACAATGCTAACTGCATTTTGTTGAAAGAGTTCTATTAAATTTTTCTTCATATGTCATTCAAATACTTGTAGAAAAATGTGGGCAGACTTACTAAAGTATTTCTTTGTTTTATATGTTATTGATAATTTTTCAATAGGTCTGTACTACCTTTTCTGCCATGGTAAAAGTCCCCTATGATCCTTTTCTTAGGTATTGAAAAGAAAAAAACAGACTTTATTTTTTTTGATATTGAGAGAAAACAGAAAATAAAAACTTGGATTTCTCATTATACACTCAACTACACTGGACTACACTATATTATAACAACAAAAGTAGATTTCTTGATTTCTCAAATGCAATGAAAGTTAGATCTGTAAGCTGAGGATGTAACTCCCCTTCTACATCTTCTTTTCATTTTCTGGTTTTATTGAACCAGTCTCTGTTATATAGGAGTCTTTTGTTTTAATTGGATAGGGGCAGGTGAATTTTAGCCTTATATCACATTTGGTCTTTTTTTGCTTCCCTTCAGTGTAGAGTTCCTATATTGTTTTGTGCAGCATTACTAATCAAAATGTCTTAAACTACAGCCTGAGTTTAGAGATGCCTCTAATATTTATGCAGTCCTAGATGGAAGTTTTAATGAACTTTCCAGCACAAATATTAAAGGTTTATCTATCATTTACAGTGACTTTAGCTCTTTTCTTCACAGCATTTTTGATGTTTCAGCAGCAGCTGTACAATATAGCATTTCAAGTACAGTATCTAAATCCAGTGCAATTCATGTAAGTTGCCTTCACTCACAATAACCAAATCATTGATGGCAAACACATACTCTTAATTTTATGTTGATCCATGTGAATATTGTTGGATTAACAATTTTCATTTACCTTGGAAACGACTGTGCTCTGATCATGTCACTATAGTTCTGAACAATATTTAATTCCCAAATGCACAACAGGAGTACATGGAAAATGAAAGCAGAGATGAATAACATGGAAGAAATACAGAAACATTGTGTCAATATAAAAAAATGGAATTAGAGAGGCCCAAAGGTCAGGTACAGATGACGACAGGAAGGAATTTGATAGTAAAGAAGGCTTTCTGTAAATACCTGGGAAACAAATGCAAAACCTTGGAAAAATTTTGTGCACTGCTCAAAAAAGCTTTATTTGGCTCTTTTATTATTATTATTATTATTATTATTATTATTATTACTATTATGTGTTTTGAGGACAAGTTTAAGGTGCAATACTGGAGGAAACTCTACAATGTTACTGAAAGGCTACTCTGTCTTATCTTTAATGTCTTTATCTTTGTCTTATCTTTAGTGGATCATGATAATTGCAGGATGTTTCTAAAGAATGGAAAAGTCATTTCCGTGTCAATCCCTAAGAAAAAAGATGTAGGCACCTGTAGGCTCGTTTGCCTCATGAAGATTATGGAGAAAACTTGCCTGGATGACACATCCTGGATCTCTAAAAACAGTGAGGATAATAAAAACTGGACCAGGCTAACAAGAGAGGAAGTTCTACAAGAGATGATATTCAAAAACTGTGTATGACCTCAATGGTCTAACCTTGCACTTGACCCTGCTTTGAGCAGGGAGAGTTGAATCTGTAATTCCTAGGATTGCAATGACTACAGAAAAATAAGCAGCTCCCTGTCCTTGTCCAGCCACACCTGTCTAAACCAACATAGAATAAACACTATTAAAACTTTTCCATTTATTTGAGATTTGGACTTTTGACTGCAGACCACAGAGAATTAGAAAATTAAATGTAAAGGTGTCTGAAGGTTTATTAGAAAATCTAAATAAGATTATGGGTATTATTTCATGGTTAGTCTTCTTATTATGGCATGTTTCCAGCTCAGGAAGGATTTATATATACTGTAGAATTTAAATGACAATGTGAAATTAAATTTACTACCAAAAGGTGCACATCCAAATATGAACAGCTGAATTAAAAACAGTAGGGAAACAAATAAACTTATTTTAAACCCCCATTATTTAAATATTTTAATTAAGGTTTTATCTGGTTTTACTTCTTTGCATTTGGACAGTAATTTTGGCTCTGCAGTCTTGTATATTGCATCTTTTTTCTTTTACTTACTGTTACAGGAGTTGTAATATAGACTATCCAGCTTCCTCATTTAAAAATCTCTGTATCCGTATTCACTCAGGGCAAAAGGAACTTTGTAAGGTCCAAGTTGCCAAGATGCCCTTAGAGTATTTCTCTGCACCAGGAAGTTAATTTATGAGTTCAGAAATGCACTGGCTGTTTTTCTGACTTCCTGCTGGGGAGCCATAGTCCTGCTCTGAATTTAGCATCTCACCATAGAAATCAGGACATAAGCAGGGAGTAGATTACCCTTGGCTTGCAGCCTTATGCAGAGTTCAGATGCAAAAATACTTGCTCACCTGGAAATTCTGAATAATTCTCTGCATTTTAATCTAAACTCTAGGATCATGCTTTTATTTTTATGCATTAAATGACAACCTTTTTCTGAGACCAAAATCTCAATGAAGAATCAATATTTTAGGCTCTGTTATCCAAAACCAAGTATAATTTCATAAATACTGGCTGCTTTAATACCAGACAATCTTACAGAATTTTAGAAATTATAATTATAGTTTTGATCCCAATAATTATATAGTAAATAAGAATTTTTTTTTAGTTAATTGAAAGGCGCAGGTCATAGGAAGAAAGTGTTCAGTATTCTACGACAGGCATCTGAGAGATTCTGTGCAACAGACTTATCAGAGGATCAAGACCTTAAGCTAGAAAAGATGCAGTATTCAGTGTAGCTATACAGCATCCAATTTCAGAAATTTCCATTCTCTTCACATAAGAATAGCATCACAGCAGGGAGAACTCATCATCAGTTTCCTAGTTGAGTGCCACTTGCACTTTTAAAATATGTACAAAACTCCTTACCTTCAAAGCCTTAACCTTCAAACCTTTTTCAGCCACTTACCCTTGCGTTTAAAGCAAGAGGAAAGAATCATATCGGGCAACAGGAAACACTGTTCTAAGAAATTCTCTTACCCAAAACATTTACCTTCGTAATTTCAATATTTTACGCCTATCTCCTACCTATGTGCAGGTATCTTGCGATCGCCAGCGATCAGGATAACATCACAGAGCTGCTGCTGCTTCAAGTAGCTCTCCATTTTCCTGAAGGTTTGCTCTGCGTGGTGCACAGCCTGGTAGAACTCCTCGGAGCTACACGAATCCATGTCACAGTGGGGAGGCAAGGGGTGGCTGGCTCCTGACAGTCTGTAAACCACAAGAGAAACTCCACGTTGGTAAGATGTGACCAAGTGCTGACTCCATCACAGAATCTGACACAAGTAAATCAGTGCATCCTTTTCCTGTTCTCATCACTTTAAGTACAAGATACAAAAATCTCACTGCACTGGGACAGAAATGGAAAAAGCAATCCTTTCTTTCCACTGATTCTGAGAACCTATTCTAGTTCACTTTCTCAAATTCACATTCATTTTTACATTTTTCACATTCGTTATACCACTTGGGAAGGAAAAATAAAACCCTAATTGACTTAATTTGTAATGAGTTTTGATTATTTTCATAATGAAAATTTAGATACCTACTTTTTATCCAAAAGACTTGTTAATAAAAACTGAATTTAGCCTGCAAAGATAATGATGTCTATATTTAAAAGTAAAAATAAAAATAAAAAGGAGAAAAATATGGGGTTTTTTTCATTATATAGCCATCTATTCCTAGTTTGAAGTTACTCAGTTCAGTGTTGCTGTGGAAAATAAGTGTCAGGAAGCACTAGTCCTTCAGGAAATTATGAAACTATGCTAGAATTTCTAAATAGCCCTCAACATAGATGATACCCTCTTCTTTTACAAATATGAACTGAGATGGATTCAAATGAAAGCCTTAAGATTATATATATGACTTGTAGTGCTGAAAATGAAGGATTTCACAGAAGAAACTGATTTTTTCTTCTTCAATTAGATATATATACAAAAGAGTTTACATAATCAATAGAAGAGCATATTGTAGTCCAGTATATGAAACAATATTGTAAATTAATTCAAACCAATTCAATGTATATTTTATTGAATTATGAATACTAAAGAGCACATAAGAAAATGTTTTCTATTTGCAGTAATAATGCAACAGTTTCCTTAAATAAGGTTTGAATTCAGTAGGTATTACATTCCAAAAATGATATTGAAAGATGTGTAAGAAAATGCAGTCTACATTTCTGATAATGGGAAAAAAATTCAAAAATTCAATTTATGAACTGAAAGTTGCATAAAAATTCTTAAAAAATCAGAATGAAATGCCTTTATAAAATAAAAATAATAACCAAAAAAGACCCAAACCAAATTCTTGAGATATGCTAGTAATTTGCTTTTGAGTTATCTTTTGTCCAAAAGTGTTCCACACAGTCTCCTACAGTCACTGTACAGGGCTCAGCAGGTTTGAGGAGGAAGAGCTGTCTATTTTTCTGTCACAGGAATCACTAGGTTTCACAGCACTCCTTTAAAGTAGCTGGAATCCTGCATAATTGAAGACATGCAGATAATTTCACAGGGAACCAATGCAGGTACTTCTGTATCTCACCTCCCCAACATCTATTCTGTGCCATGTACAGGTATTAACCTAATGGAATGAGTTATCATTTAAAACTAAGTAACTTCACTTTACTTAAACTTCATTTAAAATAAATAAATTCATTTTCGTAACATTAAGTTGGATAGCAAAAAAATTATCAGTTGGTTTAAATTAATTGACATTGTTATTTTCACGCTGCAAAGGTTGCAATATGCATGAGCCTGTCTATAGGAAACTGAACTGGCAAAATGTTATTAACTGTGATACCTCAACAGAAACAGTTACAAAATGGTGATTTAGAAAGAAACAATTGCTTAATTCTGTTACAGGTAATCTTGTTATATTGGCAAGTACTTTATGCCAGATATTTCCTCCTGGATAAAACAAACACATTCATTCCGTGAGTGACATAATTTGCTTATGTGTTCCTATCTGGACCCCAACCATGTTGATCAGAAATCCAAGTTTATTGTCACATCTTTGGTTGATCAACTGATGCTTTCCCATAAAACCCTAGTGATAGAGCTAAGCTCATTAGAATGGGCAGTGGGCAGATATTTCAGCTTTTCTTTTTCTTTTCCATTTCTTGTTTGTAGCTATACACAGATTTCTTTAGTTTTATTGCTGCAGAATTCAAATGCCAATTTAAAAGAAATAAATTAATGAGGTTCATAGGTTTAAACAGACATATTTCTTCCTCTCCTCTGGGGAATTTAGAAGTGACAACAGCAGTTCTGAGAAAGGAAAGTAACAGGAATGAACAGATCTTAATGGGTTCATACTGTTTGTTAGTTCAGAAGGTAGGTCTAAGTCAGCTGAAATTTGAACAGATAAGATACTAGTCCTGAATTTTTTTGGCTATTCAAAATGCTGTCTTTTCCAGGTCAGAAAAAGAGAAGGATCCTGATCTAATTTATGCTGGCCCTGTGAAGTAAGATTGCACTGTAATAAGCTCAGTCTATTTTGTTCTTGAATTGATAGGCAGCGTTTGCCACAAATTTTGCTCTCTTCCCTGCTGGCCATTTACAGGCAATGCTTTCTACCCACTAACTCAGTGTACCTGTCACATAGCAAGTCAGTAAATGACTGCTCAAAAGCAAGCTATCAATGACTGAAGCATATTTTAAATATTATCATGAAAAATAGGAAACAATAAGCTTGGTAGAAGACAACAAATTAATCTTTTATTTATTTTCTAAGGAAGCCCAGATAAAAAGCCTGCTACTTATCCTAGTCAGGAGATATCTCTGTTTCATTACAACTGCTCTGTCTGCAAAATCAATGTTTTAAATTCAGATAGCAACTTGTTAAATTAGTTCAAGCAAATGTCATTTATTACCAATTACCAGTTTGTGAAAGGGATATATAGGTACTCAGGGCCAATTAGCAATATGAAAATCACATTTTCCCCTTGCATATATTGCTCTTGTTTAGGTGCAAGCAAATCAAACCACAAAGAGAGCGAGAGGCTTTTTGATTGCATTCAGCAGCAACTGCAACACAAATCTGACTGAAAATTCCCTGAGTCTTTAAAAACCCTTTTTAGCATTTGTTTACCTCAAAATCCTGTAATCAGTGAACTGGACAGACTCCAGGTGTACCTTTTCCATAATCTTCCTCAGTTGGCAAGTGCAAAGCCCAAACTCAGTATGGAAATTTCAAACATTTGGGAGTTATCCAGACTAAAATACTTTAAATGACTTAGTTAATAGCACAGAAATAAGGAAATCAAATGTGTCTCAAGATTACAGCAATGCTACTGAAGGGTGATACTGCAGAAGGAGAATACAAAAAGACTCACAAAAATTATCAACATGGCAAATAACCAGTAATCTATAAAGGGGTTTTTTTATGAACTTAGCAAGTTTGTACTGACTATTTTCAGTGCTAAGAATAGCATCCTGCTCTTACTCAAAAGAGAAATGATTAAAGAGCCTGAAGGTGTAGACAAAAATCCAGTCTTTGAGCCATCACAGGTCATAAAATAGTGCAAATAGAAATAAAACCTATTTCCTCCTCTTTTACTAGGAAAAACCCACTGATTTGGAGAATAATAGAGAAATTAAAACCTTTAGCTTACAGTAATGTTGTTGAGGAGTTAAAGAGCACATAGCTTTAGCTACCTTCATTTTTAAGTAATTAATAAAACCAGTAGTTAAACCATACCCTGAAAAAAGGCATAAAAAATAAGTACTTCGAAATAGAGGATTCATATGACTTGAAACAATACCACTTTTCTCTGTATAAACAGAGGCTAAGATTTAGAAATGTTTCCATTCTGGAAATTATATTCATAGAGGTTCAGAAAAACAACAGATTCATATCACTGTGCATAGCAGAAAAGTTTACAGTTCTCAGGTATTTTAAAGCCCAAGTTCAATACATTTATTCTTCATTCCACTGAAGGCCCTGGCCTGAAATAAAGAACTCTTGAACCAGAAAATTTTATATAATTTCATCGTTACTGGAATATTAAATCCTGTTGTACTTAACCTTTTTTTTTCCAGTTTTCACTTATGCAGGATTGATCAGGCAAAACCTGTTCAATTTAATTTAGTGTATATTATTGGGTACACATCCAAAATATATAGTCAAGAAACAAAATATATCCAGTTCTTCAGTGAAAGAAACATTGCTTTGCTATTTATAAGTTGCAAAACCAGAAGTATTCCATATGCAAGAGCGAAAAAAAATCTTCACACAATTTGTTCTCTAAAAATTACTTATTGAATGCTTAGAAATCAATAGCCTGTGGAATTGCACCATCTAAGGTGGACTGTCAGAAGTCATGGCTCTCATTAGTGATCACTTGCAAAAAGGCAAGAGGGAGTTTTATAAAATTTTTAAACAGTTTTCTTACTGCAACAGCAAGGCTAAAGTTCTGTTTGTGAACAAAAGCTATACTTTTCATTCTACTACCAGCAATTATATCTGCAACTGCAGGCTCTGCCCAGAGTTTCAGCAGCTAGAAATGCCAGATAAATAATCAGAATGTCAAATAGGACTTTTAAACTTTACCAGATTTGCTCAGAGATTAATTGCTGCTGTCTCAGAGATCCTTTTCCTATGTAAAACAATAATTAAAAAAAAAATAAAATCCAGTGCATATTATAAACTTGTTTTATAGATAAATCTGCCTAACGTATACTTTACTATGGTGTCTCCTCCTAAAGGCAATTTATGAATCAAGATACTTGTAATGTAACTCATTCTTTGAGCACCATAAGGCAAAATACAGTCATAGGACATCTGTGTGCCCAGAAAAAATACAATTTAATCCTCTACTGTTCTGTATTTCTGTGCATGTTTACAGTATTACCAGTCACAAGAAACAAAATACTAGCTACCAGTTTATTGTGTGATCTCAGACAAATTGAGGAGCTCTTCAGAAACAAAGGAAAGAGAGTGAGAAGGAGCAACTGTACCACACCAAACTGATTCTATAGAGAAGAAATAGTTCCCTTGTTTAGCAGCTGTATTGGGTTTGTTAGCGGGGGTGGGGTACAGGGGTGGCTTCAGTGAGAGTCTGCTAGAATTTCCACCATGTCCAGCAAAAGCCAATTCCAGGCACAGCTTTAAGATGGATGCGCTGCTGGCCAAGGCTGGGCAAATCAGGAACAGTAGTAGCTCCTCCAGTCAGTGGAGAAGGAGAGGCAGGAGGTGCTCCAGGTGCCAGAGCTGAAAGTGCCCTGCAGCCTGTGGTACAGACCATGGGGAGGCAGCTGTGCCCCTGCAGCCCACGGAGGACCACAGGGATGCAGAGACACAACTGCAGCCCATGGAGGAGACCCACACCAGAACAAGTGGATACCTGAGACAAAACTGTGAACTTGTGGGAGCCCCGTGCTGCACCAGGGCACTGCAGACCTGTGGAGAGATGAGCTCCTGCTGGAGCAGATTTTCTTTCAAGGACTTGTGATCCTCTAGGGGACCCATGCTGGAACAGCCTACACCTGAAGGACTGCAGCCTGTGGAAGAGTCCACATAAGGAGCAGGTCATGCTGCCCATGGGATGGATTTATGTTGGAGAATTTCATGGAGAACTCTCTCCTGGGAAAGGGAGAACCAGTACAACACACTCTCAGTTAGATTTTTCTTATCTATGATCCTTCATCAGATAATGATCTAACCTAAGTTACAAGAACAGACCTCTCTATTGCCAGTGGTGATAAACTAATATATAAAAATTCCATAGCCTCCTGAAATACCAGGGTTTTTTAGATTTCAATTATTTTAAAATTTTTGCCTTTTTTGATAAAAAATAAAATATTAAATAAAATTAATTAAATGAATGAACAATTACTAAAAATGTTATTATTCTAAAAGCAATTACTTACAGAATTCAGCAATATTGATGAAAATTGCTTTATCTTCCCCCAGTCTTACCCCATTTTTTCCAGAATTTATTACTTTTATTGATGAAATAAGTTTGTTCTATGTCCTATGCCCTATGAACCACTTAAATTGTTAGGATGTCTGGTTCATTCTTTAAGTATTCAATTGATCCTTTATCTCTTGTACTTTCTCACCTTTTATCCTCTACAGTCTTCTAAATAACTACTTCAAGCTTCCTATTTCCTCTCCTCTTTCTCCACAGCCCAGTGTCAAAAATAGCATGTTTTTGCTCACCTGCACTAGTACTATTACCAATATTGTGCTCTACTTTCTGTCAATATTACTTTCAGCATCTCTCTCCAATACTTCTCCCAGCAATTTAGATTCCATGGATGAACAACTCAATTGGCTCAGCAGTCTAACACAGCCTTGACTGATATTCAAAAGAAACGGAATTTCCAAATAAAGATTGAGAGTGAGCATCAACAATTATCAACAGAATGACTTCAAACCTTGAAAAAAAAAATTAAAACATCATAATATAATACTTGTAGAAAAATTAAGCATATGTAAAGTTTGAAGTTTGTTGGTTCAGTAGTTTTTAATTAAGTCAGAGGTTGGGGATTTTTTCCTCAATAGACAGAAAAATGCCACATTCTAATGCTTTTATTTGACAAGGTTAAAAAAAAATTCATTTTCATATTGTTTTACATTGCAACTATAAACGGTCTTCAAAGACATACCAAAATATTTATCTCAAAAGCACTGCTTTAATAATTTTTATTCACTTATGAATTTTTGCAAAGATGAAATACATAAAAGTATTCTGATACAGAAGTTTCCAACTGAAACTTTACAGGTGTGTGCTACTAATGGGGATGTTTACTTTCCAATTTATGCATTCTGAGATGTAAAATGAAATGGTATCATTACTGCAAAAATATCCATTTTAAATGACCCTTCCAGTCAAAAAAGTGTTAGCAACTGTTTTGTTCAAGCTATGCAAAATTTCCAAAAGAATGCTTTTAGTAAAGAGCAAGTTTGTGGAACTGACTTCATTTAGTTTCACATATGATAATTGATCAATTTGGTCTTTTAGGATTAGTTTTGTGTTTTGGAAGGGGGTTTTGTTTGCTCTGTGTGTGTGTTTTTGCATTGTTTTAAATCAGAATTTCAGACCTCATTTTAACAGCTTTTGAGACACCTAATGTATGACTTGAGAGATCACTCAAAAATCACCATCACAGGCAAAAAACAATCAACATAGTGAAATTAATTTAATTTATTAACAATCAGAAGAGGAGGATAATGACAAATAAAACGTATCTTAAAACACCTTCTGCAGTAATTCCCTTTTTCTGGGCTCAACTTCACTCACAATTTCTCTGCCTTCTCACACTCAGAAGCACAGGGAGATGGGGAATGGGGGTTGTAGTAAGTTCATCACACTTTACCACTCCTTCCTTGTCAGAGGGAGGATTCCTTACACTCTTGCCCTGCTCCAGTGTGGGTCCCTTCCACAGGGTGCAGTCCATCAAGAACTTTCAGCATGGGACCCCCGGGGTCACAAGTCCTACCAGGAAATCTGCTCCATGGGCCCGCAGGTCCTGCTAGGAGCTTGTTCCAGCACGGGCTTCCCATGGAATCAGTGTCCTTCAGGCATCCACCTGCTCTGGCCTAAGGTCCCCACCAGCAGCAGGTGGATCTCTGCTGCCTCAGGAACATCCATGGGCTGCAGGGGCACAGCTGCCTCACCATGTGGTGCACGGGAATCTCAGATCCAGCGCCTGGAGCACCTCCTCCCACACCTGCACTGACCTTGGCATCTGCAAGGCTGTTTCTCTCACATATTCTCACTTTTTATTTTTCCCTGAAAAACTAAAATCTCTGTATCATGACTAAAAAATGATAAATACAAATAAAAATTAAACTAAAAGATTTTTTTTTTCCTGACAGATACTGAGTTGCCTGATAGGATCTAAGACACTGAATATTTTGTTCTGTTTTCTCATGCCCTGTACAATACCCACTAATCAAAGGAATATTTTTTAAAATGCTTTTTCAAATCTATTCATTGCTTCTTACAGTGTCTTTGAAATGTAACTATGATCTCATAGTGTTTCTCTCATCATGTAAAAATACAATTTACTGTAGTGTAGCATAGCAGAACATTCACACTGAGAGTCATTCTCATCCTTTCTGAAACTCATTTCAACACAAAGATGATCATTTTATGAACCCTATTTCAAGTTCCAAGCATTTCCTAAAATCCAGAGAAAACTGTTGAAGGGAAGCTGATTTTTTAAAGTTCATCAGAATATTTATGCTAAGCACCTGGCAGCTATAGCAATAATGCTACCACTACAAACTTCTGTCACAAGTTCGCAGCCATCACATTTCCTTGACAAATTACAATTTCTGCCCCCCATCTTCGACCTATTCTGCCTCTAAATAGTCTTGCTCTGCAACAGAAAAAGATGCTGGTTGGACTTCTCTCTCCCACACACAGCTAATGCTGCATCCACTGCTTTTTCAGCTTTGCATGCCCAAATAGAGGGAGCAGTTTTTCCAGCTGTTCCTGGAAAACCGATGATTAACTCAAACAGAGTTCTCCGAGTTACACATAGTCATATTTTAATGACTTGGACACATACTGATATATTTCACACATTCACATTGCTGACAGAACTTTTTATTATATTAGATCTTGCTATATGAATTTGTTTTTTGTATCATGGAGAATACAGGAAATAAAAAGCCTACAAGTATAAAAGCCCTGAAAACAGATGCTAGGTGCATACACTATTGAAAATATACAAGTTTGTACTGTTAATGGGGACATTTACTTTTTCAATTTATGTACTCTGAAAGGGCAAATGAAAGATAGCCCAGGCAGAAATGATGCCATTACTGAGAAAATAACCATTTTATATAACAATTTCAGTTGAAAAAATTTTTAGCAACTGTTTTGCTCACACTACACAAAATTTCCCAAAGCATGCTTTTAGTAAAATGCAAGTGTAGTAAAAAGCAAGTTGCTTCCTTAAAGGAGGCAACCTGTTCTTCCTGAAAACACAATACAGAAAAAAGGTCACAGGAAACTTCAATTTTTAAATACATACTCTGTTGGAGAACAACCAAGAAGCACAACCACCTCTTCTTAAGCTGCTGACAGTAATATTTCTCTATTTCTAGCTCAAGGTTCATGTGAGCCTGCTTCATCAAGGTATGACCTAGCTGCTCTGCTTTCCTCCCCTCTTTCCTTTTACTATCATAGCAGTAGAAAAAATTCCTGCTGAAAGGAAACAACTTGCTTTAGACCAGGAATAAGCTTCTATGAGAAGTAAGGTTCCTTCTTTAGATAAGCATTCTTTCTCTGTTCTTCCCCAATCCCATCAATATAATTGTCTTAATTCACCATGTTCAGTTAATGAAGATTTTGACTATGAATTGAAATAATAAATAAATAAATAGAACTGTGCCACTGAAAAATGAAATCACTTATATTTTTGAGACCACTTGCTTCTCATTAAAAAAACCTCAAAACACAAAAGTTAATTTATTATCTTCCAAGCCTGTTATGCTCCTATGGCAAATAAATACATAAAACAGGAAAGTGTTCTGCATTCATCACAGGCATCGAGTAGTCACAATGCATTCACAGTCCATTCATATTTTAATTATCCAGTTGGAAATACAATGGGGATACACCAGCTCCATTAGGAAGACAGACTAACACCACAAAACTTTTTTACTGCTCTGGTTAAGTATTTTCTAGCATTTTATGATGCCTCATTTCTACCAACTGAAAGTTGAATGAAAAAGATTATTAGGACTCAGAAATCGAAAACTCAATTTAATCGAACCTCAACTTTTCTACAGAAGTGGAAATCTTGCCAGTGGGAGCTATCATCTGGGAAGTCTGATATAAAGGGTAAAGACTGTTGTACAGGAGCCTAATATTACTGGCCTGAGCAGCTAAAAGCAAGAGGTTGGAGATGTATTTCCCTGTTTTCTTGCAGATGTAAAGTTCTGATGATGACTATTCATCTGCCTGACAAACAGAGGAAGAAAGCGAAGCAGTAGAAGCCATAGTGAAAATAAGAGAAATTCCTTTCCTTATCTTAATAGCTCAAGAAATTAATGGAAATGTATTGTGTACCACTGTACACTATCACCTGAGCAGCACTACCAAAAACTCAGGCTTCACTCTCTCATAAAGCACAGACTTTCAGTATTCCTGATGGACAGTTGTCAGCACATCTTATTCCAGATGACAAACTGCACCAAGTCTTTGTGCTTTACTTGAGTGGTCAAACAAAAAATAATTCTTCTATATCATTTAAATATCACCACCCAGCATTTATGCATATACTTCCAAAGAGTAAGAGATTTTTATAAACATACACACTAAAGATAGTACATTTAGAAACTGATGAAGCCAACACTACACACAGGAGAGTTTTCTAATATACCATGGAAGAAATATCTTTCAGGTAGCTCTGGCTATAATTCCATTAGCAGCTGCTTCCAGTAGTATGTAATTTTCCAAGAATTGCCACTCTAAAACTTCATAAAATCACTGTCACAGATGCTCTCTTCTATCCCATGCTACTCAGAATAATGCAACTTCAGATTATAAAAGAGCAGTGCTGGATTTACTAGCCAGACACCTAAGACAGAGTTGCTTTTGCTCCCTTCTGTAACAGTGCCCTATTTTCTGAATGGATGGCCTGCATTATGCTTAAGAGAGATGCTTGTGTCATGTGTTAACAATCTTGTCATGATGAATGGCCATATCTATATGGATAAACTAAGTAAATTAGCTGACACAGTTACTCATTAAGTGTGTGCACAAATACGTACAAGGATGCAGACCTCTTTTTTATTAAGAGACATTTTGTTCTAGCATTGAATTTGTGACATAGGGATTTTATATAAAGAGAAGTTATATATGTGAGTGATGGCAATGGCATTCAAAAAAGGATAAGCAAGTATTTTATGAATATTAAGCTTAGTATTCATTTCAATAAAATTTCATTGCACTACTATATTATGTGCTGATATTCCACAGCATAGGTAGTATGTCAGAGCTTAAAACACATTATGACTGTGATGGAAATCATGTCAAAGACCTCTGGATGCTGAATCTTTAAAATTCCCAGATTAAAATTCCAGTTCAGTTAAGTACTGCACTCATAGGAGGTGGGAGATCACAACACACATGCATGCACACGCTGCTCTTCAGTAAACTGCATGAATGATTCAGCCCAGGTCCTGTTGCAAGACAAGCTTTTATGGAGCTTGCACAGCATTCAGTAGAAAACAGCATACAATCCCTTCCTGCCATTTGTCAGATCTATCAAGTGTCATATATCTTTTGGTGATTCTCACAAATTTCACAGCACCTGTAAATCAATAAGAAAGATATGTCTGAAATATAGAAATAAATTGTAGGTGAATTTGCCCTGCTGTTTTGAAGTGTCAGTATATTTTTTTGCTAATCCTGAAAACAGCAATTAAAATTGACAATTTGTGAATCCTGTCTAAGATGAATTTGATGGTGTCAGTTTCTACACTGCAGGATCACTACAATACTGTGAATTTAACTTGTAAGCAATTAAAGTCCACATATTTCATAATAGCTACCACTCATTAACCCAGCACAAACCCAAGCTGTGTTCTTCATCCTATGATCAATATGGAAAAGGTCTAATGAATTTTTCATATGCATGCATGGGAGCACAAATACCTAGCCATTAATATTGCTTTTGTCTACCACAGTATTTGTAAAATTACTATCTAAAGAGACTGAAATCAGAAAATAAGTGATATACAAGACTGAATCAAATAAAAAGGTAAATATACACACATCCACATTAAATACTGCCTTTAATTTGCAAACTTGTAGGTATGAAACCACCAGTCAAATCCTCGATGTTATGTACAGTTATAGAGAGCTACAGAGCAGCCTGTGGCATAATTAATGCTTACTTCATAGAACAGAAAAACTCCCCCAATGTTATTTTCTCCACATTGTTGATTGTGATTCAATTATTTTTTAATCCAGAATGTGACACAAACATAAAAACAAAACCTGGAATGCATTTTTTTTTCCACTAAAGCAAAAGTATTTCTTTGTACCCTTCCACCTTTTGCTTAATTTCTCTTGCGAGATGAAGTAGCTGAAATTATTTTACTCCCTCCTTCCCAGATCAGTCTGTAAAACCCAAAGTAAGACATTTCCCTGGAGAAGGAATCAAGAGCAGAGCATTAGTGCTGTGACCACAGAATTAAATGCAAATAGCACAAAGAAGCCAGACTTTTGTGATCGGGCATTTTGCATATTTTTTCTAGTATTTTTAGAGAGATACAGATATAAGACAGTGCTGCCTGCTAGTCTGACACAGGTGGCAGTACTTCCAGAAACATACATCAAAAAAAAGCAAGCTATAAAGAAAGATACACCTTTTCTTTCATCTGACCTAAATTAGCTACTTTATGAGGACTCTAAGTGTGACGGCTTCTATGGATCTCCATTTTGTGGTACTTAGCCTTTTGCATTAAACATTTAAGGAACTTGAGAATCTTTTTTCATCGTGGGTACTCATCCTTAGGCATTTCAGTACTTAAGATCACAGCAACAGTCACCTTTGGAAGCTGAACTCCAGTGATGACAAAAGGAATGTCTGGATTTCCAAACAAATATGTTTCTACCTACACTCTATATAATGCGACACCGGTGTATGTGGAGTGTTCAGGAGTATTTTGTAACAACACTGATTGCTGCTTATGCTTACCACTTTTTTCATAGGTTATTATATCAAAGGAATTGTTTTAAGGCCATTCTATTTCTGTCTTACTTTATGTTTAGACAGAGAACAAGAGAATCAAAGTGCAGGTCATTATATATAGAGACATATTCACAGCTTTTGCATTTCTTTGATGACTGGACGTAAAAGAAATTGCATAAATTCTCCTACTGTCTCAGGACAGCTTTAAAGTATGGTAGCAATGATTATTTGGCTAGATTTTACCTTTAATCCATATGGAATATTCATGAACTTGTCAAGTGTTTTAAAAATAGCCATTTCTATTACAAAATATATAATCTCTTAGTTTCTCAGGCCTACAGAATTGCAAGCACTCACTTCCAACTAGCTTCAGTGAACTCCACACTGTTTCAAAATTAGGAACTACTGGATAGTATAAGATTTACTTTAATCAGCCTCATTATAAACCAGGCTAATTTATACTGTCACTGCTTACATCTCAAAAAGTGCCTGCCTAGTCAAGTCTCAAGTCTACTTGATTTTTTTTCTTGCATGTACTCACTTCTGCTTTCTGAATATGTGCTTTCAAATGTCAAGCTAATTTCAGTGCATATGGACTAATTTGCAGAGCCTTCCATTCTCTATCTGAATCAAACTCTGTCTACATAGAATAGTGTAGCTGTGAATTATAGTACTATTCAAATACTAGTTAAGATCTGTGACTGATAAGGATTTTTATACTTATTTCTTTAACTTTGGGATACATATAAAATTGTAGTTCAAGTAGACTTGAAAAGACAAAAAATTAAAGTTTATATCATTCAGTAACAAAAGGATTAAAAAGGTTACATCTTTAAGAACCCCTGAAATTTTATAAAGCTATCAAACAGCATCAAGACATGATTGCCAAAGTCAAATTCGGAATAACTCCTCAAACTGCTTAGACCATTCAGGAATCAATTAAAAGGTTTTATTATGGGTTATTCATTCAACATAATTAATGTGACAGCCATCAGACCCAGTATCTTTGGAAACACACTTAAAAATGACCACCGATTGTAGAATATAACTTTAATTAGTTCTATAGGTATACAACTTATTAAAAGAAAAATACCTGAAATTGTGCAATAATATCTTAGAATTGTAACTCATTAATGTTCTCTACATCACAATACTAGGTATTAAAATACATTATATTAATAATATTCTACTATAAAAATGTTATAAGTTTATAAATGTTTAAATGTTATAAATTATACCAATGCATTTGAATATTACAACTTATTAGTCTTTCTTGAGCATCTAGTATTCAGTAGAAATAGGAAGATTAATATAAAAACAGAGAACAGAAATGTACTTCTAATCAATCCACTTAAAAAATATCTGTAACACTGTTTATACCTGCACCCAAAATTAGAAAAAGATAGATTTTCACTGATTTCTTGGTCATTCTTTGGATGAAATGAAAATACAACAGAACACATCTAAGTGCCTTACTAAACAAATAAATAAAATACAAAGGCAACTGAAATTGGTTTTTAGACTAGAAAGACTCTAGATATTACCCAAATTCAGTAATAAATATTTTAAAGCCTATCTAGAAGAAAGTAATCCTCCTTAAACAAATAAAGTTCTAAGAATATATTTAGTGTTGTTCTTTCACATGACAGAAGGTATAGGAAGTCCTGCCGACTGCAAAGAGCATGTTTCTTATGCATCAGACTTGAGCAAGCAACTACCAATATCCCTCTGGGATTAAACAGCCAAAGGTCATGAAGAATGTCATCAAGTAGGTACCATGGTCTTTCAGTCATATTTAGAATGTTGTTTTTTTTTTTACTATATCAGTTCAAATGGAAATTATATACATATATATATGTGTGTGTGTGTACTTATATATAGTCTCCACCTGTTTTCTACTACATTTTCAAAATTGTCAAATCAAATGAAATCAAAACAAAATAAAAAATTAAAATAAATTAAGTATCCAAAAAGTGAAAAACTGTTGTTGCACAAAGGTATATAGATTTACATAAAATTTGTTTTTCCAACAAATCAAATTCAGTAATCTATAAAACAGCAAGCAATATAGAGGCTCAACTAAGATTCTTTTTTGATCGCTTTAAATCCAGTCAAGCTACAGACATATTAGTACAATAATA
Source organism: Thryothorus ludovicianus (assembly GCA_013397245.1). Taxonomy (NCBI): domain Eukaryota; kingdom Metazoa; phylum Chordata; class Aves; order Passeriformes; family Certhiidae; genus Thryothorus; species Thryothorus ludovicianus. The sequence continues at coordinate 75,990 of VZTB01008362.1, forward strand.
CTGAATTTATTACAATTAATTCACATTGGTGCATCAAAACCAGTCTTATTTCATGTCTGACCTCACCATGTTTCCTATAGAATACAAATGAATATTCTAGCACAGGGTATCTCTGAGAAGCCTTTTAGTTTGTAAGGTTATTGGGACTGTTCATTTCTGTCCTCAAATTTGAATAGCTCTAGGGCAATCTCATATCAGCAAAAGGGACATGGTGGGTTTATCTCCTCAGGCTTTGTTGCTATGTGTCAAAATTTTTGGTACTAGAGTATTCCTCCATATCAGAAGTCTGAGGGGGAGGGAAAAAGTAAGTTAACAGGAAATTCTGCCCTTAGTTAAAAAAATTAAATAAAATTAAAAAAAGAAAATTATAGAACCAGAACAAAATCCCCAACTATAAGTAACTGATGGCATCCAAAACATTTTAAATAGCTCTATGATTTGTACAGACTGTCCAGTCCTGTGCATTGCCCTGGTAGGTTCATAATTTATTCAATTCAATAGCTAATATTCATTAGCTGTAGAAAGCATTATCTGATGCCATATCCATTTGCTTGTGATTATTTTGCTGAAAAGCCATTTCCAGTCATGACTGAATGTTGCCAATTTTTGGCTGCTGTAAGACAAAAGAGAAGGTATCAATGTAGTAATTACCAGCTACCTCTAAGAATGATTATAGATGACAGTTTTTTCACCATTAAAACTGATGTCTGGGATGAGTAGTTTACAAAATGCATCATTAAAGAGCCCTAATTGTGGAATTGATTTCATTTAGTTGTCACTTAAAAATCCAACTTGTATGAAAAGGTTTTATAAGTGGAACACAACAAACTGTCGTACACATGCTTAAGGGCAGAATGTGACAACTTGGCAACGTTACAGCTCAGTCTCTTGGCCAGAGATGTCTGCAGGCTATGAGAGCTTTGTTGACAGCTTTCTTCCTGTACCTGAGCAACTTGCACCCACAAACTTAGCAGACAAATCAATCCCTGTAAGCATGACCCACGTTTCATTAGGAGTGTCGTAAAACAAACACAAAGGGTTCTGCCAATCTTCTCATTAGGAAGGGAAGTTAAATTGTATACCACTTTACACCATGCAGTATTTTCTTTCGACAAGAAGTAATGTAAACTATAATTACTTTAAGAATAATTGCTTGATTATGCATTTCTTTTATGGCTTATCAAAAAACCACTGACACTTCCAATTAAAAGTCAAGAAACTTCACTCCACATCAGTAAATTCCCAACAAGACACAGGGGTTTTTTTGGGCTTTTTTAGAGCAACAAACCAGTATATCTTCTCTGTAGACTGTGTGACCATAATACAGCAGTTATTAATAAATGTTCGTTGGATAATTGCAATTGTTGCATACTATACATCACAAAATTAGGTACAATTGTGTATGAGACTGAGTCTTATTAATGAAATACACCTGCTAATGATTTTGATGTCTGCCAAGATTTGCTGTGATGGAGAATTCAATTTAAAATATTGATGTGTGTATGCCCACTAATTTTTGGGCTTCTCAGCTGTTGTATTTGGGCATCTGTCAAGGATGCATTATGCTATTGGCAGACACAGATTTCCAAGATTCATACTTCATTGAAGTTTTTCCAGTGTGCTTGACACGATCTTTTTTTCTCACTGTCAAAAAGAGCAATTCATTCGTCCTATAATGAGATGAAATCTCTCAATCATAACATGAAATTGCGACAGATTGTAAAATACCAGTCATTCTTTCTGGACAGACCTTTCTGATTTAAAACACCTCCACTGACAAGGCATCAACAGAAGTTATTTCAAAAGTACACGTAATGCTGGAGAAAAAAAAGCACAAGACAAAACAACAAAAAAAAAAACCCAACCCTTTGAGTTTTCTTCCAAAACTGTGCTTATTCAAGAGAATTCTACTTGTGCATGTAGAAGAATCTCATCCCTAAAACATCACCAGAACACTTAAACACTGAACAAGCCTAACTTCCAGCCATCATGCTTTCCATTATATGCTGCTTCTGTAACAAATTTCTTGAAAAGACATTTCATTATCACTTTTCTTACTTTCAGAATAGTAGTATACTCACCTTCCTTAAGAAATTAATGATGATCTTATCATTATGTGTTTAATTAAATGCAAATTTATTACTAGATGATATTTGTGCATGGCTACAAGTTTATACAAGTGCATAATTAAAAAATTCCATGCACAATATCATTCTATTTACAATAAAATATACTAAAAGGTTATTGGTTTGGGCTTTGTTTACTTTTTTTTCTTGAGAGTATCTTTTCTAATGATTTAAAAACAAGTTAGAAATAAAGTAAAATAATTTAGTACATAATTCTGCAAGCTTTTCAGATTATAAAGCTATTTAGGAATTAGTTTATTTAGCAAGGAAATTATATATGACAGAACTCCTAATTCTGTGGAAAACCTTCTGCAGAATTACTGAAATGCAAAATAAGTTTAAACTAAACATTGAACTCAAAGGTGTATCTATTCTATGTTCTTGTGTTACAAATCACACATCATATATTTGCCTTAATACTTAAATGCTTTCATTGAAGTGCTTGTCAATTCTAACGCTGTGTTGTTACATTTAAGATACAACTGCAATATCTGAAAACACTTTGGTTGTAATAGAAATTCTAAATGGTGGAATGCACACCACTGTATCACCTTGAGCTCACTCCCTACCCCACCCTGCACTCCAGTGGGATGGAGAGAAGAATCAGAAAAAGATGGGTTGAGAAAAGAATAGTTTAAGAACTGCAATTAAATTATTGTTATCAATAATTATAAAATAGCCATTAACAGAAAAGAGACTGCATAATAAAACCCAAGAGAAAGAAATTATGCACAATGCAGCTTCCGGATGTCTCCAGCAGCCAAACTCAGGCACCCCAACGGCCCAGTTTCTGGCATCTGGAAATACCAAAGTGTCCTGGGTTGATGCTAGAATTGTATCCCCATTCATCTGTTTAGGTCAGAAATAAGTGTTGTACCTTTAAAAACTGGATCTGTGAGTGAAGGAGACGTGGTGGAATGTCTGAGGCAGTTGTTTTCAAAACATAAAGGTAAGAGTCTTCAGCTTTCCTTGACACACGGCTGTGTTATGGGCAGTGTGTGGACTGCAGAAGAGAGCTCTCCTTTGCTTTTTGTTGGTTTTTTTTCTTGGTTAGCTGAGGCAGAGAAGTTCTCCAGACTGTGTTTTTTTGCCATTTTCTTGGAACTATTTGAACCTGCTCTGGACTAAACACCCAAAGGGCCCCAGGAGCTCCCACCTGTGTCCCACCGGGCCTGGCCTGGGCCCGGCCTTTCCCAGCCCTGAGGGACCGACAGCAACTGAGCCGAGCTACAGCCACGGGAGAGACTTTCTGAATTTGGCATCTCTGCGGAGCAATGAGGGGTTTTTTGTTGTTCAGTGTTGTTCCTTCATTTGTTGTGCTGGGAAGTGCTTTATCTGTTGAATAAACATTTTTTTTCCACTTTCCTCCAGGGAAATTTTTTCCTGTCCTGATTCAGCTAAGGGGATGGGTGGTTCGGATTAGTTTTTCTAGAACGACTCCATCCAGAGGTTTGTTCTTTTCCACTCCCAAATTTGCCCTAAACCAGGACACAAGAGCAAAGGCTACTCCACCTGTTGGTACACACCCCCTCATTCTTTCTCTCAAACCACAAAGAACCTTGATTTTTTTCACCAATTCAAAGTGTTTTAATGTATGTTAAAACACTCTGAATCAAAAAAGTTATGGAAAAAATATGTCAACAGCAATTAGTGGAAAAAGGACCACAAGAATGCTTCTCCCTCAGATAAAAATGCAGTAACCCTCAGGCTAAGCAAGATTTCCTCACATGAGCATCATATAAGGCTCCTCAAGCAGTAGAGGAAAAGTGTCAGAACTCTGGACACAGAGGATTTCAGGCTTTCTGTGCTGACAGAGACTGATCCTCAAAATACACTGCATTTGACCTGAGGCCATGGAAAAGGCTCCCAAAATTGAGTGATAGCACTGAGATTGTGAATGCGTAGTTGAATAAAAGCGTGTTATATCACAAGGTGAAAGATTTAGAGTTTGGGGTTTTGGAATATAGTAATATATATGTAACAAGATGGAGAGTTTAGGGCTTAGGTTAGTTCTTCTTCACAAGTTTGGGTGATTTTGTGTGATTGGTTGAAAAAATCCACAGTGTGGAACATGGGTGACTAGTTACTGGGTTAAAAGTAAAAATAAATTAGTTGGCATCTCATAATTGGGTAGTTTAGGCTTAAAAGACTCGAGGACTTAACTCTGTGCTCCATTTTTGCTCTGTTAACTTAGCATGTAGAAGCACTCAGGGTCGGTGAGGCTGTAACTGAGATAAGAAATAATAAACAACCATGTCCGAACAAGAATTCTGTCTCTCACACTTTTAATTCTGACCTGAGAAGAAGAACCAGATAAAGCAAGAGGATCACCTCAGAAAAGATACACAAATATCGCATATAACACTTTTCTTATAGTCCTTCAGTGGTATCTTGAGACACAGAAACTGGAGGCTGTATTTTCTTAAGAGAAAAGTAAAAACCTAGCCTTTTATCTTTCATTTTCCACACTCCAGAAAAAAATATTGAATGGAGAGAGGGAACAGACCATTGAGGCATCTGATGTGCCAGAACATTTTCTCTTTTGGGTTTTTCTCTGACTTTAATCCATTAGGCATTTATATATTTATGTATTTTTGTGCATAATACATTTGGCATGTGTGAGTTTTCATATTTATATACATGTGCATGTATGCATATATGAACAAACACACAGACACATATATACAATTTACTCATGAAGAGTTTTGTCACATCACATTTAGTTTTTAGTTTAACACCAAAAATAATCAGTCAAATTCAAAAGGAGTGAAAGCAAAATTGTACCAAGCATTGTTAGAAGTATTAATGAGCTACACACGTAGGAGGAATTCAATAAGGTCAGTGATCATCTGTGAAGTTTCAAGTGGCTCACTGTGAAGTTCATCCATTTCACATGACTTTTGCACAGTAATTATGACCATAGCTGTCAGATCAGAGCACAGCTTTTCAACCTCCTCTAGCCTGGACAGCTGTAATTAGTTATTCTTAAAAATGCTTTGAAAGGAAAAAAACCCTAAACTTCCAATGATGCATTGTGACCTGACTGCATTGTAAGCTGCATCATCCGCCTATTAAATTGCAGGTACAGTTTAAGATGGGTCTCAAGGATGTATGGTCAAGACATCAGCTCTTAGAAGATACCAGTAATGCACTGCACATCAGTTCAGCCAAGTTCAGTTAGTGAACTCATGGTAGCGTTTTCTCGATTGGATTTTATGTCAAACTATTCTCAGCCACTGATTTTTGCTCACCTAATTTTGAAAAATGAAAAAAATCAACTTCTTACAATGCCTTTTCATATGTGATACACTTAGGAAAGGCATAAATATGTAAGCAACTGACTGCTTTATTTTTCTTACATTGAAGACAAAAACAGATTAAAATATCAACGCTAATGTAGCATATGATGATTTTATATGACCTTTTATACTAATTTACTCCTACCAACCTAATATTTGTATTAAATTCAAATATTATCTAGATAAAGTCTGCACATTCAAAATAATTGTTCTTAAAAAAAAAATGCTACCATTATTAACTACATCTTAGTAATGGAGAAGTTGTGTCATCAACACATGAAGTGGTATTTTGAAAAATCCACTATCTGGCCAAGAAAAAAATGAAGCAATAAATACCAGAACTAACCAGATCGTGTCTACAGTTTAGCAAAATGCTGTATTTTCTGTAAATAATGTAATGTAGGCTACCAAATGTAATAAATTTCAATAGCTGCACCCATATTAGTAAATTAAACATATCACAGAAACTGTGCCTTACAATAGTTGAAACAGAGTCATAAAATTACTTAGGTTGGAAAAGACACAGGATCATTGAGTAGATTTTTTCTTTGTGTTCCATCACGGCTTGAGGTGAGAAGCAACAGAGTTTAGTATTTTTACAACAGGATGGATTATATTTTGAAAGTTCTTGGAGGATATTTTATAGTAAGAAAAAGGATTTGTCTTAATTCTCATGTGGTATTCTTGAAGGCCTGTCTGTTCAAACATGTCGTCAGATTATCCTGAGCCACAGACAAATTAGCCTCAAAGCCCACAGTCAACTAGCTTAAGTACCTCAAACCAAGTAACCAACTTAAAGAACAATAGTATAAACAATGGAAAATAACATTTTAAAATCATATGAATCACATTAAAAGACTTAGATTAATGTATTTAGGTAAAAACAGCCATACACTTTAATATTCACACTTCTTTACAAGCATGCTGTCATTCTTCACCCAGAGAACCTCTCCAAAGAGAATGCTAGCTATTAGTAAGGGAAAGGAAGGACTCCTAAACTCTCAGATTTTGTAACATTAATCCACCTAGTAAGGTTTTCCTTTAGAATCCAATATGCACTTTTCATTGTCAGTGTTTACTCAATAGAACAGGTATATTTTACATCTAGATTTGTGGAATATTTTAGAATGGGCAGACCAAGAATAGATTTTTGCATAACTACAATATCAACACATAAAATTGTTATGTGTCAGAGCTTCAAATCTAGTAAGACAGCTTCTGGTATACATAAAGTTTTATACTACTATAAAGTAAATTTTACTTTTAAAATTAATTTACTTGTATCCTTGGCAAAAAGTTTTACTTGATTTTAAAAGGATGATACAGTTACTTAATCTATTTAAAGTTATTGGCATGAAAAAACAATTATACACCAAACATTTGTACTCTCTGATGAAATGGATAAACATTTAAATGCTGGTAGCTTTTATAATAAAAATTTAATTGGAAATGTAAGCTACTGTTGTTAAGGAAAAAAAGGCAATTAAAAAAACTCAACTGAAATCTAATCCTTATCTTTCCCAATTAAAAATAAACCTCAAACCTACCTAACATTAAAAGGTTCTTATTGCCTTAACGATGTTTTGATAACATACATATATTAATCAAGGTAAAGTACTTATCCTTACATACCTAACCATCAACTATTCAACTCTTGGAACCAAATGAAACAGAAGAGCACATTTATATTATGTTTTAAAATGAACTTTGCACCTTAATTCAATTCCAGCTCTCATTGATAAATTACTAACTCCAAATTATTATACTCTAGAGCTTTAAACCCTTTAAACCTAAGAGACACAAAAACAGAGCCAATATAGCCTTCCCACCAAGCTCTATTATGCTGCCTAAAAGGATACTCATTCACAGATGAAATGTGTTACATGAAAGGACCCCTAATGAACTTAACAGCTGCTTGTTGCCATGCCCTGTCAATGGCTGAAACAAACATAAATTTACCCTTTCTCTTTACTCCTGGAAAATACTGTCTCAGCAGTGACCTGCCTCTTATATAAATTTTGCAAATGTGTGCAACAAGGCTGGCTGATTGACTTGTAAAACCAGAGATCTAGCAGATTTTAAAAACCAAGATAGATACAGAAACCTTGCATCAGTTCATCCTTGACTCACCAAAGAGTGCTAAGTTGGTAAGAAAATAATTCCAGGTAAAATCTGCTGCAGGGTGAACAAAATCCAAAGGATATAAGCCTAAATTAGAGTTAATTAAACTCATAGATATAATGAGATGCCTAACAGTATGCCTATTACTTCCAGAAATGAAACTAGTAAGTGCACCTACAGGTAGAGTTGTAGAAGACAGAAAAACTTGTTTGTTTCATAACAGCTAAGATAACCAGAGCCTGGAGCACTTAATTGAGCCAGCAGGAAATACCAATGAAAGAAACGAGATTGAATTTCCTTATGTAGGATTTAAAAAGATAGTCATGGAGCATAAGAGGGACTCCCTCACGATATACTCATTCCGGACTTACTAATCATAGAATCACTTAGCTTGGAAAAGACCTTTAACATCATTGACTCCAGCTGTTAAGAGTAACCATCTGTAGTGGCTCAGGGTAAGGGGAAACTCCTCAGACAGCGGGAAATCTGGGTCTTACACCCAGAACCCTGGGTTCTGTGGCTGTCCAGCCCAGGAAAGCTTCTTGTTCATGTGATTACACACTATTCTGAACTAGAAGCCCTCTCTAGACAACACTGACCACTGGCATTGACTATGTTACCTCATGTGACTGCAACACATTACTTATGGCCCTAGAGATGAGCGTGTAGAAGGAATTTCATTTAAGAACGTGGTATGTCCGTGGGCTTGAAATACAGTATTGTCCATAAGTGATATTACATCTCTCTGAACAAAAATGCAACAGCATCTCTTCTGTGGAATGACATTATACTGATATCATTCATAGTTCCCCCACTTTATACATGAACAAAAAGCCAAAAGCCTATTTCATTGCACTTCAAGCTACTTTTGCTCACTATACATTTCCAAACCATAGTCACTTGAAACAGATTCACCACAAATTCTTCTTCGTAAACATGAAATTGTTACTACACTGCATTTTCACAACTCTGCCTTCATAATTTGTCTTGAAATTTTAATGCATACAATGCCAAGTTTAATGTTGGCTGAGGAAAAAAAATTAATTACAATAACATGTTGCTTTGTGATGCTTCATTTCAAGACTAAGGACCAGAAACAGTGTTTTTCCCCAACCCCCCCACACAACTTTTAAGCTTTGTAGAAATAAAGACATAGCCATCAGGTGACTTGACCTACTCCCCACAAGCTTGTAATGCGTTTTTAAAAGATTTTTCTTTAGCACATATATTTTATGCATATTGATAAGATATATATTCTAGAGGATTCAAGCTGGAATTTACAGTTAATCACTGAAAGCTCTTTAAGCTGTTCTATACCATCTTGTCAATAGCAAACACGTCTTTGACATAAACAATCCAACTCCTTTTACAAATGTTGGAAAGAGAAATTTATTGTTTAATTTACTGCACATATTAAATATACTTTAATCCTTCTAATCATAATCACTTTTTTCCAATTATTTTTCTTCAGAGCTATCTGCCCTTCCATAGATATGTCTTTAGTATTCACTTTTCAGCTCAACTGAATCACCTCACTACTTTTACCTTTCTTTAAAACCACTTCACAATACTTGCTTACTACTTAGAATTAACCATTTCAAAACCTTAAGATTCCTTGGCAGAATGCAACTAATTCAAAGTTTTGTTTTAATACATAAGTGGATACTCCAAATAGACAATTATGCCTTGGTATAAATGTTGAATGACATTACTTAGCAAATACATTACTTGTATTTTCTCTCTTCATGATCTTTATTCATAACTGATTTCACACCTTTATGAAGCACTCTTTTTCAGATCAAGAAGCACTGCTCTTTGGAGAAAATGAAGTTTGAGCAGTGTTCTCCATTGATTGAAATGTGTCTTCTCAGATTAAAAACCAGTCTTGTTAACCAAAACAATAAACCAAACACACATTTTTTTTTTTTTTAAGAAGATCCCTTAACAAAAAGATAAAACTATGAACAGATAATGAACAGGAATTATAAATATTCTACACTTGAAAGTGTTGATCTTAATCCAAGTACATTACTTTATTCCTCAAGAATCTGCCCCACTGCCAATATCCTTCCAGTATCTTTTGCTGGGTGTCTTATTGCTCTCTCTTGTTTATCCAGTCTGAGCAAAGAAGCAGTTTATGTGTCATCAGTTTTTTCTTTTCTTTCTTTCTTTTGTTTAAGGCAAACATTAATAGTCAAATTCATGTAATATACAGCCAAACAGCAGGTCAATGTACAGCAGTTAAAAATCATGACAAGGTATCCTGCAGTTATATTTAACCACAGACTTCATTTTCACTTATACCAGACTTTTACTCAGTCATATTTGAAGATTTTAGTTTGCTGATTTGTTCATATGTTGGAAAGAATAATGAAAAAATCAAATGTTTGAAAGGGTATCAATTGTAATTTAAATATAACTTTATGGTAAGAAAACGGCTTTGGCTGCACAATTATTTAATATTTTCAGTATTAGGTCTTTTATCAGAAAAATTAATGTTTTCACTGGTAGTGAATACAAATCACAATGCTACCATTTCCATTCACCCCTGGAAATGTCCAAGGCAAGGTTGGATGGGGCTCTGAGCAACCCGAAGGTGGATGATGCGTCTGCCAATGGCAGGGGGGTTGGAACTTAAAGATCTTTAAGGTCTATTCCATCCCAAATCATTCCATAATTCTATGATCCTATGATCCTATGGATTCAGGTAGTCCCTGTCTATAAAACAAGTTTTAACAGATCAGCTGTAGAAAAAACAAGAATGCTTAAATGAGTCTACACATCAGCATTCCTAGCTGTATCCTAAGAAAATCCTCTGATATGAAAAGAAGGATCTATCACATTTCTTCTAATTCTTAAACAACTATTCTTTTACAGTATTTTTTTTTTCCCCTCTTAATTTTTTTAAGTTATAGGGCAGCTTACCAAAATAAAAAGAGTTTACAAAGATGTGGAATTATTTGCAATATTTGGCAAAATCCACTACTTTCAAGGAACTTAAAATCATAAGCTGTAGAATAATACTACCCTTCAAGCATGATGAAAAGGAAAACAAGAATATCTTTCTATTACAGATCATGTAGAAGCTTTGAGATTGACTTGTTCACAAAATTACATTGAAAGCTTGAAGTAAAGCAAAAACCTAAACCTAAATCTCCTGTATATTAGTACAGTGTTCCAACAACAGAACCATCCTTTCTCTTCATTTAAATCTTGTATTTCATGAAGTTAATGATAAGCAAGTAAGAACAAAAAAGCCTAGCTAAATATTTTTCTAGAATCACTGAAGTAAAGCCCTTTACAGTGGCTTGAGATCCATGCTTTTCATTAGAAAAATGTCCTCTCAGTAAAGGTATAATGAGAATCAGAGATAAGTATAAATGGTGCTCTCTCTATTTTTTCTTCTGTCTCTTTCCACATTCCCTTGTTTCTCTGGAGACAAGGCAGAAATGGGTAATATTAATAAACCCCAGATCCCATACCTCTACCAGTCAGTGTAATTATGTTATTTAAAGGATTCTACATAATAAATTTCTGGTTTCCTCTACAAAAAACTCACAATAGTGACAACACAAATGGGGGATGGAGGGAGTTGGAGGGGAAAAAAAAGCCTATGCTCTTTTCACATTTAATACATCTTATTGGATTAGAGATGCTATTTCCTTTCAATATACATGGAATTTGTCAGCATCAGAAACACAAAACCGAAACAACAGAATTGTTGCCACAATACTCGAAGAAAAGAATAAATGGAACAAATAATATTATCTTCAAGTATATATTAATCTACAGCTTCTTTATTTATTGTGCACATTTGTCAGGAGCTTCCAAGCTGACTCAGACCAGCCTCCTAGATTATGCCTCCTTGAATGTTTTCTAGAGTCCAAACTGTTACTAATATCCCTGGAAGAAACATTTTACCAAGTCAAAGCTACAGTAAGCTGTTGTTAAATGCATATTTCCCAACATGCCTGAGAGCAACAGACAGCAAGAGCCCCAGTATACATGGAGATGAATGCAGCCATACACATGGGAACACATTATATGATGCAGAAGGGAATGATGCAGCAGCTGAGTACTGAAATCCCCACAGTCATCTGGAAAAACACACTTGAGAACTCAATTGAGCTCAGTAGAAACACACACATGCTTCAAGTGAGTAATATGCCTACTTATTTTGCTTGCTTAGAAAGGATTCAGGATTTTCAAGACAACTCAAAAACCAGTTGTGAAACCCAGTGAGACAGAAATCACATGGTGATGCTTTTGCTTTACGAAGATTAGGGTACACAAGAAAATGCTTTCCTGTGTAAAAATATTTGGGTCATGATCAATTCTTTGTAAATCCTCTCTTCCAGTCAAGAAAAAAAAATTACCCTGCTTATTAGTTTTCTGTAGTGCATAAGTATCAGATCATTCTTCTTTGTTTCTCCCAAGTTTTTTGCTCTGTTTTGTTTGGTTTTCAGACCCATGCTCTCCTCAAAACACATACCAGCTTAAGATGCATAGTTCTTGTGATGGCATCACTGTCTCCATATATTTTTTTACTTAATCTTTTCTTCTTTCTGCATTCAAAATTTGTTGATCTTCTCTTGAAATTATTATTATTTTCCAGGATGCTACTTCCTATCATAGGAATATATTTTAAATTCTTAGCAGATATACAGGGGTACCTTGAAATAGCTTGTATTCAAAAGATTCCCTTTGCATTATTCCATTACTAGCATGGATGCTGACCATATTATTTTGTAATTATTATGTAAGATTCTATAATTTCCAAATCATCTGCAGATTGCATCAATATATTTATATATTAACTACAAAATAATTATATATTTATGTATGTTGACGGCACAAAATCTAGAGCAGAGAAAATTAGTTAACTCAATTCAAGTCATACTTAATTTATCTAGTAAACAATCCCACATGCAACTATTTTCTTTTAAATTAGAATCTTATGAAAGACTAACAGAAAATCTTACAGGTATCAAAATGTATTATTAGTGTGTCACAAGATTATCCATTTTTTCCTTTTAAGAAAGATAATTAATTGAGGTGATAAAACTTATCATTCATAGAGCTCTTTTGTTTTGAATTACTTAATTCATAGTGCATATGATATCAACTTCTCTAATATTTTCTTAGGATTAAAATGAGACCAGTTTGTAACATGTAGCTGGCCTTTTGAACTACTAGAAGAAACAAACTTTAACTCAGACATCTACATATTCTCCAACATTCTGTTCGGGTTTTTTTTAAAGAATACCTCAAAGACTTGATCAAGAATTTCACTTTTAATAAGCATATTGTTACTATGTCTGCTATCTATTATTTACTTTAAATAATTCATTATTAACATCTCACAAATTAAAACCAGATCAGATAGCATTTCAATGAAAGAAAACTTACAAATGCACCATATTGGGCATATCATTGCTTTATTTTCAGTATACCCTGCCTACCAGATTCTGATATCAGCAAACTATATTTCTTCCTAATACTTAAAATATTGTTTTCTTTGTTTCTCAGTCCTGCTCAGAATTTTTCATGGATATATTTAATTTTCTTTATATTCCTGTAGTCCTCACTACGTATTGCTAATGTCTTGAACTAGATCTAAATTCAAGAACCCACAATCACCTTAAGACTGTTTCCATGGGGGAATAAAAACTGGAAGGCAGCACTCTTCCTCCTAATGTCTACAGAGACTGATGGTCATATAGGCTTGATTCTAGTTTTCTGAGTTATTGCTGATTTTGCAGGCATGCAGGAATATAATTCATAATTTGAAATAATGAATGAGGAAACGGAATAGTTTTAAAAGTAAAACTCCACTGCTTTCTGTATTGTGGCTTTGTCTCCAGGTCTTTGTCTCCTTATAGTTTTGATCCCCTTCAAGCACCCTGGCTGTGGTTCCCTGTTTACAGTGTTTGGGTTAGCAACAGATGCAGTTACAAGCCCTGGGCTCTGTCTGTTGTGTTCAGATCCTTTAGGGCTGTACCCCACCAGCACCCATGTTGTGGTCACCCTCTGCTCACTGTTCCCCTTCCCTTAGGCAGCAGTTCCTGACCTCCCTTCTCCCAAAAAATGAGATATTTACTGCTTTTGCAGTAAAACCATTTGTGAAGACACAGTCTTGAAGTTAAGGAAAGTGAAAAATTTAAGGTAACCCATTGATTGTTTTCTGTTTGAAATAAAAGGCAGTTCTATAAAAATGTTCTGTAAGGTTTATTTTTTCTTCCCATTCTACTCCCCTTTGCTCTCTATTGTTTTTTCACAGGGAACTCCACACACTTAAATTATGCTTTACCATGAGAAATAATTAATTTGAATAAAATGGCAACTGAAAGCTGGAGCTTGTTTTCCAGAGCTTGTTTACTCCATGTCCTGTGAGCTTGTTCTCATTACTTTTCTATAGGAAAATTTCAGTTGTGGGGGTTGAAAATGGAATAGATATGAAGAAGGTCTTTTGGGAGAATTTTTCATATTTCTGATTAGGGAGAGGGATGAAAAACTCTGCAGTAATGAGTTTGATGAGGACAAGTAGTCGCATAAATTACTTATTACTATCTACATTTGTTAATATGATCTAGCTATAAAATCATAATCTCTTTTAAAACAAAACTGCATTTATGCTAATGAAACAGTTTCTGGTTGGCAAGTGCATTCTTAACTTGTGGAAATCATTCAGCATAGCTCTTACAACAGCAACAGCAAAAATACAGGATTGCTCAGCTGCAATTGATTTTTTTCAGAAAAAAACCCAAACCATTAAGCTTCTGTGAAATTCATTGCTGACTACATAAAACTATATGGACTGTCATTTCCTTCTGATAGATTTGGCCACAGTGAAGCATTAGTTGCAATAGCCTACTTACCAGTGGTCAAAATAACAACAAATAAAAGGGCTTTGAAGTGCTGGTTCATTAAGTACTGTTATAGCAGGAATCATGCTGATTCCTGGGAAAATATGCTGAACTGAGAAAACAGATGATCCACAGATTGATTGTTTACTTTGCTATCTAGCTGTATCTTAAAAAGTAGAAACCTATATGCTTATTAGAGGATTGTTTCTTGCAAAGATTTCAGAAATCTGGATTTAAAAAAAAAAAAATCACAAGAAAACTCTAATAAAGCTGAAAAATATAAATAAATAAGAAAAGTAAAAAAAAAATGTTTACTCTTGAAAAATAAGTTCTGTCTGTATGGAATGAGAGAGCAGATAACCAGAGGAATAAATTCACTGCCACAATTGCAGCAGAGTTTTTTCACTTTGTAGTAAATAGCTTTGTCAGAGTGCTCTGAACTCCCAAACAACAACAAAAAAAAAATCATCTAATTCCAGGTTTCCTTGTTCCTTCTTTAGCAAAAATGCATTACAGTGCATTTGCCTCATCCAGATGTAGACAGTGCATTTTGCCAAGACAGCTTGCACTGCACTTGCACTGCACAAATATCTCTTGCGTGTATGTATACACACACGTCTATGTGCAGAACTGCACCGTAAATTGGAAGATAGTCTTATGATTGCACAAATTTTGAGGGAGAATTAATTTTCCTTTCTTGAGCTTCTATGTGGAAGTATCTTAGCTTGACAATAACAATACCACATATTTTTCTACCATTTTTTCCCTTTCCAGATGGTTCCAGTGTCTGGGGTCCTGCTTAGTAAGGTAAGCTCTTGGTTCTTTTCCTTAATGGCAAGTGCATGTAGAAACTCAGTGCTACTGAAGACGACAACTGAGTGGCTACTTGCAATCCTTGGAAGCAGATGGTCAGGCAGGGAGAAAGGTGAGCCTGCAGAAAAGATGCTGACTTATCAGAAAGGAAGATGGCTCATAAAAATAATGACAGCTGTGAGTTTGACATCTGTGGATAAGTTCTTGTGAAATGTTCACAACACCAAATAACTGAACCAGCAAGTAGTGTGACTTGGGATATAGAGATGAGAAAAGACACTCCCTCTCCGGAAGGAGACTGCTATTGTGGTCTCAAAAGAATCTACAGTACCATTCTAATTTGTTTTGCCAATCTCATTTCCTTATTTTCTCACACACAGTATTGCTGCAGCCATTTCTTTGTGCGGTGATACTGTCAGGAAGGAGAACAATTCTAAGTTGACCTGAGATTACCCAGGAGACATATATGCACATTAGCTGTGCAACAGGAGGTGCCACTTCAGAGGTGTACCACTGGCAGTGCCCTTGGACAGCAGGTCGTGAAGGCTAATGGAAGGCACAGGAGGAGTAAACAAGTCATAGCAGGTTGCTTAGGAGACCTGGCATCAGCTTGCTGGGGAATGCTGAGGACTTTGTGTCTCTCAAATAGCACTGGTATCAAGACAGCATTTGTGCACACGTGTCATTTAGGAACACAAGGCAGATTAGTTCAAGTGCACACTAAATAGTCTCCTAAATTCAGAAGATGCATGGCAGGGGTGGCACTCTTGCTCCTGGTCTTCCTGGTGCACTCTGCGAATCACAGGAGGGTGCATTCCTCATGAGGGTGAGTCAGAGGGGGTCTGCTGAACCGTACAAGTGCTCAGCTTTTGGATGCATTTGGCAAGAGTCATAAGAAATGCCCACTATATAAACTGTACTGGGAGGATATATGATTCTGATATAGCAGACAAAGGGGCAAAATAAATGTGATTAAATAAATTAAAAGAAAATAAAGTAAAAAAAAAAAAAAGAAAATTAACCATCTCCCTAAGAATTAAGCGAACCTAGAAAATTGCTGAAACATATCTGGATAATTCTCAAAACTTAGAGATATCTGTCATAATCTTTTTCAGTGTTTCTATCTCAGGCCAAACATGTTCCCAAAAGACAGTACACATTAGCTAACCAAAATTTCAATTCTTAGCCACAGACACTAGAAATGTGGGAGAGCTTATCATTGTTGCAAGAGAAATATGTTAATACAAATTACCTTGCATTTTTTGTGGGATATACATATCTGTGATTAGTAAAACAATACCCACGGGTAATTTGCTTGTGTGTGTGAGACTTGTGTTTCAAAATCTAGATCTGTTTTTTTTTTTTTTCTTTTCCCTTCCAAATGGTTCAAAAATCAATGGGAGATCAGACTTTTATATTTTAAATAATTTCTTGAATCTCTTTTGTCTTTCAGCTGCAGATTGCATTAATTTTTATTTTATTATTCAAGCAATTGAAATAGTGGATGAAACTGGATCCAGAACATAGCTGTAATAAATGTCCTTTTAGCTAACAACAAGTCTTTAATAACTATCCTGTGATTGATTTTTAAGTAGTTGAACACTTACCAGAGGCAGATTACACCAACGTCATATATCAATAGTTCATTTATCAGTTAGCTTAAGTGCCAAAATCTTTCCTGGGTCTTAATTAATTGAGAAAGTCAATCTAACAAAGAGATTGATTAGACATGATTTATTCTTCAACTACAGGTGATAGGAGGATAGGCTTTATCTCCTGATCACAACCTTATAAGATCAGTATTTATTTGTTGAGAGTAAAGGTACCTCAGTGAAATTCTTCATATGTGCTCCATGTGCCTTAAGCCTATGCAATGATTCCTTCTTGATTTAATTGTTATAAATCCATCTCTTCTTTGCTGCTTTCAAACTCCTGAAGTAAGGGACACTATTTCTTTCAAGTAACATAGTCAATGAGCATCCCATTAAATAAACCTTTGTAGCAGAGTGTCTCGTGAAAGAGAAATAATCAAAAAAGTACCCTAGATTTGAAATTTCAAGGCATCTGAAGTGAATACAATGCATGAATAACTTCAGGATGTGAAGAATTTATATAAGAAAAAACCAGCAAAAATTGAATGACATGTCCTCTATGTTAGAATATAGGCAAGAAAATAATGAATGAAAACAGGTGTGATATATGAATCTTTTTTTTTCTTTTCATGACCACAATTAACAACTTTTATTCCCCTATTGGAATTGGTTTTCAATACTATAGTTGTGCTATGTCATCATAAATCACAGTATGATGTGGCACATAAGAGTTTTTTTCCCAGAAAAAAATTATAAGAGTCAAAACCATATTACAATATGGTTTATCTCCTCTTTGATATGTTGAGGGTCATTTGTTTGTTTGGTTTTTTAATATTAGAAACTAAGGTTGCTGTATGTGTCTAAGTAGGAAACAAGTATTTTGTAATATTATCACCCTATTATGCTGTTTTAAAATAGAGAAATTAGTAAAATATGTAATGTTACATGTGGGATTATGAAATTATCTTTTCTGTAGTACATTTGTTCATCAAGTAAATACAAGACAAATCTGCATATTCAAAATTATTATTTCTTACTGACAACGTACTGACTTATACTTGCGTATAAAGGTGACTTTATTTTATGCTATATCAATGCAGCTGCCCATACCCATAAAGAATGGTCTCCTCTAGATCCTGTATAATACCTGTCAACCCCATAGAACATATATCAGACATCTTAAGGCATGTGTCAAATGGCACAAATGGCACAAAATGGCACAAGATATCTGTGTAGGGAGACCTGTTAGTGAAGCTGAGAGCATTCATCTGGACATTTTCAGCCATTTCCTTTATCAAGGACATTACGAGCTCTCTGAATGCATTATTTGGGTTTTTTTAAGAATGTATGTTTAATTGCTTGACCACATTCAAATGTCTACATTGCAGGAACTGAAGTATAGTAAAATGACCGGCTTTTCCAATTCTGTTTGATTCAGTGGTCAAAAGTTGCAAGTAAAATTCTACTGCTCCTGAAAAGACAGTAAAAA
>VZTB01008363.1:4279-96243 GCA_013397245.1 Thryothorus ludovicianus
GGGATTTTTAATCTCTGAAAAAATCTTAGTGTGGGCATTTATTTTAGTAGCCCATTTTTGACGTCTGCTATACTCTTCAATTAACAATTTAAGACAAACCAAACTACATCTCTGTTAATGGTCAATGAAGTACTAATTTCTTGTATTACTGATTTTTATTAGTTTTTACATCAAATTTCTTCAATTTGCCACCTTAAAATCATTGATATCAATGAAAATGCTTCCAAGTGTCTTTAGCACAGGCAGACTTGATGCTGTCACCGAAGAGCCTAGGCAGCTAGGCAAGAGTGAGGTGGAGCCCAAGTGTGTCCAGTCTGACATTAAATACCCAGACACATCTGATAGCAACAGGACTTAGTGCTCAATGAGTCTAAAAGGAAAAAAAAGAGCCATGAAGCTGTTATTTTTTCTGGTTCTTCACTCCTGTGTCATGACAAGACACAGTGTATAATTTAGCAAGTTTTACTGCACCATTATTCTGAACTGAGCTTGTCCATCTCCAGTTAGACACATTTATGCTTTGTTAAAAAGTAATAATCAGGTTTCAGATATGGTAAAAAATAGGATGACTTACTTTGTTTAGCTCTACATCTATTCTCCACAAATCACGACCTTTGGCCAAGAACCAAAGATGTATTTTGAATGTAATTTCCTGATTTACTGTGACATAATGTTGATTTGATTTTGAAAGTTTAGAAACACATTGGACTTGGTTATCACTACACACTTCCTGGCACAGAATTACTCAAGTAAAAATGTTATTAACAATGTCATCATTTTCCATGAACGTGAGAAATAAGTGATCCCAGTGACTAAAAGGACTGAAGTGATACATTAAGGCTGATACAAAATTAGGTGGGGTCCTTTTCTTTGATATTTTTCAGTCATATCTTCATTCATTCAACCTCCAAAAATGAGGAACTTTGGTTAATACTGTCCAAAGAGATAAGACATCAAGGCAGCATTTCTGTAAGATCAATATCAGAAATGTAGTAAAGTCATTGTGAAAACGTCTCAACTACGGGAAAAATATTAAATGACAGGACTGCTAGTTTGCTCTTGGAAGGCAACTGTGGACTTGCATCTCATTGCTATCCAAGAAGAAAGATGAAAGATTTTACTGTTAATTATCAGCCAAAGGAAAAATACTCCCCTGACAGAAAGAGATCTGAAAAAGAAAGGAGAAAATTACATTTATATAGCTGTGGGGCAAAAGATTAGTAATAATATAATTTTATGAAAAAAAAAATGCATGCTCCAGTATATTCTCCTTTTTGATGTAATATAAAAGAATACATTCAGGAACACTGGATGACAATAATATGACCCAAAAAATCTAATTAAATAGAAAATTAACTTGAACTCTTTGAGGGTTTTGGTTTGCATTACCTGAGAATTTGAATTTTATATTAATTAAAAATATTGTTTTCAGTTGAAATCAACATTTTCTTAGGGGGATGAGGAAAGAAACACTCCACAATTCTTAATTTCTGCATTATTAGTTACCAGTATCTCCTTAGGTCTGTCTTCTCATTTTATCTTTCCTTACAGCCAGTCTTATCAAAGAAGTTAATTTTCAGAGACACTGTGGCTTTCAAGAAAGGAAAATTATCATGTACTAAATAAAATGGAACATGAAAATAAGGAAAATATAAGGGATTCTATTTACACTTTCACCCAGCAGTACTGTGGTTTGACATTTGACTGAAAACATGGAACATCCTTCAAGGCAAACGTTTCTATCATTTCTGTAAGAATAAGATTCAGGAAAACATATTTTTTAACTTACCTTGAAAAATGTTAGCAACCTCATTTCAGTGATCATTTTAATGAACAGTAGCATCATATAATATTTAGATTGTAATTTACCCCTGGAGATAATTTACTCCCACTCCCTGTTCAAAACCTACTAGATGAATTCAATCATGGTCTTGTCCAGACAAGATCTGGATATCTGCACAGAAAACTTCACAGCCTCTCTGGAAATCTGATCCTATGTATGACCACCAGCACTACACTGTCATTAATAGAAACTTTAAATGTTGCAAGAGTTCTCACAGTAACATGTCACCTGAGCATTTCTTTGTACATGTATGCACATATATTTCTATGCATATGTATCTGTCACATTTATATTTCCAAATTCTAATTACCACAGTTTTTTTCTATAAGTCATAAAAAAATGAACAATTTCCTGCTGACAAAATAAGCATGTTTCATTTATGAAAATATTGGGCTGAATGTAGGAAAACAACACATTATCCTTTATAGCTAATATGCACTGTTTTTGCTGGCAGTGCACAAAATTGGGTTTTCAGTACTGTTCTAGTTTCATTCTTAGCTCTGTAGATGCATGGTGTATCTGTGATTTTTCAAATAGCCCGAGGTTTAAAATAGATTAACATTTTACCAATGCTTCCATTTCCTAGAAAGTTTATTTTCTTTGTTACTGGGTTTGAAGGGAACAAAAGGCTCAAGGGCTTGCAGCGTCTCTAGTATATCAGAAGATATACTCTTTTTGGAGTAGAGAAAATTGTACCATCATTTTAAACACAATTTCAATGTATGACAGAAAATATGAGAATGCCAACAGTGTATTATAATTTTATCAATACCGAATTTATTTTGCATGAACAGAGTGCTCTCCACATTGATAAATTTTTATAATGAGTTAAAAAAAACACTTAAAAGCAATAGTAGAAATCACTCAGTTTGTTGCTACTGGCTCTATCTTTTTTTCTAACTTTGACAACTGCCATGACTGTCAGTTTGGATCTAACTTGTATAGTGTTCAATGACTGGCTACAAAACTGAGACATACTATGAAAAAGTGAGAAAAAAATTCTGACCAACCTTCCAGGGCCAGCAGAGACCTCCCAGCAAAGAAGTGGAGACCCACTGAGTATAGCACAGTAGCAGAGCAAGGAAGTACAGCAAACAAACAGCATAAAAGCTTAATGATTCTTAATCTTAATGATTCTCCCTTAAATCTCAGCACAAAGCTTCCCTATGGGCTGTTGCTTACTCTGTCTCACTCTGATAGCCAGGCAAGGAGGTTAAACTGGGAACTAAGAGACACTAGAAAAAGGATAAAATTGTTTGTTATCTATAAATCCTAAAGCAGTACTGATTTACTGAAATACATAGAAACAGCTGTGATAAGGAGTCAGGAGGGTTCTGCTTTAAGATTTCTGTCTTTTTAGCCATATATGAAAGGTATGGTATAGGAATATTACAAAGGTTATAAAACTGAGTAGACAGATGCCAACACGTCAGAACTAAGATCGCTGATGCATTCTGAATTTACCTTCCCCATTGTGAATGCACATTATGTTAGCTGTCTAGGACACAGCTCAGTATTTCAATCATCATGCACCATAGAGGCAGTGGAAGCTGTTCACCATGAAAGTCTCACAGCTGCTAGGAAAAGGGTGGATTGTTAGGGATTGTTAGGAAAAGAAAGCTGTCTCATATTTATAGGAGCTGAATACTGTCCCAGAGAAATACATTTACTATCTTAGTCAAAAAGATGTTGTTTGATGATTTCAAGTCACTTAAGCCAAACTTAGATTAACAATTTGGTGTCCTCAGTAATAATAGAAGTTGGTGTGAGATATATTTGAATAGATAGAGCTAATATACAAAGCTTTAGCCTACCAATAAAGAGCCCACAGTTGTCTTAAGCTGGCCGTGCAATAGAAATTCTGGACTTGAATCCCTTTACATATCAAATCTCCATCTCTGATGAGAATGACATCATCCTGGGTATCACAGGGTGCTAAGAAGGCTTATGTGATGTATTCCTACATGATAGTGAAATCAGAAAAGAAAAGTCTGTGAAGAAATTAATAGTCCTCAATAGGGATCTGGATTGTTAGTGTCTAGTAAATAACAAATGGGACCACACATGCTGAACAATGAAACAAAACCAGTATTGAGCAGCTGCTCATTAAGCAAGCATCGTCCACTCTGTACTGTGAATGAAACAAGGGTTCCCTGAAAAATAGAAATCATTTAATTAAAATTACATCATAATTTATATGAATCAGAAACCTTCACAAAAATCTGCTGAATTGATATTTCCCAGGTAATCCTCTTCCAACATCTCCTTGCCTTCAGATGCATGATTTTGCTGTTTTAATAAGGCAATGCAACACTGGGTTTTTCATGTGTTGATAATGAGTTTCTATATATTGGTGTAGTATGTGTAAACAAAAGTTGATAGATGAATAGGGTATTAAATACAAAGAAATACCCATCTGGTGAAGTTCCTGTCTTTTCCCCCAGTCTCATTTTCCTCAAAAGCTGAGCTCGCTTCTCCTTTGCTTGCTCTATATTTTGTAACATTTGAACTTTAATTCAGTGGAAAATAGAAAATGAATGTTGGGATATGAGGATAAGTTTATTTGTGATCTCTCTTCCATCTGTACTATAAAATTGACATCACGAGGCTGAATGAATCAGTATCTGCTGCAGCTCTACATAAATCCACCATATACCTGCTGAATACTGTAAATGCATATTGTTTTATACATTTTTTTCCACTTTAAATTTTGCATTATGTACTTCATTTGTATATATCAGTGCTGGTTAGATTTCTTATGAAATGCATGTGTAAAAACCTACTTGTTTCAGTTTCAAAAGACTTTTTTTTTCCAAGCAGACTATGACACATGGTACTGATTGTCATTATAAAACTAGTTCTTGGATGCTTTATAAGTCTTTCCATGTTATGGTTTTATGTCTTGGATTTTTCCTCTTTGGACTATAACAATGTTGTACTCTATGTGGGACATATATCAACTCATAGTTCTAACACTTTTATTTCTAAAGTTGTGTGCCAAGATATAGTATTAAAAAATTTTAAATATCTTACTGTTTTGTTATATGGTTAGTACAAATGCAGAGATCCAGGTCAAACTAATGAATATAATCAAAGAAAACAGAAGATATTTCTTTCTGTCTTAAGTTAAACCCTCTATGCAACTGAGATTATTACAACTACATCTATGTCAATAGACTTGTGTTTAAATGGTTAAATGCATTTGTTTTGACTAAAATAGAAAGGAAAACTAAGAAATCTGCTTTNTCAAGCAAGGATAGAATAAATTTTTGTAATCAAGGAATCTTCATATAAACAAACTGATATTCTTCAGTCACTTCTCAAGGCTTGTTTGGTTTGTTTAGTGTCAGGAAAGGTCAAATGGTATAACCCAAATATTATGATTTTCCTCTTTCTATTTGCCTGAGGGGTTTGTAAGCCTTATACATGATTTGTAGTGGACTGTATCAAATCTATCATCATTAACCTGACACTGGGCAGCCTTAGCATTTCTGCTACTCCATCATATTTGCTGAAGTTCACCTGAGAAGGTTCTGCCCATCTGTTTGTGTGCATCTCATGGCATGCATGAGCTGAGGTTTGTGTTTGGCTTTCAACTCTGGTTCATTCCTCAACTACATTTGCTAAGATAGGAGCCACAAGAGTTACCTCAGCTGACCTGCCACTTGGGAGCACACTGTTGAATCCACAATGAACTTTAAATATAATGATAAACAAGAAGCCTTTCAAATATATTTTGCCATAAATATAGGTGTTAATGTGATGAAATATAATTGGAACACAAAATAACCTAGCAATTACAGAAAAGTGAAATAGCTTATTGATGGGACTTGTATCTGAATGGTAGTATAAATCCACTTCCTGAAATGATGTTTGAAAAACTTTTCTGCTTTCCAACAGACATTTTTACCTGGCTCTTCAGCCATCTGAGGATAAGATACCTTCATACACTAGAAATGCTAACTCTTCCCTCCATGGAATCCAGCATAAAAATAAAACAAAAAGATAAAATACTATCCTTTAACCAATTAAAAAAAAAAAAGAAAAAGTAGTCCAATAAAAGGAGGCACAGGACTGTTACATAACAGAAACCGCCTAGTGAGCAATTATCATCATTGCATTTCTAAACCCTACAATTTTAGGGAAGAGGAACATCTTCCTGATGCCTTTTAGGTGAGGGAACACATCCTAGAAAGTAAATCTACGCTGACAGAGGAAATGAAATCAAAGTCTTCTATTCACTCCTGTTTTGCTGCTAGGAGTTTCTGCTGTGGAAAACTGTGCTTCAGCTTGAGACAACTCCACATCAAGAGCAGGGATTCAGCCACAGTCACTAACTTGTTTGTTATTCTACAGACTTTTAGTCCTTTGTTCAAGTTCAAGGATTAATATCCATTTCTTAAATAAATATCTGCATTAGACAGGCACCTTGAAGCTATTGACATTATTACGAACTGGAATTATGCTCAAAGTTAATTGTTGTTTTACCCAGTTTACAGAGGAGGAAATAATGACATAGACAATGTTCCTGAAAGAATCCATGTAGGAGGAAAATTAGAATAACCCTCCCAGAATGACTTTCGAAGATTAGTTTTGTCATTGGCCCTTCCCCGGATGCATATCCTCATTCCCATCAGATAATTTTGCAGCCCACAGCCCAGTGGATTGCAGATCAGCTGGCACTTCTCAGGTGATTGTTCCTATAGCGAGATTATTTCCTTCATAATTTATTAGCTACTTCACTTTTAATTAGAGACAAGGATCTCCCTAACTCAAGAATGACAAAATCTGGGTCAAAGTCCATAGCAAGTACATTTCCTTCCACTTGCTGAAGAGAAAGAAGGAGCTTCTATTTGCTGTGGACAAGGAAGCAAATTTCTGGGGCCTTGAACAACTTAACACCAATTCTTTTCCTTTACACCACTTCCCTCCTCTCAGAGAAAATTTTTGGTAAACATTTCTATTATTAAATGCCATAGACTCAGTTTATAAATTATGTTTAGTATAAAAAACAGTTTCTGTGCTGCATTTTAAAATATTAGCAACTCATCCCCATCATTCTCCCTCCTTTTTTTTTTTTAAACTGAATACAAAATGGCATCTGTCATGAAAACATTATTATTTGGAGAGCAGCAATTGTCTTTCCCACAACCAGTATAATTTTTGTTTTTTTGGCAACATCTTCTATAGCAGGCCTGAGACAAATGAAATCCTTACTGCATCATAACAAACAATTGAGAATCAGAGTAAAGCATGTAAATCTAAAATAAATGTGCCATTTACAATATTGTATACACTTGTTATGCCCTGTAATCTATTTGAAGGCTTCATCATGATCATGTCCAGAGTAAGACATTTGTCAAACCCACTTTTAAAGATCATAATGGACTTTTAAAGGTTTGTATGAAAATGAATGTTTTAAATCTCAGAAGGGCTTACATTTTAGTATGGTTCTTTCACCTTCAGCACTGGAAGACAAATTTTTTTTAAATCTGAATTATGAATTACCCATTTGATTTTGAGTATGTCAAAAAGAAACCCCAAAAATCCCATTTTTTCCATCCAAGTCACATTTTAACCATAGAAAACATTGAAGATTACATCTTGCAGTTTTGGCTAGAAACATCTAAGCACTTTATGAAGGAAATAAGAACTGAGATAAAAACATGATGCATCTAGAAAAGAAGTTTGTGTTAGCACTTCGAGGGATGTAGAAATGTGAGCTATGCAGGCCAGTGCTAATATAACATCTCTCCATATGTGTCACCTGCTAAATCTGTGCTGGCAGATTTCGCCTCAGTTGTGTTGTGAGCGAATGCAGCCCTGAGTGACTGCTAACTCTTCCTGGTGTCTTCTGGTCTGTCCTAATCCTCTGTAGCACACGGTACTGTTCTGATTCTAATTACCAGATTTTGGATCTGGCATATTTCTCGGGATTTTCTTCTGCTTGATCACACCAGCACTTCCCCATGTAAACAAAGCACACAAGTAAGTGATGATTATAATAGTTGATTAAAATAAGTAAACAGATTGAAGAACATTAAAATTTTATGCATCCCTGCCATCTGCTTTCTCTTCATACTGTACATATTAATATACATATTGTACACAATTGGTTTTGTTTCCCATTCAATGGCAACAGGCATTGACCATCAGTAGCTTGAATAATTCGTAAAAATGACAGCCATGAGTGATCTAGATAGTTACGTCTGATATTCTCTTTGTTTCTCTTACGACTCCGGCATTAAACTCATCATAATTTATTTGAATAAAAACATTGAGAGGAAAACAGGAGCAGAAGAGCAGTTGCCTTTTCCAACACTTAGAACAGCTTGTTTATATTCAAAATAGACCCACTCACGTAAAGACTTACTTCATGTACTGGTTAAAGTTGTTCATGATGGAATTGGAGGCATAAAATGTTCTCTTTTTACCCTTGATTTTGTATGACTTATAACTCTTTTAAGTTAGATTTACAACAGATTAAGACAGATTTTATGTACAGTTTAAGAATTGCAAATGAACAGCACACATAATCTAGACAGTGATATCATTATTTGCCATTAGAACAATCTCATAAATCCATCGTGATGAAAGCATTATCCTGCCATTGGAAAGAAGCACTATCTACTTTTAATGAAAGATATGCAATCAGAAACTTTATTAAGGGGCTGTATCAGAGAAAAAAAAAAGAAACCTTCTTCTATGATATTCAGACCTCTTTCATAATTATCTGGCAAGGCTGGATTTCCATCAATTAAAAAAAAAAATCCAAGCATACAAACTGCAAGAGCAAGAACATTATTAGCATGACCAATTTGCAGGTAGACTAGCTACCAAGATGGTAGGCTGTCCAAAGATCACCAGCATCTCAGTATTTGTATTGTGTCTAAGATCTTCAAACTTTTTTCTTTTTCCCTACACTGACTTTCAATCATAGAATCAAAGAACAACAGGTTGGAAGAGACCTCAAGTATCGTCTAGTCCAACCATTCTTGATAAAAGCTTGATCTAAAGAAGATGGGCCAGCACCTTGTCCAGATGAATTTTTAAAACTGTTCTGTGTTGGATAATCTACCACTTCTCTGGAGAGATTGATTCAATTGCTGATTGCCATCATTGTGAAAAGTTTTTTCCTTTGCCATGTGACTCCTTGTAAAAGGGGAGTCTCCATTTTCTTTGTAGATGCCCTTTAAATACTGGAACATGGTGATAAGATCATCCTTACCCTTCTCTAGACAAGTCTGAACAAACCAAATTCTCTCAACCTTTCCTCATTTTTCAGCTTTTAATTCCAGACATTTCAGTAGAAATGTTTTACAAATTATAGAAAGGAAGTATATATACATATCTAGGCAATTGACTGCCTCTGAAATAACATGAGTTTTCTTGGAAGTTGTTTTCCACAGAATTTCCTACATCAATTTGATCAGCCTATTGTAACCTTTTTACCAATGCAGTGAAACTAATATTTTCCCAGATGGTATTGTAAATACAGTTCAGCTTGTGTTTATTAGGTTCTCACTATATAATTAATAGCATAAAGAAAATTCATCCTTCAGTGTTGAAGGGTGAATTTTCCTTGTCATGAGGAAGGAGCAGGGGGTGAACACCCATCATACCATTTCTAATTAAAGCCTTTTAAGCAATTGGTCTTGGTAGCGTGTGTACATGGAGCACCACTAGTTGCCAAAAGTGTAAAGCTACCCTTTCCTTGAAGAGTGATCTCATATCAACAACTGTCTTTCAGTTTCAAAACATTGAATTCCTTGAAGAGTGAAACATGAATTAAAAAAAAAGAGTAGAAGATGAAAATATGTGATTTTTCCTCTAATAGCAAGAAGTACCGGTCTCAGATCTTGATTGGGAAAGTCCTCAATCTCACTGTTGCTAGTTTCACACATAACCATATAAATGAAACATGCCTTTTATTTGCACATATAAATGGAAAGCAAAAAATATAATTACTACACTTTTATGAACTCTGGAATGTTGAAAAAAAAACTCAATAAAAGAATATTGTTTTTATGAGGTGTGGTATTATTTTTTTCCTGTAACATATTTGAAGACTTAATTGGAATAATCTATCCCATTTGAGCAATTAATCAGGTTAATAATTTTAGCAGGAATTTATTATCTAGATATTTATAAGGTCTCATTTTTAATCTACTTGAAAGAAAATTAGTTTAATCATAGCTCATCTTTTAGGAGCCACTAGGTCACTTTCATGCATGAATTAAAACTAATATTTTTTCAGATCATTATGCTATTATTATTTCTTTATACAGATTATTTCCATACTGACAAACTATTCATTCAGCTTCAGTTTATGGACTTCTTGAAAATCTGAATGGTGGTCACCCCAAAAGATTACAACAAAGCTGACAACCATCTTTTATTTAAAATGTACTGAGATTTTAGTTCTGGAAGGATCTGAACTGTACTTGTGGTCATGTTCTGAAACGACAGGGTAAAGACTCAGAATTTTGTTTCAGAAAAAAGACAAAGGATTTAAAAAGATGAATAATTGTTATAAACTCAGATTATAATTAATTTATGCTTTTTTAGTGTGTCTAATATCATAGTGGGACTACTACAAAAAATTGCCATTAGAACAATCTGTTTAATAGATACGATATATATACTCAAACATTTCAATATGTTCAAAAGTGTGAGTCTCTTAACTAACTTTTGAACCTTTTCCAAAAATAGGCCTGAAAGATATCTTTGAACTGCAATTATTGTCTAGGATTTGCATACATGGATTTCCCCTGGAGTTTTCAGGAGCTATTCTTCATCTATTTATTCATCATTCATTTCTCCAAACAAAACCAAAACAAATAAAAAATCACAATAATGTTTTTATTCCTTGCGTAGTATCAGAAGTAATTACTTGAAAATTTGCTGAAGGATTAAATATCTCGTACTGCAGAAGAGATCAAGAGACGATGAAGAACGTTACTAAAGTCACATAGTAGTTCTAATTTAGTGCTTCTTCATTTTTTGAGTTATTTTTATTGTGACAGAAAGTAAAAATAAAAATCCATTTGATTAGAGGCATAGAAATTATGTAGTAAATATACAGTTCAAAACATCAAATGCATTCTCTCATGGGAAGAACAGATGGAATGTTTCAGTGACCACAGTAAATGTGAGGTCTCACAGTTAGTGGGAATGGAAACATCTCCAGTATTTGCTACAGTATAGCTTATTGCACTGTTTAGTGCTGCATTTAGCAACTCAAAGTTATTGTTTTAGGCTTCTAAGTGATGGAAGCATGAGCTATGGAGAACAAATAGAGAAACTGTAATATTTTCCAATCAGTTTTGTATAACATACTTGTTATAACCTTACTGAGCTATAATGACTGCACATGCTTACAAAATACCACAAAAACCTTATCCTACTGAATTCCGTCAGAAGTCAGGGAAGATATTTTGAAAGAATGATTTTTTTTTTTATTAATATTTGTCAATATGAACAGCTGAATTTGAGCAATGTCTTGCTTTCATTTTCACCTGTAACTTGTGTTTGCTGACTATTCAATAAGGTGGTAAAATAAACTTAGCAAGAAAAGCACCTAAAGGCAGACAATACCACTGTCTTGGGAAATGTGTGGTATGATCCACATAGTCATTGATATGGGAGATAGAAGAAAACACTGAATACTCTGTGGAAGATGATTGGTGGAAGAGAGTTAATTGGACACTTAATTTATCCATCATCCTGATAATAAGGTGCATTTCCTGTATGCTGAGGGAGGAGCAGCTAACACCTGCCTGCATTTACCTACACACAGAAATCTGTGCCATGAGCTGTTGCACAGCTGGAAGGCAGCTGTCCCTCACTGTAATAGAGGTGCCCCATTTTCTGGAGGGAGAACAATACTTCCTGTCCCTGAGTCTCTTTAGTTGTGCTGAGCCTTTATCACAGGCTGTGTCCGCAGTGCAGTGTTCATCTCTAAATAAATTGCCAGTGTCCATCCTGAAAACAGTATTTTCCCTAAAATGCTTCTCAGTGTATTGCAAGTGAGGCAGAATCAGGCACTAAGTGAATATCTGAAAAGAAACTAGTTCAAGAAGACATCCCACAGCATCTAAAATACTGAGCATCTTTTCTACTTCACAGACACCTATGATTCTGCTCCCTTTCCTTTAAATGAAAAGAATCCATAAATGTTGCCATTACTTCACCTTTCTCTTTGTTCCCCTTTCTTGTGGGCAGGGAGGCAACCAAAACACTAGTTCAGTCCAACAGATGTTCCATCTACATAGCATTTATGACTTGCTGCATTGTGTTTGATTTTGGATATGCACACACCCACTCCAGTTTTACATTTGTGTACATCCCTCCAAGAAGGAAGCAGTTTATGATTTGGTGGGGATGGTAGAGTCCAGAGGGTTCTCTGGGCCTCTTTGGCTTTACCTGTGGGGCAATAACTCCGTTGCTGATCTAACATGGGCACAACAAACAGTGACTGAGACATGATAGAGCACAAGTGACCTATTCCCAGTCACAAACAGCTTTGCTGTCTGTACTACAGATGATTAACTGTTCTATTTTTATTCAATCCTGTTTGCTAACTCACTAAGGCAGAGACAGGTAACAGAAATTATTTTTTTCCCTTTTAAATTACTGACTTAGAGTTCACCATTTAGCGGCTCAGGAGCGTACAAATGAACCAATACTGACCCTGAATTTAAGTGACCTATTTATTGAGACCTTGAAGCTTTGTGAAACTGCTTGCAACATGAGACTTGAAATAACGTTGAGTAACTGCAAAAACAACAACAGCAACAACAAACCACTGTCACTGAACTTAAGTACCCAAAGAACGTATTTTCCCAAAACTTTTTTGCAGTCCAGGAAGAAAGCATAAGTAAAAGTCTAACATCACTAAAGCAGTTCTATTATTTCTTATGATCTCTAAATACTACATATGAACAGAAATATGCCAGTTCTAGGAATCACACATTATAATTTGAAAAACAGCTTCTCTGCTTCAATTGCAATTTTAAAATTAAAGGACAGCATAGACAAAGGAAAAAAAAAGCTCAAAACATTTTTATCATAAAGTGAAACTTCTTTTCGGCTAAATCTTATGTCAGTCTTTCCCTGATTTAATTGTAGTTCGTTTTTCCATTCATACTTTGTATTTAAAAAATGCTGTGATCAAGTCAGGACTTGCATGCTTGTATTCTCGAATTAATATAGTATTTTTTATGATGTTGATAAATCCCTCTAGAAATTTTTGTTGCAGAGACTAACTCATTGTAAAGAGTGCCCAGAAAAATCCCACATGAGATAAGGCTGAATTGACATATTTAGGCCTACTTTTGTTACCATTCATATAGACTTGTAGAAAAATGCAACATACAGAAGGCTGCACTCTTGCCACCTTTACTGCTGAGAAATTAATTTGTGTGTTCCTTGCCCGGCAGCAGGGTCATTGAGTGCTGTGTCTCACACTTGTGCACACACCCGCAGGATGAAACTTCACCCAGAGCATCCAAATTGCCACTGGCTGTCTGCAAAGTCTGAACAGCCTTTTTGATCAGGAAAACAAAGTACAAAAAATTAGTGACTTGCCTGGGACTAAAACAGAAATCAATGTCAAGAGCTGAGATTGCAACTTCTCTAAATCAGTTCTAATGCAGTGAAGACACATCTGTGTAAATTTCAGATTTAGTTCTTCCTGTATTTCACTTTCTCCAGCCTACCATTTTGGGCAATATGTTTGGCTTCTAGTTTAAGGAATTTTCTTCCTTCTGATTTTTTTTTTTTTTTTTTGTAAGTCTGCCAATAAATGTCATCCACCTCTAAAAAATGAATTAGTGACAAATCTGAGACAAAACTGCATTTTATTTTTGTCTAAAGCACATTTATTTATTATATATAATTGAAAAAATAATGAATTTTTTTTTGCATACTACTGAAAAGTATTGAACTTTTCATTTAAAATTTTATTACCCATAAAATTTTATAAAAGCAAAAATGCATGCAGGGGTAGTTGAAATTTTAGAACTCAGATATTTCATATCAGTAGTTCAGATAAACTACATCTGTAGGGCTACAGGTCCCAGTGAACACTTAGATAGTTAGATTCTTTTTCTTTTAGGACTGAGATTTCCCTCCTCTAGCTCTTTTTTGAGGCAGCAAACAGGCTCTAGAATCCAAAATCAGATTAACAAGTTATCAAGGTAATTCTTCCTGTGTGAAGCAAATATTTTTCAAGAAACATCAAATTCTGATTTAAAAAAAAAAAAAGTAGTTCAATAAAATCATGAAAGTCAGAGGATCTGGTAATGACACTTGTCTTTCTCCTTTCTCCACTGAAACTCAGACAATCAGCTGTAATCCTTTTTAACACTGGCAGTCTCCCGAGGAGAGGTTTTTTTCTTGACATTTGTATGTCTTCATTCCTGTAGCATTTTGAAGTTCATAACTCATTGAACAAGCAAACAGGCAATCATGCTATCATCCCAAAACAGTCCCAACAGTGCATGATCCTTAACCTTTCCTCTGCTCTGTACTTTCAGCTGAAGCTTTTTTGATGCTATGACAAATGAATAATCTGATATACCTGTCAGTTGTTATTATTCCTTCCCTTCTTTGGTATGTGAATTTATCTTTATTTCCATTTTCTAAATTCAGACAGAGTGTGTTCCAAGAATACGCTACTGGTCAACTGGAATAAAAATGAATATAATATATTCTCCTTTTCCTGAGAAAAACTATGGAATGGCCTTGAAATGAACTTTGTTTCATGAGAAACAGCCCTGGTCATTTTTCTTGCATCATATAAAAATTTACGTCATGGTCACCTCATACTCTCACTCTGGTCCTGTTCTCACTATCCTGGAATATATTAAAACACAAACTAAACTAAGATTTAAGATTATTTATAGATATCCTATTTGCAGACTACACAAGAACACTAATCCAACTTAGTTAAGATTTTGCCCTAATCTTGTACATGACAAAAACAAAACCAAAGGGCCCAAGCATGCTTTCTCCTCTAATTCAGCCGATGTGAAAGTAAGTAGCTATTTTAATTTTAAACATGATTGTAAATTACATTTATAGCCCCTTCAATATAAATTTGTAATTTTGAAGGCACTATTCCTTGTGATAAGTATTATTGTCGTAAAATCTATAACTGGATAAAGAGCATTTCTTAAAGTTTACTGGGGTCATGTGTAAGAAACCTTGAAGTAAGTAACTAATCCAATCAATGTTCTCAAACAGATGATCTTAGTCAGGTGACTGAAACTCATCTTGTTCTAACAACCCTGTAAAAGAACAACCTATACACCAAATCAAAACAAGTAAAATTGGGTCAGTGATTCACATCCTATTATTTATATATAGATAAACTCTTCCCCCTGGGACTCTGTGGCATTGCCAACCAGAACTTCGCACTCTAGGGAGGAGCTGCTATAGTCATTCCTCACCCAATCCATTGGTTCCATTTTTGTGGGTAAAATCGACAACACACTGAAAACCAGGAAGAGCATATGACCCTTGAACATCACCAGTGTCAGAGCTGCTCCCTGCACCCTGCTCTGATCCCTGCAGCCAGCCTTGTGCTCGTGTCCTGCACAGCTGGCGTGTCTGATAAAACCTGCAGATGCCAAAGGTTCAGCTCTGCAAAGATCCATTTACTGGATGTTTAAATGTGACTTAGGGCCCAGCTATCTCATGTCTTATGTTGTTTTTCCTGTTCTGCCTGTCAGTTGCTCAAGCTTCTAAGCTTATAGGCAGCTTCTTTTAAGAACCTGTGTGTGTCTGACCAGACTAATCTGGGGATTTTTTGCCTGTATACTCCATTCTTCAAGATCTTAATCTTATTAGTTCTAGTTATTTATTTAACTGTATAATCACATGTACATATGTGTACAGTGTGAACATCTTGTATATCTCATTTTAAATGAAGACGTGGAATTTTGAATGTAAAAAACCTTTTAATGGTAAAAGTGATTGTTGCAGTTATAAAGCTGATATCTCATTCAAATACTCTGCTAATATCTCTAAATTACAGCAAGTACAATCATGTAATTTTAAAATCTAACTTTTGCACATAGATATGCATCATTTATGCAGTTATTTCATGCAGTTATTTCTTTAGTGAATGTGTTTAAAATTTTACTATTAAGAACAAGTATTTCTATAGTTCATAGTTCATATTTTCAAATAATGAGTAATTTTCAAGTTTTTCAATTCTGATGTGCTTGCTGCAATTTTTTCTCTCTTTTTTTTAATATTGGTACTTTTGGATAGCAGGAAATGGTTTAAATTTTTTTTTTTTTTAAGTTATGACTTGGAAGATTTAAAGAGCACTGGAACGTTTCAGTAATAGATAAACAAATAAATTGTCATTCTAGTTTTCAAGGAAGCCAGTATATATTTTCTCCTGTGATTTTAGTGGAAGTTGAGTCTAATTTTTAAACTGAAAACCAGAGAAATATCATTGTAATCTTCAAACAAGTGAATCTGTAACAGAAAACAGCTCCCAGGCCATTGAATTTCTTCATACTTCAAAACATCCTGCCAGTGTTTTTTCAATAAATTGAAGAACCTCATTACCCCTCTCCCTGTATTCTGCACAAATTGCTAAATTTTCTTAGATGAATGTATCACTACCTTTGACTGGAAAGCAACAGAATTCATCTGTGGAAAGCTAACTAGAACTATAGCTTCTAACTATAGAAGTTATGTTTCATAACTTCTATATATGAAAAGTTTTTAAAAATTCCAGCCTTCCTGGAAGACAGGGCTTCTCTAGGGTGAGCTGCATGCACCAATGAAAGATGAATTCTAAGTATTGATGTAGCCTGTATAGGAAAATAAGATCCTCTAACATCCTCAGGATTTTTGTTAGGATAAGATTAAGCCTGAGATCAATATAGAAATCCCATATTTCCCCCATTTTTAGAAAATGGCTGGTTATTACAAACAAACCTAAAATGCTGGCATTTGACAATAATCCAAATATCTGCAAGACATCTTGCTTTCCTGAATAAAAGAATTCCTTGTAAGGTAAAATAAGGCATCATCTGTAACAAATAGGTACGCATTGTGCCTTTTAAAGTGGTGCATAGGACAAAGTAGATGAAGCAATAAATCAGAAATGTGTTGGGGAAGACAATTTTAAAGAAGTGTCTCAAAACTACAAAATGAATTGTCCTTGAAAATTAAAAAACAGTTTTCATGTACCAGGTAGAACATGGGACTGATTCTAAAAACAGCAACAAGTGAGAAGAGAGACAAAGAGGCAAGAAGAAAGAGGAGTGTAGTCATGTATCACTTCTTTTTATGGTCTACAAACTAATCTTAGCAAGCTCCGATGATTACCAAACTATACTTACACTTAGAAAACCTCACATAAACTTTTCATATCTGGCCCCAGCCTTGGGAATTTTAACTTGCAGGAACTGTCCCACTGAAACCATCACAGTATTTATCTAAAAATAATTCATAATTTCTTCGTAATATTTTGTACCAAAAATTTAAAGAACGATTCTGTGAAAATATACCTGAATTATTTGAAAATAAATTATAGTTAAGAGCTCATTTTCTAATGTAACATAAATTAACATCTAATTACATGCAAATTCTTTAATTCCATCTAATGATCTTTGCTCTCTGGCGTGGTGCCTGTTTTCATTCTTATATCATGCCATCTAAGGACACAAGTGACATACTGCATCACATCATGAAGCTTTCTCAAAATTCACTGGTAGTGACGGATTAAAACTAAACCAGAAGAAGCTCAAAAAGTAAATAGATCATGGTAATAACAATCTGTAAACTAATTAACGTCTAACTATACTACTCAATTATAAAACTAAACTAGTAGGGTGGGTAAAATATATAGTTTATTTATGGATTGATAAACTGACTAATTCAGCATTTTAATGACTAAATTTGTGAAGATTATTCTTTACTGAGCTTTCAATATGCATAATTCATAAGAAGTAGGGCGTGTAATTCATAGGAACTAGGGCAAATATATTGGGTGTTGAAACTGCTGTCTTCCCTGGATGCTCTCCACTGGTTTGCAAATCCGATGCCCAGAGAAGAGCTTCCCCTATGGTAGCTTTCTCAGTAGGTGGCTTAATTAAACTTCAACGCAAAGCACTGGCTTGTTGGGATCAGACTACATGTTTGGCTTTTCCCAGAAGCTGTGGTAATTCCTGAAATGTCGAAACTGATTGTTTCAAGCAGGTCATAAAAACATAACTTGTCAGTTCCTCTAATGCTCCAGCTGCTGCTCCCGACTTTCTGCCCACCCTGAAGACAGACGATTGTGTTTTGGCTATTGTGCTAGCAGAGATGCATTCCTTGCCCAGCCTTGAGAACCACTGGATGCAATGCAGGTTATTTACATGTGGAGGAAGAATACTTTCCATAATAACTTCAAGTAATAGCATAAAAACCTTAATGTGAACTTCATTTCCTTTAAAGGCTGCCTACATTGTTTACATGCTATGATGTTGAACTGAGGGATATCTTGGTACCTGTTTCAATGTCTCCAAACAGTTGAGTGTAAGTACAGTTAATTAAATTACTTCTTTAGGATATTATGTCAACATTACATTTTGATATCATTCTCAAAAAGTGTTCAGTGAATACTTAACCTCTGTTTTGGAGGCTAGATGAGAAATTGTCCCTGCTTTTAACTGTTTTATAGCTATGTTTATTCACAATTTCACTATAAATTTTTGACTGTTGACTTGGGTTCTTATAAGAACTTCCTTCTGTTTTACATAAATACACAAAAATATATGGCTATCACTAAAGTCCTTGCAAATATATTTACATATACTCTGTTAAAAAATTATCTATTGAATTTGCCCAGCTAGAAAGGAACTTACACAAAACTGTTTTCATTTCCATTTTTCTGATTATCCATGCCGTCTTTCCAGTCTGCAGTTACAATGAAGCCAAAAGTGACAAATTAACTTGATTAGAAAAAAGTGTATCTCAGAAATAAAATTGTGAGATCCCCTGATTTCACTTTCATTTTTTCAAAGTAAGAAGAAAATTTAATAGACACAAAAATTAAGTCAAAACATCCTGCTGCTTTACTTGTCAAAACCTTTTTTAGTTTGCAGACAAGATTGTAAATCCACAGTGAATAGTGAAACCTCCTAGCATAAAGTGCTTATTTACTGCAATATCTTCCTTGGTTAGTTTTCTCAGCATCCAGAAACAATTCCCCATGGCAGGAGGGTTGGAACTTTAAGGTCTTTTCCAACCAAAACCATTCTATGATTCTATGAGTCAGTGAAATTGCAGTTGAGAGTGGTTATATTTCTGAGTATCACTCTGGAGAGTCCCAGAAGTCTACACAGGTATTAGAAGAAATATCACCTCTATCACCTGGAATAGTGGTCTACACCGTACCAGGCAAGAAATAAGAATTAAGGAATTAAGATAATTATGACTTGAGTCTTTGCTTTGTCCCTGTTTTTTTTTCCTGCACTAGATGTAGCCATTTGTCTAGTTCAAGTAATGGAATAAGGTGTCTGAATTTAAGAATTATGAATGTTCCCCATATATTTCTGTTATTCTTTTGAAAGATTTTGTTATTAAATACTCTGCTTTGTCTTTGGTGAGAAATTGCTTCCAATTATCAACATTTCTAAACTGCCAAAAACATTCAGACAAGATAGATGTGCTGTGAATTGTGGATAGATATTCATCTGCACTAATAATTCAACATAGAAAGATCCAAAAGTCCAGTAGCAAAAATGTCAGCCTTGGAAAAATATCGTTAGTAGCAATCCAGCACAAAGTTTTGATGGTATTTAGTGCACTGTGGCTGTGCACAAGGACCTATACTAGGGAAAACCTGCCTTGAGAAAAGTTACTCTGTAGTGAAAGATGCCTGCAAAACCTCAGTAGCCAGACTGTTAAGAAGGTGATATTGTCTAAAATTTGTGTCTCCTTTGACATTTGACATTTATAACTTCTGTTCTCCAGAATGATTTTATTACAAGTATTCTTCTAAATACCTATCTGTTGCAGTTTCACTGATGATCTAATTTCAACATTAACAAAAAACACCCTTAAAGCAGTTAAAGGTTAAAAAAGAGTTTTACATTTCCACCAACCACTGCTGAGAAGGTAAGTTTCCATCTTTTTGTTAAAGGCATAAAAAATTAGCACTAACTGTCTCTTAGAGCATTGTGCCAGCCTGTTAAGGGAGAAAGACAGTCATAGAAAAGAATCTGATATTTATTCATCCAGAGACTGAGATGTGTGGGGTCCAAGGCAATTTGCCTCGACAGTATCTCATTGTGCCCACATGCTAAGAAGTGTAGGGAACTCCTGCCTTTCCATTGCATCCCAGCATCTCTTCAACTCTTCAGGCCAGTGGCAGAAGAACTAGAGAAAGCTGTGCAATGGTGAGAGATATGGTGTCCTCCCTGCCCACAGCCCATCAGACCACATAATCAATAGGTCAAGCAGGGAAGCAAGTATTAACATCCAATCCAATAGTAAAGTACAATCAGATACAAACATTCAACACTCTGAATTTGCATTAGCAACTATTCTTAATACCTTTCCTGAATTATCAGCAGCTGACTGAAAATTACAGACAGGCAGAGAGAACTTGCTTCCTTGGATTCTGGTTGTATGAAATATGAGACTGATATTAGGTTAGAAAAAAAAAGAAAGTCATCCTGTGTATGAGGATATTATTATAATTTGTCAAAATGAGGTTAAAGATGAAAGTAGAGTAGATATGCAATTTTGTTAAAAAGAAGCACTTTGTTACCATTCTCAGATACTGTGCCTAGGTACTAAAATACTGACTCAGCTCAGATGAGCAAAACTTGCTGGGAGAGAGAATATCTCAGATAGACAGGACATATACAATGGCATGTTTTGTTGCTGAGAATGGGGAGGAAAGAGGCCAACATATTTCCTAGAAAACTGATACCTTTCATTTCAGGAAATCTTGTTTAACAGAAACATAGCCACATTTTGTAAAGGCCTCAGAAGGATATTCTGGATACAGAAGAATTAGAACTACTTTAATGAACCAAATTTATAAATTTTGGTGCAATAAGTTCTGTCATTAAAAGAGAACATAATGAATGCACAGCTCAACTCAAAGAAAGACTATTTCGGTTATGTGCCACCCAATGCAGTTACTAACCTCAGATGAGGAAGCATCACTGGAAAGTTTTTCCTGCCCATAACATGCTCTCTCAAAAACACTTTCTGCATTGGCTCATGTTACTGGAGTCCAAAGGGAACTTTCATCTTCGTCTCAATCCCCATGGCAAGAACTTCTCATTATTCTGATGATTACATTGGAAAGTGGTGATAATAGTGAGTAAAACAAGCAACAAAAAATCTAATACCTGATCTGACTGCAGCCATGATTACTAACAGAAAAGTTAAGAAATAACCTGGGAGGGGTCAGTAGTTACTGCTGGATGCTCTGGTCTCTCCACAAGCATTAGAGATACTGGGCCTGTCAGCTTACTTTTACACTTCTACAGTTTTCTCTGATGCACCCTGGCTTGTAAGGAAGATGAGAACAATTTTTTCTGGAAATTATACTGTGAAGTCTGGGCAAGTCAGGGAGAAGACTGCTGAAGAAGAAAAATCTGGACTACATTTTATGACCTTTAACTTAATTTTTTCCCCCAGAAACTTCAAGAATTTCAACTTGTGGGGTCAGTTGTGCCAAGATTTTGTCTTTTGTGAATGAAGAAATGAAAGATGAGATGTGGATCTTGCT
This sequence comes from Thryothorus ludovicianus, assembly GCA_013397245.1. Taxonomy (NCBI): domain Eukaryota; kingdom Metazoa; phylum Chordata; class Aves; order Passeriformes; family Certhiidae; genus Thryothorus; species Thryothorus ludovicianus. The sequence continues at coordinate 25,885 of VZTB01008363.1, forward strand.
TGGATGAAAGGTTGTGGCATAGCCACCTGCTAGCACAACAAATGTCTGTTTCTGGTTTAGCAACCCATCCTTGTCCTCAGTCCCAGGAAGGATAGGGGAATGTGTACAGCAATTTTTGTGTTTTACCAAAGGGCAGCTGTTTCTTTTTAGAAATTTCAAGCTAGATTTAGTCAACTAAAAGGGAGAGGACATTAAATAGGCCACTTCCTGTACAGTAGACTAAATTAAAGGCTAGAACAACAGAAGCAGATATTAGTGTCTGAGACTGGTATTTAAAAGCAGTAAAACAAGGAAGTCTTGGTTCACATTCCATCATAATAACATGAAGAAAATCAGATGAGAGGCAGAGTGGTTGGCATAGTCAAGACATAAGGCAATTAGGACTCTGCTGCATGACAATAAGAAATAAAATCCCTCTTATTCTAAGGACTTGCACATGTCATATATTCACTTGAGGGCTATTTAGTTTTCTTGTTGTGTTCATGCTCTTTGAATACAGCTTCATACAAAATGAAGTGCAGTCTAAACAATTTAGTGACACACTTAGCAGCAATTGCAATACAATTATTGAGTTCATTCAAGACATATTTATGTTGTTAAATTACTCTTCCTCTCAGCTTATCCAGAAATCATGTTTTGATTTAGTCAAAATGCAAGAAATATAAATATTTTGAAAAGTAATCTTCACAGTGACCAACTGTCCTGGGTCATTTAGAATTATTCTCATTATAAAAACAACAAAATGCATTTCTATTATTAACATGGTATCCCTTAGCAGTCCTGTGAATTACTGTAGTTTGTGCAGGGCTACCAGGGCTACCACTTCTTTAAAGGCTTTGAGATACTGTAGTTATTGTCATAGTTTTACTGGTCTATGATCTTATTGTGCTATTTTTCCTTTTTTTCCTTTTTTTTTTTTTGAGAATTATTTAAATCTTGTGGAAATATTGACTAATTTCTCATCTGCAAGGCAAAATTACTTCAAGCTGAGCCAAGGAAGTTTAAATTGGATATTAGGAAAAACTGTTTTACAGAAATGGTGGTCAAGCATTGGAACAAGCTGCCCAGGGACGTGGTTGAGTCACCATCTCTGGAGGTATTTTACAGATGTGTAGATGTGGCACTTAAGGACATGATTTAGTGGTGGATTTGGCAGAGCTGGGTTAACAGTTGAACTTGATGGTCTGAAAAACCTTTTCCAAACTAAATAGTTTTATGAGGCCATTTCTTAAAAATATTAAGAAAACAAAATCAAACAAACAAAAAAGCTACTGCATATTTTTTTTTTAGTTTTTTTATGTCCTTGAAATATAAATTGTGTTCTAATGAAAAGAGAAAATTGAGTGATACAGCTGTTATTCTGGTTCAGACCTTCAGTTCTCCAGAATTTTCACTTGCCAAGTATGATGGAAATTAAACAGACTTCTTTACTTATTTTCCTTGGACCTAATATTGAGACTTGAAAAGAGTCCCAGAAGTAAAAAGAGTAGTCCAAGAGATGTTTACAAGAAGTAAAAAATTTAAAGAGATCAGTATGTAAGAACAGTGGAGTGATTTTCATTACTTTTACTTAATCTCACTTTAAAAGATTTTTTTTTCTTTCTGTTATTGCACATGCATCACTAAAAGAACATTCTTGTAGAAAATTTACATGTTGGCAGCCTAACTGTCTAAATAACTCCAATAAATAGGTATCCATTTCCCAAAATAGGTATGGAATAAAAAAACCCCAAAGCTTTCTCTGCAATGAACGTTACTGAATTTTTCTTTGTAGCATCTCTTACATTAGATAAATAACAGAGAAAAGAATTATGCAATATTAAATAATAATAAAAAAACCCCAAACAAACAAGTAAAAAGCTTAAATAACACCCATTTTTTCTTAAATACCAAAAAGACCACTAAGAAATTATAAAGATATGCTGTAAGATACTTTTGGTAAAATTGACAACACTTCAAAGTCTTCTATCTCAGTACAATCATCTCTGTAAAAAGAGTCATAGAATCACAGAAACAAAATGTGCTGAGTTGGAAAGGATCCACAGGGATCATCAAGTCCCATTCCTGGCTCAGCACATCCCCAGGAGTCACACCATGTTTTACAGAATATGTATGCTATATCAGGATTTTAAAATTTTAAGGGAATGCTTAAAATAACAATGTCCAAACTCATCACAGTCTTTTATACTCCTAAAAGTATTTTAAGCTCCTTGCTGAGGATGCTGAGAAGAAGCAAGATTGTTTTTCTTATAGGATTGGTAGGTTGTAGTTTGGTTTCAGTCTGGAATTTTTTCCTTTTTTTTTCTTTTTGACATTGGAGAAAAGTTTGCAAATAAGTGGTGTCTTTTGCAGAGAGGGATGCATATTTCTAGGTCTTCCTCCTCTAAGCATCTCTTAAACAGTCATGCTTTCTTTTTTAAAGCCTGTCTCTCTCCCTCTCTCTCTCCTGACACTAAGAGTTTGTATAAAAGCTTTATTTTTTAGAGATATGAGTTAGACAAAAAGCCTAAGTTCTAGGGATCTAATATGAAAAAATAAATCTTGCCCATGGCAACGATTCTAGATCAGCTGTTAGGTTGTCCTTGCTTTATTTAACATAGGAGAAGGAGGTTCCAGATGTGCTCAGGCTATGCCTGTGACATGTCTTAAGAAGCAAAATTACTATAAAAGAAGAGATTTAGAAAATAAAAGTCACCCTACTCACTCTATCTGTTTTTTATTCTGAGAGCTTACTATCCCCAAAGGCACGACATTACATCATGGAGGTCTAGAGTCCATGGCATGTTGGAGAGGATAAAAGAACCCAGACTCACAATGAGAAACAACCCAGTGTGAGATTGGACATTCTCGGGCCAACTGCACCAGTGATGGGCTCCTCTCACCACATTGCATTTCTGCCAAGCCAGATGACCCTGGTGGACCTGCCTATGTTTGTGAGCAGGTTCAGTCACCAGTTATCCATCTCTTTTCACCTTGTCTGAGAATCACTCCTCCAAAATAGCAGATATTTAGTTGTGTCAGGGGACTCAGGCAAATATGCCAGCAATTGTAAAACATCAGCTGAGATGTGGTCCCCAACGCTACACAATGAACCCCATCTCTAAGGAATGGCTTTTTCAATGAAAGAGAGAAAGGTATTTTCTGTTTTCTATGGAAAAGATGAGGGTTGTGTTATCTGATGCACTTTGTCCTCTTTTATTGTTAATGCAGTAAAAAGGGACAAAGTCATGTTATGCATTCTTAATTCTTAAAACCAGAGAATACTATTTTTTTACAGCTACTTTAGCAATAAATAAGAAAAAAAATACATGAAATGGAGTATTTTATAACTTTCGTACAAATTGCCAATACATTATTGTCCACCACAGGTAGTAGCAGTCATCTATTCACCCAAACTTTTTTAGTCTCATTTAAAGAAGTTCTAGTAAGACATATTATTTTTAGAATTTAAGTATACAGTAGGATAGAATTCTATGGTCTGCTGGACTCATGTACCAGCTTTCCATTTCAAAAAGGAAAAAAAAAGAAAATAAAGGAGCAACATTCACAGCTTTTTCATGTAGAGTATGGAGTTTGTCTATCTCAGTGGCTGTTGGGATGCAATTATGTACTCTTGATGCTATTCAAAATTACCAGCATCAAAATAATAACAATTACAATAAGAATGGTTTAATAAATAATAAATATTTTGTACTTCAATTGCAAGAAACTTTGGCTAGGTACCTCTGAAAATGTTGCCATGGGTGCCCTGCCTCAGTGATTTTACTCAGCTTTTGCTAAGCATGATACACTGATCACATGGAGGGCACCAAAGAAGAAACAACATTAATTATAAACCTAGTCAGATTTGAATCCTTTTTTAAAAAATACGAAGTTTGATGATATCAATAGTTTATTAAAAACTAGTGACTTTCTCAGGCACCAATAGGAGTTTTTTATGCAGTGTTTTCCCCAGCTGTTTTTAGCTATGTTTTTATTTGTCTTAGAATATTTAATGCTGTAGGAAAGCAACATTACCGAGGGTAGAACCAAGAATTTAACGAGGAGGATGTGGCACTTAGAGCAAAATTTTTTACATGGATATTAAGATGACCATGTTTTCATGCTCTGCTTTGATTTCTCGTCTTTGTCATGACAATTATGGGATGCTATTTTTTCAGTGCTCTCCAAGGCGAAACACTACCCGTTCCCCTTGGTGACAGTGAGCTCGCCGAACCCATGGCTCGTGGTCTCAGTGATGGTTTCATCCACCTGAGATCAGTCAGCAGATCAAAGAGCTGGAACGGAGGATCCTGGGGCAGGGCCCGGTGTGGAGCCGGACCAGAGGGTCCCGGGGCAGGGCCCGGTGTGGAGCCGGACCGGAGGGTCCCGGGGCAGGGCCTGGCTTTGGGGCCAGAGCGGAGGGTCCCGGGGCAGGGCCCGGTGCGGGCCCGCGGTGAGCGGCTCTGCCCGGAGGGGTCTCGGCTGTCGCTCCCGGCCCGCGCCTGCACTGGCACTGGCATTACATCCCTACAAATTAAAACCACAAACAAGAGATATGCAAGGCATGAACTGCTTCAAGAGCTCCAAATATTTGAGCTGATGACAAGTAAAATGAGTATCTGGAACAGGAAAAGGGTCCTACTCTGGGCTTGCAGTAACAGGACAACAATTTTCTTCAGATATACATTTCCCTCATTCGATTTTTTGCTATGCATATATTATTTCCTTTGAAGAATGAGAAGAAATCATAAAATAATAATGCTTTCCCTTCTTCAAATCATTATTTTTGCAAATTATGTTTGTTCCTGAAAATTTATTTTTTCTCCAGCAAAGTATATGAAAAGAAGTGACAGCAAACTCCTACATTTATCTCTTTTTAGCTGACTTAATATTGAATAATAAGTTCTTCAACATGTTAAGTATCTCACATAGAATGATAAAAACTATACAGTCGGAAAATTTTTTATTGTAGTCTCTGATCTTGATTCAAAGGCAGTTCACAGAACTGCAAAGACTAAAGAGGCAATTGTTTATGTCCTCTAATTAACAAGGATAAAATTCAACATTTGACAGGAACTTCTAAGATGGATCTATTCTTTATGGGAAAAAATTAAAAAGAACTGGAAAAATAAAACAATCATGTTCTATAAACATTTAATAATCAAGGAAATATTTTAAAGGTGATAAAAACATGGGTTTTACATCATATTCATAGTTCAAGATATTTATTTAAAATTCCATTTTTATGGAAGACAATTCTAGTATTGGTATGAATTTGATATGTACTGAAACTTAAGGAAGTTCTCGTACTTAATTCAAGTAGAACTTTCTTACTAGAAACCTCAGCTCATCACTACTAAAATATTATATTGTTATATTGTTATATTGTGAACAACCCAGTTCATGGTATAAAGTGGCCTAGAAAGTGAGAAGAGTAATATTTTGATACCAAATTAATTGGTCAGAAATAAAAATGTAGTCAATATTTGGTTCTGCATTAGCATACTGTGCTAACTATCAGAGGTGTTGCTCCTCACAGGAAATACTTAAGAAGAGAGAAGAGAGCACCATTTGCAGAATCCATCACTGAATCAACAAATCTTAAAGACAGTCCATTGAACACAGGTCTGGAATGCATACTACAGTAAAAAATTATTTTACTAAATTATAAAATATAAAATTGGTATAATATGAGGACAAGATAAGTAGAGATGCACATCTAAATATATTGTGGCTGCAAGACTCTTATGTCAGAAGGATCTGATCTAAATTTTACTGAGCTAAGTAGGAACTCTCCTCAGAACAATCCGGGTTGGACTCTAATTTGTCATGGAATAAGTTATAGCAAATGTAATGTTTATCCTGTGATTTTGATTTCTCTCTTAATTTAGATTTGGTCTTTCGAAAGCATCACCAAGCTAAAGTGTGCTTAGTCTACTAGACTTCACCCAGGCTTTTAAGAAGGGGTAAGACTGTGTTTTCTAGATAGAGTGAAATTAAGCAATTTGGTTCACGCTAAACCTTTATGTTTAAAAGAACTACAGCAGCCATCCCTAATGGGGCAGATGTGGTATTATATATTTTCCTTATGGTCTGATGATTTTCCTTCATTAGGGAGATCTTCAACACTCCCTTCAGTAATGAACCAAACTCAGGTAGCAGGGAAATTGCAGCTTTTTTTTCTCCAGAGGAGACAGTCTTTATTCTATTGTTTGTCTTCCTAATTGTGTGCATTTTTTCTATGCTTCATATGCTGTTAATTGCTTTACTAAGCCCTGTGTTGTCAAACGACTCATTAAAATGGTAAATTTTGCTGCCTTTAAGTCCTGCTTCTAAAGAATGACATATATTTACAATCATGGACCTAAATTTTGTCACTCTTTCTGACCTGTAGAGTAGGTTTTAAAGTTTTATTTTGATTTCAGTAAGAAATTTGTACATAATGGAAGAGATAAATAACAATGAAAATCACTTCAGTACCTGCTGGTAAGAAGGCTAAAGTCTAGATATCAGTTGTACCAGTTTGTATATTTCAGAAAAAAGACATTGATATATTCCTGAAGGTCTATTTGATTTCAGTACCCAGAATCAATACTTTTTAAGTTAGACAAGAAATAGATTGATGCATAAAAAATAATTTAAATCTAGGCCATTTAAATGTTTTTCCACTGGTGCAATCTGTACTTATTACATGTATCTTTCTATCATGTACTAACATGAGGATTACTAAAAATGAGGATACTAAAAATTCTGGGATATGCAAACATGGTACAAGACAGTCATTCAATGCTGAACTTGCATATTTGTTAATTCTTCTGGATATTTAATGTTTTTTCTTCTTTCCTTGTACATCTTTGGCTCATTTTGGAGGTCTCTCTTACACCAGCATCCCAAGTCCTTCTCAGCAGGGCTGTTCTCAGTCTCCTCATCCCCCAGCCTGTATTGATAATGGGGGATTGCTCCAGGGGAAGCCCCTTGAACCTCATGAGGTTCCCATGGGCCAACGTCTCAAGGCTGTTCTGGATGGAATCCTACCCTTCAGGCAGGTCAGCCACGTCACTCAGCTGGGTGTGATCTGCAGACTGTACTCAATCACAATGTCTGCTTCACTGCTGAAGACATTAAACAATACGGACCCCTTAGGGGTTCATCTGGACATAGAGTCATTGATCATCTGCCCTCTGGATGTGACTATCCAGATGCCTTAAAGTCCATTTCTTGCTTGTAAATGACCATGGAAGACTTAAAATTTAACAGATGATACTCATAGCTCTAAGACCATGCATATTTCTGTCATCAAGTTGATAGACCAATCCTTAGAAGTGTATCCAAAAAAATAAACCATGTAACTAGAGTTTGGGGCCTGGCTTTCCCATTTACATAAAATGAAAAAACATTCACAAAGTACATACATTCTTTATGTGTATTCCCAAAATAAAAATATGATAGCATTGCAACTGAGAGTTATATTGTATTGTGAATTTTTAATACAAGTTCCAACAGATATGTCTTTTAAAAATCAATAAAATGATGCTAGAGTTTGGGCTTTTTGCAGCCTAATCATGCTTTATTCAAAAGAAATAATAATTATAGTAATAACAATATCATTAACAATAATAACTCATAACAAATTTCTTTTATCTGAACTTCAAACTACTTGCTAGGATTCCATTGCTATAGTATGTCAAGTAGGGGAGTATTAATTAAATAATGTTTGGAAACTATGTTAAGATATTTAAGTCATACAGTCCACAATTTTGCAATCTTACACATTTTTGTCCCTATTTCTTTGAGTAGTACAATTATCATTAAATTTCATATTTTTTTCTAATAGGTCCATTTAACCCAAAATATAGGATAATTTGCATTCACTTACTTTAAGCAAACAGAAACTTACTGTCCCCGTTCTGTTCCAGACTTTGTTTGCGCTTTCCTGCCTTGTCAGGGATCAGGTATCTCTTATATACTTATTTTTAGGCTAAAAACATTAACACTTCTGATGTCCACTGGCATTGTGGTATCAAACAATCAAAACTTATTGAAATATAGCACTGAATATCAACATCATTTTAATTCAAATCTTGGGGACTGTATCTATTCACACAGCTGCAAAACATAAAACTCAGGTCAGTCACAAAGTACAAACTGTAAATTTGATAAAAGAAAGGATTTTCTAACATAAAGTATTTTCATCTAAGAATAAAATGTCCACTACATCTTGAACTTCACAGGTTTTTTCTCAGTCTTAACTGTTTATTTTTCCTGCCCTTGTTTTACCTCAACCTTTTCTTTATGTTCACCTTGTACTTTTTCTGAGTTGATTATAGCATGCCAAAAAGTAAACTTACTGTGCAGTACTTGGCTAAAAGTCAGCATTTTGAACATTTTGAGCCAAGAATTTCTCAGTTCCAAGCTTTAAAACAGTCATCAGAGCATCTCGTCCTTGGCTTTCTTAAAAGTTTCAGAAGTGATTTATATTGGTTTTGATTCTTCTGGAGATGTCTGCAGCTTGATAGACTTACAGAGTTCAGGGCACTAATTCTGCTCTTGCTGGACACAGTAATACAAGAATTAGCTAATTTCTAGCTAGACTATTCTGACTACTACATCAGAATAGATGGAAAAAACAATACCTCTTATCAGGGCCTTCTGATTAGGCCTGTTACAGACAATTAATTAATTAATTGTCACGTTACCTCTGAATTGCTCCTCTCTGGTTATTATAGGTGTTTTATGTGACATGACTTAAGTTATTGATATTGCACAAAAGAAAAGAATGCAGGAAGTCAAAAAGCCAGTCACTTTTATAAAAAACACATAATTATTGGAGATGTGAGTGTCTGTCCCTTGGGGGTCTAAACAACTGGAAGGAGTCACCAACAGGATCACTTCTCACAAAGGTGTTGCATTTTGGAAATTATAAGTGGCTAGAGAAAGCAAAATAGTCTATGATCCATTGAGAAACTCTGGGAAGTAAAAGATTTAAAATAGTCTTTACTGGGATGGCTTTTAGGAATAGAGGAAATAGAGTCAATTCTGCAAAGAACAGACATTTTGTAATTTCAAATGTAATTTCTTTCCAAGTAACAGTAAATGCTGAAATAACAAAACTCTATAAAACAACCTCATATATCCTATCATCACTATACTTCAATATAATTTCTTTTTTTTAATATGGTTGATGAAATTTTATATGAAATATTGCAGTTCCAGTATTAAAGGAAGAAAAACAATAGAAACTTTTACAATTGCTGAATTTTTTTAAGATATGGAAAGCAAAGTTCCAGGAGTCTCTAAATGTTGAAAGGCATTTAAATTGTCACATAATTTCAAATTTTCAAAACCTTGTTTATGTCAGTTTTTTTTCTTAGCCTATTAGTGACTTTTTAAACAATTATATTTTAAACCTCTAAATCAGATAAATGCTTTCAATTTGGCACATAGTTTGAGTAAAATTGCCTGAAGAAACTAGAGGATTAAGTTAGTCAATGATATTTGGTTATCTTAATTACATATTTTAAAGTTGTTTTTTATATTTAATGATCATCTATTAAATCATTCTGTGTAATGTCTGTAAATGCATTTGTAAATACACACACACATACACATATAAAATATTTTCTGTTGAATGTTTTATGTATCTTATATTAACATAATATTGTAGATTTTATAACATACTAATATCTCACTGGCAACATAGCTTGGTCAGGTCACCCTTTCAAATTCAGAATAATCATTTTAAGAAAGTACTTTAAGAAAGTACTTCTTCTTTGAACCAGAAGAAACTGTTGTCTTAGATGATGATGCTAGCAAGGCTTCAGGCAGTATGAAGGTATTCTGGTCACCAATTTCTGCTAATCATTTCCACCTCAGAAGCAAGATCGGGGGAATGTGAAAGAGTCAGAACAAGTCCCAGTAGAAACCTGTAACGAAAACATCATTAAATTCAATACAATAATGTCATTTTCATTTAATGGAGTTCTTATTCTCAACAAAAGAAAATCTATGCATAGGTTTTTACTTTTAAAATATAGTTGTATTATTTCTCTCAATGTTTCAATTTTAGTTAAAACTTTCTGATGTTTCATTCAGATTCATTTAATTGAAGCACTCATTCATTCATTTGGGAGAATTGAATATCTGGAGAGGTATCTTCCCCTATTTCATATATCACTGGCATAAGGTATTATAGCCATTAGCTAAGTAACACTCTACTATTCTATCAAAATCTAAAAGAATCCTACTGGTCATTAACATACTAAACTATTTCAGTGCTAAACTATTTCAACAAATTTCAGTGCTACTATTCTTTGCTTCTATACCTTGTTCTGTAAAATAATTCTTGTTTATAAACTTTGCCGTGTGTTGTCTTTTGTTCAATGTAAGGATCTTCCTCACCCCTCAGCCCAAAAACTTTGAGTTAAAAAAAAAAATTTAAATGAATAAAATTGCAGATTTATAGGGTTGGAAGAGACAATGGAAGTTTGTTTAATTTATCCTTATGTCTCAATACAGGATCATCTTAGGTCATGGAGACAGATGTTTGTGCAGCTTCCAACAATAAAGGCCAGAAATCTGCTCCAGCTGTCCTGCTGTCTTCTGCAGTGGTTCACTGTCTGTATCACCAGAAAGTTTTCCCTCATGACTACCCTAAATATAAGCTTGGTGCAGTGACATGACCTGGAGTGAAGCACGCAGTTCTCACTGAATATCAGTGAAAGATGGTTATCTGATTTCCCCATGCAACTTATGCCTTTAACCTCTTTCTATACTTATAATCATAATGGTGATATATTTATTATATGTTTATTTGGGCATATTTTAATAAGATTTACAATAATAATAAGGTTTTCCCTCTGAACAAAGACATTCTTAAGCTCCATAATTACATCTAGAACATTTAGTCTTGCCACAAATAAGTAACTGCAAAAATGATCCATCAGACAGCAAATTAGCAGGGATGAGGAGCTTATAGTAGAGGATGAAACAATGACTTCCTTTCATAATACCTGGAACAGAAAGCCAACATCTACTGATAATGGCACATCAAACAGTCTTTGGGCAGCAATTTCAGAATTCAGAGATGTTGGATTATCCAGTCAGGTCTCCTGACTACATGATTTTAGCAAAATAATCATGACCCAAAAGGGATTCACACAGAAGAATGCTACTAATTATCTGTGCTTGTCCTTAGACTATTTTTAACCTGAATCTGCATTTTTATACAACTCTGCTGCTCCATTTCCACAAACTGATTCACCCACCCTCGTCATCAAATATGGGCATTTTTACTATCATTTTATGCATGCAGATGTAACATAGGATCTCAGTATCAAACATTGTATCATGCTTTTTTCCGTATAAAAAAATTTTCTCCTGACAAAATACTTGAAGTTATAACAAACACATTCAAAATAGTTTATCTAGAGTAGGAGATTTCAATATATGTATATACAATTATAATTAAAGTTCATTGTTGTCCTATTTTATAGATAGACATTAGCTTTCCATCCTTTTCCAATTTGAATGTTAACAGCTTCAGCAGCCATTTAAATTCTTTATTCCCAGGTCATTAGCTTGCTATTTGCTTTTTGGTCTTCATATAGGAATTATCTGATATTTTCCTAAAATTGTCTACTGCAGGTTCGAGTCACTGTTATGTGTCATCAGGTTAAGGTCATTTTTTCATGAGTTTCATTTTTTGTTCAGTTACAGTGGATTTCAACTGGTCAAGATCAGATATCAAATTTGCCTGCACTTCTTACAGACAGTCCTCTTATTTACACTGCTTGCATAAACCAAAATAATTTTTAAAATCTTTAACTTTAATTCTTGTGAATATACAGAGTTATTTCCAGTAGAGACTGCTCTCATACTACACAGGTTGCCTTCCTTCCTTGTGGAAAAGGACTTAACCTACAATTAGTCTTTTTCTGTCTGTTTACCAGTAGTTTTATCTATACAGTGTTTTCTGTTATCTTTTAAGGGTTATTCAATTCCTTTTACAAATATTAGTTTGGGATCTTGAATGGCCTCCAAGAAATTAGAGTACTTTTATTGCTTCTTTGTTGAATACTCTAAAATTATTTTTGGTAAATCCTATAAATTTGATTAATTGTTTTTTTTAGAATTTTGTCCTTTATAATAATTATACTGAAGCACTAAAGATAGTGTTAAAGAGACAAATTATAACTTTTTATGCTATTTTGTGGCTGGATGTATGTGCTAATATCTTTTGAAAAATAGAATTCTTGCTATAGAAGAATGCCTCTAAAATTTTTCTGCTGAAAATCTAAAAGCCGAGAATAATTTTAATAATTTCTTAGTTCTGAAGTTTTAAAAATTTAGCTGGTAGGTATTTTAGGTTGTTCTATACAAAGATTATTTTAATAAAAAACATTAAAGAAATAAAGTCTAAACAAGATGGCTCACCTTGTTTGTGAGCAAATAGGTACTTCATGGGACAAAAGCAACAGTTCTCTATTAAAGTAACCTCTTCTGCTGCTGTGACCTAGCCAAAGACAAGTTTAAGCTTTCTAGACTCCATTGTAGCACAAACAATATCAGTCAAAGAGGAATCATCACTGAATGCTTTTTGGTACAAGGAACTAAACCATTACTATAGAAATGGAAAAAAATTAATCAGAAATATATGACTCTCTAAGAATTTAGGAGACACATTAGTTAAGCAACACAATAAGAGCCCACATTAGTAGTGGTGGATAAAAAAGATAAAACAATTGCAATGCATGAACAGGGCAGTAATGAGTGGAAAGCATCCAAATTCTGAAAAAGTCCTGCATCTATTAGTGAAGTTTGATTCATCTTGTCTAACACAGGCATTTAAAACAGGCTAAAAGCTACATGCCTTGAAAGTGCCTGTTTCTTTCAGTTGTCTGTAAAGGGATCGTGATTACCTCACATGTAGATGCCTGTGGAGTGGATACCTCAATTAGATGCAATGAATCCTTCCTGCAGAGCTTCCCTTGTCAGTGTGAAAAGCATATGGCACAAGGGAGAGATATAGCTTCCACATTTTAAAAGAATGTTGTAAAATTGGGTGAATTGCTGAAAAAATTGAGAGTTTAAGAACTTATCTGTCCAAGAACTTTGTGTTGGGAAAAGACACAAAGTGCCTTTGAATGAAGCATGGCCTAAGATGTACAATAATATGTACTTCAGTAATAGGTACTTCAGTCAATAATGCTGCTGGGAGGAACCCAGGCCTTAACGAGCAAATATGGGAGTCAGATGAGATGATCCAACTATCCCTATGAACCTTATATTCTTAATCTCTGTGAGAATAACCAGGAGAAGAATGAAAATAAGGTAATACACTTGTACTAAAATGTATTAATTTTTTTCTGGTCGAGTAGAAAACGTCCGCAATAGAAGCACTTAGGAAATTAGCTTTGCATGGCAGCAACCACTTCAGACTGATAACAGAAGCAAATATAGTGTTATTCTCCAGGAATTAAGGGAAGAAGATGAAAAATCCACTTCCATGCATAGCAACTAGCAGTGTCAAAAATATGCCTATCTCTTTATTTCATATATTCCTTGGGAAAAAAAAATTTCTTAGGGAACATGTAAATTTCATAGAAAGAGCAAATGAAATTTTTGCAAATAACTTCATGCCATGTTTTATTACTGGGTCATGGACATACACTTCTTGTGATGTTTTATGGAAATATAAATACGATGGGTACCTCCACCTGAATAAAACTGGTCTATTTTTGGTTCTGTATCTACCTTTTATGTATGACTCTATTAGTTCATCATTCATGTTAGTGCTGATGCAGCCTTCCTGTGTCTTCTTAGAAACTCCATGCCACAGAGAGGCATTGAATTGCCAATTTCTCACCTGTAATTGCTGCTGCTTAACCACTGGACATAGCTCCTTCTCTTAAGAATTTTAAAAGGGTCAAAAAAAGGCAATAAATGATCATGACACTTCACTCTGGCATTACATTCTTAAAGGAAAAGAATAAAACATTAACCCTTTTTTTAATCTTCAACACACAAAATTAAAGGGAAAAATAGAATAGATGGAAAACAAGTTGTTACAATGTCAAATTGCAGACAAGAGCAAAGTCTTCTACTAAAACTAATAATTGTTGGCAGAGAAAATATCTGCAAATACAGTGGAAGAAATTCTAACAGAAAATATTATGATGAGGAAATGCTGTTTCTGCAATGAAGATATCTAAGTCATTGACAGAACCTGACAGAAAGAATTGAAAATTATGTCTAAGGGATCCTCTAATAGCAAAATAAATAATTATAATATTCTGTTTTAAACTTGAGCATGCAAACTAAATGGAGTAGCAGACACAAAACATAGACATAAATAAACAGAAATGCAATAAAATTTTTAATCCTCTAAGCCTTGTGTAACTCTAAAGAGTCATACAGAGAACACAATAAAATATAGTATAAATAAAGTCTTATTTTAATAAGAGAAACAGAGAGAACTAGATGAAAGAGCTAGATGACAATACAACAGTTTACTTTTGTGAGGCAGTACTTTTTCTTACTAGAACAATGAGTACAGCCAACATGAAAAATTTGTTCCAGTTTCAGCATGGAGAAATGCTGAAAGCTTTAGAGACTACCTGTTAAATAAAGTGCAGACAAAGAAAGATTAAGACAAAAAGATCCTTCACCACTGATAATGGAGGAGTAAGAAAAGAGAATAGTGCAAAATTATTTTTAGAAAAGGGTTTTGCATAAGGAATATCTTGTGATTTTAGGCTGAGTCCTGAGTCATTCAGAAATGAATTGATGTGAATCAGATATATACCTCCAAGTTTGGCATTGTGGAAAGTGGAGATAGCAGATTTTCTTTGGTAGAATACCAGTAGAAATTAAAATCTCCTCCCCCTTGACTCCTCTTTAGTCAATAAACCTGCTGGAAAATCACATTTAATCAAGATCCCATCAATGGTGAATAAAGAATTAAATCCACAGCTGTAGCTTCTCCTGAACCATGTAGAAAGCTGAAGGGGAGGAACTGCATAAGTTTAGGGTGGGATTCAGCTCAGCCAGATCCAGCTACCTAGCTGCTAAGTTTCTGATGTAAGATGGCCATTCAGGCTCTTTTCGGTATATGGAGAAAGAAAATACCTCCAAAGGAGGCTTTATCTCCTCTGAGGAGACCATGCCCAGGTTGACTATCTCACTCCCTTGATGGTTTGAACAATTTCAATGTCTAGCAAACAGCAAATCCCACTTGGGTGGTCACAGTGAGATAAAATGCAGATATTCCTAAGATACAAAGTGAATCTTTTACTGAATAGACTTAATGCCTGGTGTTCATTTTGACACCATATTTCAGACTTTTGCTTTCAGAGATTTTTGCTTTGCATTCATAGACATTTATTAAAGAAAATATTCCTTGCTGTATGTGCAACTACTGCTGCTTCTCTTTTAAATGCTTCTATGTGGCCTTCATCTCACCCTTTCATTCAGGCTTAGCTATATAAATCTGCATAATTTCTCTCTTGCACTGTTCCTCATCCAGGCCTCTGGAGCAACTCAGATCTGCAGAAAAGCTAAAGCTCTTGCAATTTGTGTGTACTGCCACATTATTAATAACACTTGTTTAATCTTAGAATCATATGACTATGTAGATATTAATTTGGATCTAGATTCCTCTCCAGAGTGAACTAAATCTGTTTCTGGTGAGAATGGAGAAGTGCATGCTGCTTCTCAGTCTCCACATTCAATAAGGGCTTGCCTTTAGGGTGCTCATGAATACAGAATCCAGAAATCAAAATATATTTCATTCTTTTGGCTTTCTACCAGTCTAACACACACTTCAGAAAAAACAAAACCAGACGAAAATCAAACTGCCAGTTTCTTAACCTATGCTGTAAGCAAAGGTTGAGCTTCCGAATGTGCGAGCTGGACCCAGGCTGAGGAGCCACCCCAGTGCTCTGGGTGAGCAGCTGCCCCCACACCAGCCAGCATCAGGGCACAACAGGCTTTGAAAGTCAGACCTCGTGTAGCACCCTGTATCAATTCAGGAGGCAGTGAGAAATGCCAGACATTCCCAGAAATATGTACTACGCAGCTAGCAAGCTGCCAAATTCCGCACCAGCTGTGTGAATTTCTGAGACATCTTGAGAGTCACATACAGACTGCACTGCAGAGGCCTCATATGGAGGAACTGGAACAACATTCTTTATCTCTTGTACTATGTGCTTATTTTTCCCTGGTTGAAATGTTGTGGGTGTTTTTCCAAATATAACCTTTCAAGAGTCACACATAAGTGGTGGAGACCTTGGAAGGTTTTCATGGCAAAATATTTTACTGGACCTCAGGAAGCTATTACTGGAAAAATAAGGTGTTCTTTAATTTTTCCTCGTGCTGTATTCCAAGATCCAAAGCTTGGTTATTCATTTTAATTACATTTAGGTGAAAAGAAAGCCTTAATAATGTAAATGCCTGTATTTTTGTCTTTATGGCAATTGCTAAAGGTTGAAACAATAGCACTAAAATAATTCTAGAAATCTTCCAGTCATCTTAATTGGAGGAGTTAACTTTGAAGATTAATTTAAATGCTAACATTTTTAACTATTTCACTGCTGCTTGTCATCTCATCATTACCCATCAAGTGTAGATGAATGTACCTGTCACACTATGATGTTTTATTAATTTGAAAGAACTTTTTGTAGAAATATGACAGGTTTACTTAGAATATGCAAATAACAATGTAGTTTATTGCACATTCTTTCAATCACTTGGATAATTGTGATTCTTCTGTTGCTCTGACAAATTAGAGTAAAATGGTGCTTATATAGCTAATAGCTGAAAAAGTGACTCCTGGAGAGCAGCTTTCTTGCTATGAGTAGCTATTTCTGCAGTGCTTGTCACCTGCTTTGGGCTTAGAAACAGTGAAAGTGATGAGAACAGGATGAATGCTGGAAATATTGGTTAGTTTTAACAAGAAAGTTAATTATATTATTATTTTCCTGCCAAAATGTTATTTAAAAAAAAAGTTATTAAATGAAAATTAAATTTGATGATTTTAACTGCCTATCATTTGAGGAAAACTGGTTTAGAGCTATGTTTCAACACTTATTTTAAAGTTATACTTTTTTGTCTGCTGAGATTCCTATGATGTGTCACACTTTTGATGTGGCGTAATTTCTAACTAAAAGACGTTTTCAGTATTTAGAAACAAAAGGTTTTTTATTCTAGACCATAAGGTGAATTTTCTTCTTATTGCAGGTAAAAATTGAAAGAAGTTAATGTTCTGTTATTCAGAGACAAAAGGACATGAGATTGTTCATATGTGCTTTTTTCCATTTTCAAGACCAAAAATTATCATCCTTACTTGACAAATGTTTTGATTTTATTTTTTTTTTGAGAAAAAATAAGTATTATTCTAGTAAAGTCTGAGTTAGAAAATCTGTCCCTGTCTGGAAAGTTTTTTTCACTTGAGTGAAAAAAAAGAACTGTCAGACTCCCTTAGTCACAGATCCATTTACTCAGAATATCTTCCTGTCTCTGGCCTTGGGTGTTGTTCTCAAGAACTGTGTCCTACTTCATACTCAAGGAACATCACTATTCTAACACAGAAAGCAGATATTCACAGAAAGCTGCATAGTTTCCCCACATCTTGCAACACTGTGAGGAAGCAATGAAAAGTAGTTTTATAACTTCCCATGCTTTGATATTTTAGTAGCAACATCACTTCTCCTGTTGTATTTTTTGCACTATTTCACTATATTCAGAAGATTGTTGACGAGAATTTAGTGACTATAAGTTCCATAACAAAGGAAGCAGCATTATCCTCTCAAAAAGGTGAATGGGCTGTCATAACTACTATTAATGTGTTTGTATTTTTGAAGTCAAACAAAAGATAATACGAGTAGGGCTTATTCAAAATTGGCCAATATTGCCTTACTTAATTATGGTCACCTGGTCTTCTGCTCACTGTAACTCTTCAACAGCCTTCTATATCTCCTGTATCCTCTTGCTGGGATATGATCTTCAAAATGCCTGAGTTGTCCTTCTATAGATACTCAGCTGTACTGTTCTCCTCATCCACTACAAGGAGTAAGGACAGTTCTGCAAGGTCCCTCCTTACCTTGACCTCTTCTCCTCTGCCCCTTCTTGTGACTCTACAGATTCCCTTCCTCCCTTGTGCCATCTGCAGTGCACTTCTCAGTCTCCCTGGGCTGTTTAACTAACCAGGCAGGAAACCATCCTCCAGTTTCTGAGTTAAATCAGTTCTAGAGTCTTCTAGACCAGACTCTTTTCCCAGATAGATAAGCTCATCCAAGGACAGAGCTGATTGGTTAAAAACCTTCATTTCCAGCGGTGACACGTTGCTGTATTCCTCATCATCTCAACTTATAAAACCATGGCTTCCCTTGTAGGACAGTTGTATTGACAGGACTATTGATGCTGAAGGCTAAAGTCCTAACACTAGCATGGATTTGGAAAGGGCAGCTCAACTATCCTAGAAAGGCACATTTTGTATAAGGTTGGGATTTGCACTCAAACGCTTTGCTGGCACAGTAGGTCAGTACAGCTCCACTAACACAACAATACTAAAACTAATAGGCTTACTTGCTTATGTAGCATTTTAACAAAACAGAGTTCCAGGTCCACCTGACATAGGAAATATTTCTAATATAAATGGATTTTAACAAATTCTGATAAGCTGAATTTTCTATCATGCTTAAATGAATGCAGGAAAAACCTTAACTATTCCATCATAAGAGCTGTGTGTATATAGATGGGTATATCCTAATATATTTTATATTTACCTGGCTGTGTGTATAAAGAGGAATATACTGTAACATATTTACAAACATATGTATCGCTTATATATGAACACTTCAACTATATCAGGAATACAATATACTCAAATAATTTGTTTGATATGCTGCATACAATATTTCAAATTTAATGATGCAAAGAGATTAATCATGTTAACATAAATGATTTATCCTGCTCTATACAGATTTTTCCTTTTATAATCTGTTACTTATATTTATTGATAGGGGAAACAGCAGGCAAGTGAAAAGCTTAAATAGGTGAAGCAGACTGAAATTAATTAAACAGACAGTGCTGGTTGAAGCATCTGCACACTGCAGAGGACCCTGACCTGGGAACGGCACTTACCCTCAGGCCCCATGGCACAGACCCGCTGTCAGATCTAAAGGCCTTTGTTAACAACAAGCTTATTGGTGAGATCAGTCACAGGGAATCAGTTTTGGTTCATTCCAAGGCAGTGAGGTTTTGTTTGTAGATGTCAGGAGGGATTTAGCAGAGGAGAGTTTATAGAGAAATAGCCATAGGATAACTAATTAAATTGAAAGATTTCCATCCCATGTTGGAGGAAGATGCTTAAGCTCAAGGGACTCACAGCCCTGGAAGTCACATAGATTGTTCTGAGACTTTCCCATCACTTTAGAGGAACTGACTCAAGGTGTAAACAAAAATATTTTGCCTCATCAGATGTTCTACTGCCTAACCTGGGAAGAAAAATATTTTCTCTCAAGAATAAACAAAAACATAGCATGTCGTTATGAACATGTTTCCCCTAGACTACTGTTAAAAAAAAAATCCAATATGAGCAGGTTCATGAACAATTTGAATGAACATGGACTTGTGGGTTGGTATGAGTTATGCTTGCCCTACACTGGTAAAAACAGAATAAAGAAAATAATTTTGCAAAATTCTATCTGAAAATTCCTGCAGAATTATAAAATATTTGGGGTAAGAACCAATATATTGCCCAACAAAACTATGTAGTTTGCTGTTACAATATGTTGTTTTGTTTTCTTTAGAGAAAGGCAGAAAAAATATTGATCTTAATAATTATTTTTTTTTTTTCTTCTTCAATGATTGAAAAGGTGTCTTTATAAGGCTTGAAATGCTGAAGTTTTTAAATAGAGGGCGAAAAACCTCACCAAAAATTGCTATGAAAACTTGAAAGACTGGAGAGCAGGAAACAGTAGAGAGACAATGAAGGTTAGAGAGATAATAAAGGTCTGAGAGACTCAGCTGAAGCAAGGAAAAACCCTTTCAGAAACAGTGAAGCTGATAAAGTCTGGCTTTTTATCTGGTTGTTTGTATTCTCTGGTAAATAAGTCAGAAACTCTGATCAAAGTTTCTCCAGCATTTAAAAAATTGAGTACCTCTGGCTGCCTTATAAATTCTCATGTCAAATAAAGAGTGAGTTCTCAAAGCACCTTCTTCATTGGAGTTACTAACAGTTACTTAACTTTATCAAATTTTTAAGAACTGAACATTTTTCAGACCTCTTCCAATCTGTAAAAATTTATGATCAGTGAGCAGGTTCAATAACTAGACAACACACATGCAGCACACTTTTAATAGATTTCTTTTTACAAAAGCAAATGAAAAAAATCAATTTTAAAATCAAAATAATAAAAATCTCAGGCCCTTAGAAGAAAAATTAATAAATAAAATAATTTGTGAGGTTATTTTGTCAATGGTCCTTTTAAATAATAGATTTTACTGTAATGGTGTGCAACAATTAGAATGATAAATAAATTATGGATAACCAAGTTATTTCAAATTTATGTGTGACAAACACAAAGTATTGAGGAATGCAAAAACAAGCCTTGATATTTTCAAAGTAAACTTGGTCTTATAATAAGGGAAGTTAAATGGAAGGGCAATTTTTTAAAATAGCTCTGTCTGATATCACCATATCTGAGGCCAAATTCAAGGGGAATGGAGCAAATATACAATGGTTTTGTCACTTATTTGAAAATGTACTTCTGCTCTTGATGTGTATTAAAGTGTATTAATGGGACAAAAATGATATTTTAGAATTTGAGAGTTCTTGACAGATTTTTTTCTCAGCTAATGAATGCTTTTAGAACTGATGTAAATTGTTTTATTTTTCATTTAGTGTCCAAATGAGTAGCACAATTTAATTAGAAAGTGAAACATGAAGTTTGAGAGGAGTCCCAAGATTCTGTATTGTAAGAAATAACAAATAATTACTTCCAAACTACCTTTTCTCTGGCATTTCTTAATTTATAAACCTCTATATCATACTCCATCACATACCTTTTGCAAATGGATAGTGCAATAGGAGAGCATAGAAAGTGCCAAAAGCCTTGCCCATCTCTTGCCATTAAACTAAGTTGTCCAAATGTAAAAGTTTTCCTTGGTGAGTGTCATTGGAGAGGAAGTTTTCTAACTACCACAGAAATATTCAAAGTTTTATTAGTAAAAGAAAATTAAATAGAAAATATATCTCTATATTTAGGTTTTCTTTGGCAGATCCAATGCTTTAAGATAATGATTAAGTAAATGATTCACAGTTATCAATCAAGGTTTACATAAAACCAGAAAAGATTAGATTCTTTTATCAAATGAATAACTGTGGGATTTGTTGTATGGCATTTGGAGTTTTACAAAGTTGAACTACTGGCAAGGATTATGATTCATATATGCTACCAGATTGTTATACCCAGTTTACAGAAAGAACTGATTACATTCCCATCAATTTCTTGTACTCAAAAATGTTATGGCCAAAATAAGAGCACCACATATGTACAAAACCAATCATATTCTTAGTCTAACTGAAGTATCAACTATCTAATAAAAAATGGTTATTAGACCAGCTATAAGATGATAAGATGGTTCAAAGTGTATATCATTAAAATGGTGCACAAACACACTTTCCAGACTCTATGCCTGTCTCAGATGTTACACTCACTCTCGTAGGGCCAATGGCTTCATCCATGGGAGAAACCACAGGTTTAGTTGTCTGTATCTTCTCTTGGAGAGGTAGGGTGCTGATGTTGGTTGTTTCTTCCTCTTTAGAATCTACTTGGATTCGGTTTCTTATATTAATTGACTTGCTCTACCCTTTACTCTTCTCTTTTTATCTGCAAATTAGTTTTACATACAACTTTATAAGATATGTTTTAAATATATTGTTTATTTGTACTTTATAGTCTTTGTCGTCTCTAAAGGTGCATATACCTGACATATGACCTGGAACTGACCACTGGTGAATTGTTTACAGTCATGGGCCTCCAGTATCAATCTGTGCCTGTGCTTCAGCGCCTTTGACATCACCCCCTGTGCCTGCTCTCCCCTTTCAACCCACCCACAGCTGTATTTTATTCTGGGGTCAAAGACAGTTCATTCTACACAGAAAGGTCACTTGATATTAGTATCCATTAGTTAGAAGAGTATATATATGTATAAAACAAAATGTTTTACACTCCACCATTGTGCAAAGCAAAGGAAAAGCCATAACAGCATATGTAACAGTTCTCTGGGTATGAGATAATGCTCTTACAAGCTGAAACATGTTTCTAGACAGGCCAAAAGAACTTCTGACGGAGCCTGACAAGAATCAAAGCTTTTTCTGTTAGCTTAGCATACAGACTGTGACCTGTTACAAGCAACAGCAACAGCAACTCCACATTTGCTGACCGACAGGGTACATGTCTATCTTATGTACTTCCTTTTATAATCCCTGGTTTTACTGAAATTAGCTAATGCTTGTTAGAACTTCCCACAGATGCCTTATAAGAAAAGCATGTTTCTCATTGTGGTGAAATGTCTCTTTTAATGAGGAACAACATGCTATCCTCAAAGTACTCTTGAAATAATGTTTTTCATGGAAATATGAAACCATCTGTCTGACAATAACACTTTACACGACCTCACAAAAAAGCAACCTAAAATTACATGTGAATTAAGATACATACTTTTCTGAGTGTAAATTGAATCTTTTGTCATTGAACACTTATGATACTCAAATGACCTCCTGCCCATTGATTCATGTGTAATTCACATCCAATTCTTCTGGTCTGTCTCCAACTCTCTTCACAAATATCATTTACCACTTTGACCTTGCTCTTGTCACTCAGTCATCTGCTTTCTACAATATAATTTCTATAATTATTACTCTTCAACTTCCCTTTATATAGCTCCTTCTTTCAGGCTTCTCCTTGTTTTACAAACAGTTCTTCACAGGTGCTGTCAAAAACCAAGAGTTCTTGGATGTCTCAGTTCCCACCACGTGTAATTTGTTGGAGTACAATCTTGTTGCAGAAGAGAAATACAAAAACATGACTTCCTTCTTCCTTTTGTATTATCCTGAGATAACATTGACACATATAAAATATACTACAGAAAGCTGTGAATGAAACTTGGATATGATTATTTATAAAATCTCTTGAGTAAACAAAGTTAAAACTTAATTAGTTGAACAAGAATGTATATCACAATAAAAGTAGATATTATGATAACATAAAAATTAGTATTTTAGTTATTTTTTTCAATTACTCTGATAGTTTCAAGCATTATTAATAAAAATACATTATGAGACTTTAAATGGCAACTATTGTCTAAAACTGAAAAAGCAGCCCTCAGCTTTCTAGAGGTTGGAAAGAAATAGTTTTGTGCTAATTGTGGCATTTATTCTAATATTAAAAAAAAAACCTTTGTGGAGAAGACTCCATTGACTGCATCTGTATAATTTTCTCTGACTATTGAAGAGAACTAAAGTGAATAATTCCTCACATATTTTTACACCAGAGACACTTAAAATTAATTAAATGAATCTCTTACTCAAATGACTCCTACTGATAAAAAAATATGTCTTGTCCTATAACCTAGGATGGCATAGAATAAATATCTTGTGGGATTGGTGAAAATTTAATGAAGTCCTGATGGCATATAAGAAAAATTTTCTTATTTTTTTAATAAGAAAATCAAATTTTAAATGCTTTTACACAGACATAAGTAAGATCTGCCACATTTTGGAAGTGACATTTTCATCTTAGCAGATGAAGAGACAACTTTACAGCAGAGTCTCTGAGAACAAGAACTGCTCATATGATCAAAATAGCCATTGTATAAAGATACAAGCAGTTAGAGAAGCTCTGCAAGAGATAAATTTATTCTTTCATGCACTAACTAAACATTTAGCATCTATTCCTGACCTTCTCACTTAAGGTTTTACTCTTGGACAAAATTATTTGATTATGTTTCCTTTCAGTTTTTGCTGTAGTTGATTTTTAGTCAACATTTACCTATAATGATATTGTTAGCATATCAGTAAGGGATTTCCAAATTCAAGAATTTATTCTTTTACTAACAGAGTGTTTTAAACCCAGAGAAGACTCCCCTCCTGTAACTTGTCTGTGTATGTAGAAAACCTGCACCAATTTAACAAGATTCCAACTGTTAAATTTCATCAGTTTATACAAAAATATATTACTTTCTTTATGCCTTTTCTAAAGGGGAAGTATGATTGCTTCTCCTTCAAGAATTCTCACTGCATGATACTTTTCTCACATACATTTTGGCCTTTCATCCCAGTATCCAGTACTGTAAATCAAATGACTAAAAAAATTAGGCATTAATGTCATTCATTTCTCTCTTCTTTCCCCATATTATAATCATGTTTGTGAGGTCTTCTTTGCAATTCACATCAGTTGTATTTTATATTAGAAGTACTTAGACATCAGTTTGAAATTTCTTTTTATCTTCTTATTCTTTTTTCATTCCTTTTCTTTTATTTTCTTTTCCAGTATTCTCTCTAGTAAAAATGAAATTCCAAAGACTGAAGGGTTTGCTTTTGCATTTTCACAGGCTGCTCTGAGGCTTATTCCTTGCTGTAGATGAATTCAAGAAGAAATTACTCTTTTAGTGACACTGTCTAGAATGCATCTACATGACCCTCTTCCTCGTTCAGCCTGTTCAGTTTTCCAAAAAAAAGTGATTTGTATAGTTGGCAATACAGGGAATCAGTTCGAGCACAGCTTTTGCTCACAATCACACCTCCAATATTCCTGCTTTCCACTCTGTGAATACAGACAGTTGTGAATATAAAAGAAAGAAATTGAACCAAGTTCTAATATATTACCAAAGTAATAATAATAATAATAATAATAAAAAAGCAGATGCAATTCCAAGTCTAAGTCCATAGATTCCTTTTCTGGTTTTACATTTTTATAATGTCTGTGAAGGTCCTACATAATCAATTACTAAGCTTTGAAAACATACTGTCTTTTTAATGCTTCCCATGAGATATCTTTTCTTTATAAGCTTATTATACATATTATTGCATTTTCTCTACCCTCTAGAGCACATAGGATATTGAACAAATGCCCAGGATATGGAAGGAATGCCCTGTTTTTATGGACGTGCACAAGTTTCATCCAATGGGCAATACAGACTTTTCTGTGACAGCATAGCAACCTCCAGTGAGGCTGAAGATTTTGAAAATTAAAAACCATGTAGAGTGACCTGTCCTTTTGATCAACCCAGTTATGAATTGTATTTTTCTGGTAATTTAGGTTCTTAAACTAATTCTAGAGAAATTTTATAATAATGGAATTCTAATATGGGTGCTACAGTAGTAAAACTTTGGGAAAGAGAGAATGTGGAACCAGACTGAGTCAAAAATACACTCTGTTGTGAGTATATTATTGTAATTATTCCCACAGACAAAACAGAAAATCAGACAGTATTGGTCAAGAAAGAGAATCTGCTTTGTGCCATGTCTGTCATATGCTCCAGGTACTTCAAAACTCTTCAGATTATCAGTTCTCATGCACTATTTCAGAGCTGATGACAAATGTGCTACAGACAGGATTGTTAGTTCTGTTGATCTCTTCCCTTCTCCTTTGTGTTTCCTTCTCAGTGTGGGGTGGGTCAAAGGAACAAATATATATTAGGGTCCTTTTTATTATGTGTGCATAGCCTCAATATTCAAGCAACCCACTCAGAAGGTATTTCCTTTATCTTTCTGCATAGCAAAGTAGCTATTCCCATTGTCTAGCTCCAGATATCATTAGAATAATTTTGAAAATCTTGCATGAATAAGATATAATTTACTACAAGGAAAATCTAAGTGTATATATATTCCTCAGAACACTTTCAAATGAGGACATTGAATATTTTTTTTATTTCATCTTGAACATGTTTTCCTGAATTTGTTGATTTAGTTTTTTCCCAGTAGCTCTTGACTGGCATGACAATATAAGTCTTGACAAACCTTAAAGTCCAAATAAAACCTCTACAGGATAATTTCTTAGAAAATTTGCTTTAGAGTGAAGAAAAAAAAGGACAGGAGATTGTTTTCCCTCTTAATTGTATAGGTGAGATCATGCACTGTCTTGGGCTTTCACTTGTCATTCTCTGATTTCATTATTGGACTACACAGTTTGAATGATGATTTGTCAGGTTAAACAGAAGTAATGTCAACATTTTCTTTTGTATCGGGGTATTCCTCATAGTGAAGAGCCAGCACAGACTTGGATTTTGGCTGCCATTGGAGACTAGGGCCTGATAAAGAAGAGAAAACCCTGGGAAGTAAATGGTATTGATTTTTCTCAAGAGCTGACTTTGACCCAGTGACCACACTTCAATGTTCAATTTGCTAAGTGACAAAGAATCCTTCTCCTTCTATTTCGTTTGTGTAGGAGTGTTGCTTTTTTCACCTTTTTCCCTTTTTCAGTGCTCAGTGTAAATCCTAGGAATCAGGATAACACGATCAGAGTCTGTATTAGTTAAAATCCAAACAGAATAATGATTTTATGCATTAAACCTTTTTAACATTTTGCAGACATCTGAGGTTAAATACCTTGAAACCATTTGGGTCATTCTTACTAGTTACAAGACAGAGCAACGAAGATTTCAAAAATAGCTATATTAGAAATTGTAAAAGTAGTTAATGGTTTTTACTTCACCAGTGAAAGAGCAAACATAATAGGAGAAAATGCAGAACCACAATAAAAAAAAGTTTGGACATCTACTTTTCAATGAAGTAGATGATCTTTAGGTGGCAAATAACTTTGTGGAACACTAATGCAGTCAGGACACCAATAAATAACTTCTTTTACAAAATTAGTCAAATCCACTAAAAATTCTTATTTTTGTATGGAGTTCCTGTCAGAAGGAAGATCAAATGAAGCAACTGGCATTTCTGAACATTTCTAATGTTTCACTGCTGCTAGCTTGGATAGTTAACAAAAATAATTGATTTTCATTCCTTATATTTCATGCTGGGTCCATTTTGGGTTTGGCATAAAAATGCATGGCAGTATTCTATGCTTATAGTAACATGGTCAAAGTTAAGGACAGTAAAATATATGTCCAGTAAAACAATTCAGAAAAAGAAATATGGGCTACTAGAGATTTAATAAGTCTTATGCTTTGCTTTTAGCCTGTCAGAATTCTCACAGGAATAAAGTCTTGTGGCAAAATTATCAAACCTCATGATAGTCAGAGTCCTTTTGAAAGACTGGACACAGCAGATACTTCAATACAATGGAGCCTATAATTTTAAAATAAAAATAGCCTAGGTTTAGTCCTCAGAGATAAATTTAAGAAAACTTGAAAATGAAGGTTTATGAGTAATGGAGAAAACAAAAACTAGCAAAACTAAATAAATCTCTCCATGTACTATTTTAAAAAGCATAATTTTTAGCTTATTTCAAAACATTTGTAACGTGACTCCTGAATACTGCATATTGGCAGTTGCAACACAACATTATTCTGGTGACTTTGGTGAAGACTAATTTGAATTTCACTCTAAACAAAATGTGACTAATTGGCTGATTCATTTTGGCGTAAATGTAAAAGTGTAATGAGTCCAATGTCCTTAAACTTGGATATGAGGGAGTCTGAGCTTGGCATAGAACTCTTCTGTAGGCATTGAGCTGGATTGTCATATACAGCTCCATGTGGGCCTTGTTCCAGGTTCCAAACCAAGCAGAGCAGGGGGAAGAGAAAGCTGAGTAAGGAACTCTGTGTGGTTCCTAACTACAATGCTTAAGCCAAAAACAACAGAAGTATATATTTTGTCCATTTTTCTTTGCACTGGGGGTTCCAGAGAAATACAAAAGCAGGAGAAATGCTGAAGTAGAAAGGTAATAGAGGAAAAAAAAGATACGAGGAAGAGAAACAGAATGGGAGGGTGCCCGGATAAAACTGAAGACATTAGGGAAAGGGATCAAATAGGTCAAAGATAATAACAAAAGAGACACCCATGGTCCTGAGCTCTGCTAGGCAGAGCATTGCCAACATCAGGGGCATCAAGGCAACCAAGGGATTCTTCTCCTTGACTCAGAGCTTGTAAGGCATGTCTGAGACACTGTGTCCAGTGGTGGACACACATGAGAGAGACATGGAAAGACTGGAACAAGTTCAGAAGGGCCATGAAGGTGATTAAGGGACTGGAGCATCTGAGCTACATGGAGAAGCTGAGAGAGTGGCAGCTCTACAGACTGGCAAAGAGAAGGCTTGGGGAAGTAAAATAGGAAGAATGTAGTGCAACAGAAAGTTTTGGGAAAGAAAAACAATAGACTATTTCTATCCCTTCTGCTTGTATATAAAGTGTTGGATGCCTTATGGAATAATTTTAGTAGCAAATTACCAATTTTTTTAATCTAACTATGAACAAGTGGAAGACTGAAATCAAATGTCTGATTAATGAGTTAAATAAAAACCATTTTAAGATCTTTAAAGAGAAAGCATAAGGAAACCAACCCATGCTGATATTAACTATGAGTGCTAATGATGAGTTGCTTTTTGAGCTTGCTTTTCTCCAATACTATTTCTTTGAAAAAAAAATTGTAACAATTCCATTTAAAATGAAAGGTGACCTGAGACTACACAAAATTTCCTGGGAACAGCATTTAAATTTGAGGATATCATTAATGCTTGTTTGTCTTCATTCATCATGCCAACCTATTTAATTTAGTAATTTTCAGAATCTGATGCTTCATGGACAGTGAATCAGCATTTTCTGTTAAGGAGAAATCAGAATCTGTAAAAGAATTCATTTAGAAGTCACATAGCATTACTGGAAAACACAATCACATCAGCTTGAAAAATATTACAAATGTTTTGTAAACTCTGACCTGTACAAAAAGATTTTAATGCTTATTCAAACATTATTTTTATCCTCTATATTTTCTATCTGCATTTGCTGTCTACATTTTAAAATTAAGAAATCTGAGAGTTTATCTCTTTTCTTTTTCTCTTCCTTTAAATTGTCATGCAGTCCCAAAGCCATCTGCTACAAAATATGTTGAATTTTCTTAGTTTTAAACTAGAGTTAAGGGAGGAATATTATCTAAAATAATTATTGA
This sequence comes from Thryothorus ludovicianus, assembly GCA_013397245.1. NCBI lineage: Eukaryota > Metazoa > Chordata > Aves > Passeriformes > Certhiidae > Thryothorus > Thryothorus ludovicianus. The sequence goes on from VZTB01008363.1 coordinate 54,990, forward strand.
AACTCTGGAAGACAAATAAAAATAAGATATATTTGGATTAATTTTGAAGATATTTTCTGGATTTTTATTTTTTTAAATGTAATCAATAAGTTCTTGCCTTTACATGGAATATGTGTCATACCCAGACAGTAACAAAAGGCTTATTTCCAATCTTTAGAGGGCATCCATACAAAACAGAGATGGAGGAGGCCATCTTACATCTCATGAAAGGACCAGTGTTTCAAAATGCCAATAGTTTGATTCTGGAAGAGGAACTTGTCCAAAATGAGTTTTGTCTACCCAGAGTTATGTGCAAGGCAATTCTGAGGAGAATTTGTCCATTCTCAATTCTTCTCTACTCAGTCTTCAGTCCATTCCTATAGGTTTGTGGAGAAAAACAAGTAGTTAACTCTTATTTTCCACAGATGCTTGGGTGGGGAGAGCTAAATAATATTTTGCATATGGGATAAACTGAGCTGTGGCTCTCACACTCACAATTTTGTCTAAATTAAAACATTTGACTCTCAAACCAATGCAATTCTTATATCAGAGAATAAAAAAAGAAAGAAACATATGTACATGATACAAGTTATTCTTACTTTTCTTATTCTTTCATAATATTAATATATATTAACACCGTGTACTTTTACTGGACTGGCAGGTCTTTATACTATTCTGATGTATATGCAGGAGATATCCTTTGATGGCTAAATCTTATGAAAAATGGACACTGTCACTGGCTAAAATTAATTCCATTAAAATTTGATTTTTTAACAACATTAAGAAAACTTGTGACTCATAACAGACATTTTATGCAGTAAAAAGCAAACATTTCCTCCTCTCCTTTTTAATTGCTAAATATGATATATCTTCAGGCTGATTTAGTTCAGTAGGTAAATAGCAGGAAATCTGCTAGTCCTACCTACGGTTTTTCCAATGTTCAGCAATATCCAAATCCCATAAGAATCATTTAGCATATCACTATCGAATAAATTTTATAAACATAAGCTTTGTAAGATATCTATGACATTTAAGTTCCATTATTAAAGAATAAAGTAGTGTATATGCTCAAACAACAAGGGGTTTTATCATGCAGTGCAATAAAAAAGAAAACAGTGCAAAGTTTATATGCTTTGCATGCATGATTTCCTCCCATTTTTCAGACTCCTGTAGGTATTGTGTGTCTCATTCCAGAGTGCAGTAGTAATAAAAATACACAAAACTTCACTAACAGCTTTCTAATGAACTCCTTAAAAGAAGGCATTAGGGACCTTTTAGTTTTACTGCTACCATGAATATAGAAAGCTGTGAAAACACAGCTTCAGAATAAAGAAGATGAAAAAAAATTATGTTGAATCTTTCCGGCAATAATTTCTTCAGTCTTGCAATTCCTTATGTTCAATTCTGTTTCTAAAGACAGAAGTGAAGCTGACCTCTGCTTTTATCTTATAATGAATACCTTAATTATTATCAAAGCACTGACCTACTGCCATTTACAAGAGCTGCAGTGGTTGATAATTACCATAAATAATAGATTCTAATCTAAGTAGGTTAACTGCACAGATTGAAATGCGTGGCCATTCCTGCTCCTTAATTCCACCTGGAGGCCTGAGTGACTGTTAATAAGGCTGCAGTGATATCTGTCAGGGTCCTGAGGTCAGACAGTCCACACCTGAAGAAAATATCCCCCAAAATTTTCCATTAGTTCCAATATGGGGTTGCTTTCGTTCCATCAGATTTGCCATGGTAAGAAAAAAGTAAAAGTTTCACACGAACCTTTCAAGTTGTTCATATTACAACAAAAACAAACAAACAAAAAAAGCAGAAGGCAGAGGAAAAACACAAGTCTGTTGAGGGCTGTCTCTCTTCTGCACTCATATAAACGAAAGCAATATAATGTAAAATTAGTTTAAAACGCTATCAGAAACCCGTTTAACCTGGCAGAGTTAAAATTGACTATATGATGTATCCAATTGGAGAATAAAGTCACTGGTCTCCCTTGGGTTTGATTTTCTCTTTTCTGACCAAGTAAAAAGGACAGGTATAATTAATGGTTGTCACTAGCACATGGGCATGTATATATGCTCAAAACCTGGCTGTTTCTAGAATGAACAATTAGTAACTCCTAAATGTTTGTCTGAGAAAAATAGCTGAATTTTAAAGTTATTTAGTAGCAGCTAGTTGGTTTCGCCAATTTACATCAAGGGAATAGAGTGGTGTTAGGATATGGAGATCTGTCTGAAAGCTCATTGGAGCACTGCTGTTGTGAAATGATTCAAGGGTGTGTCTTACACTTCTGAGCTGTGACACAGTGTGATATTTAAAGGGTTATGAGTCCATAAATATCCTCCTCTTTTTGTCATGCGAATATATGGTCTGAATTTCTTTTTTTTAAATATGGCATAAATGATATTTTTAATGCCCTTATTCTTAAAGATAGAATGAATACAGCTTTCAAGAAAGGATGATTTGCAATCGACTATTTGATTATTAGTCTCCATATCCTCAAAAATAATGTTCATAGATTTATTTTCTTAGCCATCAGGTGGACCAAATAACATGCACAGGATTTGTGACTAAGGTTTCATGCTCTTTTTCTTCTAAATCATCTTTTCTTTACTTTGTGTCACCATAACAATTCTGGCAGGTACACTGACACTAATCAATCCTCAAAAATGTCTCTTAAATTGCACCAGATTACTCAGTTTAAAAATTAGGTGGGTGGTGTATTATGTCAATAAGTCAAAAGAATGTTTTGAAGGCAATGGATTGTCCTACTCTGCCTTCCCCACCTCATATTGAATGCCTGTCTCATTTTACTTGAATTTCTCCTGAGCAGTAAAGGCTGGATGCACCCATACAAATGCAGCCAAGGCCACTGGGGATGCTCTAGACAGGCAGGGGGACCCCAGACAACTGTACAGGTCAGCCACTCTTGAGACAGGATTTGTGAAAAGCCTGGGAGCAGCAACCATAGCCGAAGGAGAATACCCCATTGTACCCAAAAATGACACACGGTGTAGGTCTCTTTTACACTGAATTAAAGAGAATGAAAAAACTGCTTGTGTAATAGGAATCACTGTTCTTTCTAAAAAAGACAGACTCATTCTTCCTTAATATATGCTTTACTTGAGCCTCCTAACTTTTTTTCTTGTCTGATTAATTGTCACACTATGGAGATCAAAGTCTGCAGTTTTCTATGCTCCTCTAAAAGGAAATTTAAAAAAATAATAATAATTTAAGTTACCTTTTTTCTTCTGTCCTTTTGACACTGAGACAACATTAATAATCTTTCATATATTAAGTCCATACTATCATATCTGAGTTACTTGAAGCTTTTGAATGAATACCACTTAGTCATAGTAACATTATATACTTCATTTATCAAATTTGTTTTACACTTTACGCTTGAAACTTTAAAAGATACCCTTAGGNTGAGTTACTTGCAACTTTTGAATGAATACCACTTAGTCATAGTAACATTATATACTTAATTTATCAAATTTGTTTTACACTTTACACTTGAAGCTTTAAAAGATACCCTTAGGACAATAAAGTTAAGTCCAATTTTAGAAATTGCCATTTCCATAGTGAAGACCAACGTAAATACTGCAGTTAAGGCTTAAGATATGGTCTTATGAATCCAAACTTCTTTTATACTTTTACCATCTGTAACTCTTTAGTTCACAGAAAAAAAAAAATCTAATATAATTCCTGGGGGCAGTCATGTATGACTTTATGTTCTCTTTAATGTGCAATGTTATATTTCACTAGTGTAAACTATTTAGGTATTTCTATACAACTGATATCCTAATATTACAGCACACAAAAGTTATTCTCTTTCAATTAGTGTTCTGAGGTGACAATTGCAGCTATAGTCTCAATTGACACATACTAATCCTAATACTTTACCTGTGGAGATGCAGAAGTTGCCTGTTCATCCTAGCTGTATTTACTGAAAGCTACAGTTTTTCTCCATAGATTGCCCCTCTAAACTATCTATATTTCACATGCATGGGAAGTGAAGCCAGAGGAGCACAATTGCTACTATAGACAGGACAGCAGGACCAATTAATCCACCTGTTTTCATATGAGTCTGAGCCAATTGTGATGCTCTTCATTCTCTGACTGAGCATTACAACTGAACTCCCAGGGACTGGTATTAAATTGTTTGAATTAGAATTTTTGGGCATAGGTTATGACCCCTTCTGCTAATGTGTGCTTGTTTTCCAGTGGCCTGTGATCTTTGAAAGAGTTCAGTTATTAAAGGAACATGAGGAAAAAAGGTGAATAAGACAGTGGGCCCTTGATGTTGTTCAGCACTATCACTGTTTTTTCTGATTGGCAAGCTACCCCGCATTGGCATAGATGCAGTGTTTAACAACAGGCCTCAATAAAGATGTGCCAACTTTGTGTGCTCCAGAGTTGTCACAGGGCTTTTAACTTTCACCCTTATTTAATCATTCATTTATGAAGAAAATTTCATCAAGTTACCCTTGTAGTACTGTTTAAGAAATATGAGAGATCAGGAAACTCTGCATCCGCTATGGCATATTGTTTTATAGATTAAAACAAACAAACAAACAATCAACTATAACAAACAACAACAGGACAACTTGAAGGAAATTTAAAGCAATAATTGTGATTGCCATGTGATTGAGATATATGTGTATGGATATTCATAAACCTGCATGATGGAAGAATTCAAACAAATATTGCACATAGGCTTTTGCAAACAAGACACTTTACAAGTAGTGACAGAAAAGACTGTTTTTCACCATATTGGATTAAGCACCGAATTTCCAGCTGGTCAAAGGAGATCACTGTCCCACTCTACTCTGTGCCAGAGTCAATGCAATCTTGGATTACAATTTAAGATATATTAGAGTGTCCAGGGGACTATAAAAACAGTAAAGGGCCTTGAGTGGAAGCTATACAAGGAGTGGCTGAGGCCACTTGGTCTGTTTAGCCTGGAGAAGAGGAGCCTGAACATGTTAAGGCTGTATTGTTGATCTATGCAAAGTTGGCTAACTCACTCTTTGGGAAGTTACAGATATGGGCAACATTCACTCCTGTGAATCACTCCTGTAATTCTCACCTGGTTCTGAGAACAATACATAGAAATACATCTTGGAGACTTTCACATGAACAGCTACAGTTTGCAAGGCAAAACCCTCAACAAATATATCAGTAGGAAAGACCTTCATTAATGTTAATATAGAAGATATTTTGCCAAAAGCTAAAATGAGTATTGTACAGCACTGGACTTATGCCACATCTCTGTTGTAGTGCCTCAACACTACAATTATCCTTTGAATTATAGTTAGCAAAAAACTTTTTCCTGACAGGAATAAAAATAAAGAAAATCAATAAAAATGGATGCAAATCAACAGTCCAAATATGTTCTTTTTTGATATTTCAGTTGCCTGGAATTTTATTATTTGATAATTCAAAAATCCACACATTCTCAGCAAAAAGCATTTTCCTTTTTACTTCAGCAAAGCTCAAATAAAATCTATCACTTTGTATTTCTTTCAATATTAGAGAAAATTAAATCAAAGCCTCTGAGTAGCAAAGATCTCGTAAATGACATTATTCCTTTTCTGTACTATCTATAAGACAAAAAAAAAAAAAAAAGGAGGAGATACATTTGATGGGGCCTTCTAGCTGCAGTCCAAAGTGTCTGGGTCTCTTGTCAATAGTCCCTGAACCTAAAATCATGGGTTAACAAAATAACCAAAATTTCACACCATTCAAAACTTTTCTTCCTTGGGAAAATAAATTAACAGTGGACCATCACTAGTATGCTCACTGCTCCAAAAAACATTATTTCACCCCCAAAACTATACTTTCTGAATTTTGTAATTTACCTGACTTTTAAAATTGCAATTTTAGAAGTTCAAATCCTCTGATTTGTGAGTGTGCTAATCACTGGAAAGTTCTGAGTAATGTAACATGAAGGGAAGAGAAAAGATCCATATTTTAAGGTCTTGAAATTAGTTAAATTAAAAGCCAACCAATACTTTATTAAAATCAAAGAGTTGACTATTTCTAAAGCTTTGTTTATTCAGCTTCAATTTATAAGTGGAAGGTTGAGATATATGGTCATATTTAGAACAAAAGCAAAGCTACAGCTTTGTCAGAGTTGCCAGGGCACTTATTCTTGCAGTCTAGATTTTCCAAAGGCATTGAGATTTTTCAAATGTGTGCTTATTTTTTGTGAGGAGTATTACTAGAGATGAAAATGGTACATGTTGATGTTCTATGACTGAAATGTAAATGACATCTACCATCCAAACTCCTTCTTTTATAAAGTTGTGAGAAAAATAGCTTTAGGATTTTATCATAGAACCATAAAATATGCTGAGTTGGAAGGGACCCATCAGGATCATTGAATCCAACTCCTGACTGTGCAGGGCATCCCAAGAATCACACTGTGTGCCTGAGAACGTTGTGCAATTACAATTACAACATTGCTTGTTTGGGGATGAAGTTTAGTAGGAGGACAAGAGGATGGACTATTCATGAGTAAAGCATTTTGGGCATTGCAATATGGATCAGATTTCTTGCTCTGCTACAAATTTGGCATGACTTTGAACAAGACTTAAGGCTATATCTACAAATGAGTTATAAATATATTGTTGCAATCCATAACTTACAAGAATCCTGACATATGGTGGAATCCATACAGCTGTTCCCACAGGGAAAGACAGATGCTTACATACCAGATCCAGAAAGCCAGCTTGCTGCACAGGGAACTATATTGATATTTGGCCAATAGCCAATATAAATGAGAAGTGCTGAGGTGAGTATATGAGTACCATAAACAGGAATGTTAATAATAATTCTTGCCTACCACTATCCTTTGGATGAGACTGTCCAACCATTTCCTTATCCACCAAACTACCTGCATATCAAACACATCTCTCTGCAATTTACAGAAAAGGCTGTTGTAGGGGACTGTGTGAAAGGTCCTACAGAAGCCCAGATAGATGACATTCATAGTTTTTCCCTCATTCACTGTTATAAATATTCTATTGCAGAAAGACAAGAGAAATGTTTTTGAGAGTCATAATCTCTGAATTTAGGTTGTTAAACTCTCAAAGCATTTGAATTTTATTTGGAAAAATTTAAGTATTTTTGTGCATTTAGACCCAGTATTTCACAGATTTGGGAAGAGAAATACTTCAGTGTTGGCAACTCAGATGTTACGCTCATGGGTTCAAACCAGTAGACTTGTAAGTGAGTAGTGCGAAAATGTGGTTTTTGGAAAGTAGAAAAGTATTTAAGCTAAAATCATAGGTATGCGTGGTGGATACATTCAGTAAGATTTGTTTTTGAATAAACAATGTGGGACAACAAATATTGAATTCTATCCTATGCTATCACTCAATACAGAGCTAATTTTAGTTCATGTTGTGGGACTGCAGCTTCCTTCCTGCTTATTTCCCCTCCAATACTATCACTTGATATGTCCCTACAAACATACAAAGAAAATAAGTTGTTCCAGTTCTGACTGCACAAGGGACTGAGTGCATTATCCCTACATATCTATAACAGAAGAATTGATATCAGTAACAGTGGCTGCAACGGCTCAATTTATTGTATGAATTAGAAGGAACTTTTTAGTCAAAAAAACTGTTTCCAGAAGACATTCACAGGCTTTCAAAATTAATTTCTATTAAATTATTCTTTTTCTGGAGAGTAACCATTTACATTTTTAATGATTGATAGTTAAAAATCTGTATTACCCATCTTTACCTATGCAGCCAGGGTGTCAATTATCCAAGTTAAAGCACTATGGAATATCTGATCCAATTAGTGTACAGGGACACTGTATAATCATGGATTTATAGCTAGATATTTCTCATTCTTATCTATAATTTGCTATGAGCTGAGTATGAATATCTGTATACAGCTTTTAAATGTAAGGGAAAAAAGCCAGATCTTCCTAAGTAAACCAAGGTATGCAAATACATACAGTTATCAACAACTTGTTGAAGATAGTCAGAAGCCTCTGATGTCAGACTGGAGAAAGATGTGCAGTGCAAATAAGAGAAAAGAAATTCAGTGTTATTTAAATACATATTTTTAAAGACTCACTTTAAAGTTTTTAATAATATGCACAATTTTTCAATGTTTTCTCTCATAATTAACGGAACATGACTTGAATTTAAAATGTCAGTATAGAAATAATGACAAGAGAGTTATTCTTTCTAATTCAGATAGCTTCTAACTAAGACCAAGGCTAATAAATTTCAAGACCTTTGGCTCAGGAGCCTAAATCAATAAACACTTCCCCTTTGGCTTTCATCCAATGACAAGATTATTGCTTTTTATTATGAAAAGAATGACTAAATTAGAAGTTTAGTGATCTATACAATTTCATCATCCACTATCATGCACAAGCCTTTTATTATTTGTCTCTCCCATAAATGTTTTATTTTTTACTGCATTTTTTCCTTTCATAACTCCCCATAACAGAAAAAAACCACAAAAAGAAAAAAGTCAAGGAAATACTGTAGGGATTGTTTGAATTCTCTGAAGTTACCTATCATTATTTGGGCCCTAATAAGTTCATTTTTATATCACCAAAAATCTGGGTCTAAATGGACCTCTTATTAATCATATGGTGTTTCAAATTTAGGAGGCCAGTGATCTATTTTCCTATATTTAGTTCTTGAATTTAACTTTTTTGACATGGTAATATCTAAGTAAAACAAAAAGACTCTAAGCTGATAGAAAACAAATTTCCTTCTGCTTATGTAGCATCCCATTCTTGACAGGTGTGGTGTTCTTAGTGCCTTTGTTTTAGTTTTGGTAAGGAAAAAAATCATTGCTGACAATCTCATTGCCAATCTCCTTAAAACATGGTTTCATGAGCTGCGATGAGCAATTTTTCACTACATATAAAAAACATATAAAACCTGCTATTGTTACACAATGAAGACTATCAATTTGCAGAAATATACCTGAAAATATAATTATTAAAAGAAAACAAAACCCAAAAACCTGGACAGTGATTTTCCTGGCAGACTTTATACCATTTAACCATTTTAGAGTTCCCTTGAAGTCAGTGTAAAATCACCAAAACCCACACCATTAGCATACTCCATTCTCTGCTTGAACTGGAAGAGAAATGGTTTTGTGTGCATATTCCTTTTCTGAATAAAATAGATACCAGCAATTCTGAAGAGTTTAACTCTCTCATTAGTTCGCATTGATCAAAGGGTCAGTGCTTATTACTTAAGCACATAGAAAGCAATAAGCGTGACATATTGTTTTTTTTATTTGTCTCCAGTTCTGTGATCTATTTTTAAGAAAGTGCTGCTAAGGATGCCCAAATGCCTGAAGAAACAAATACACAATTTTTTGAAAACCCTTAAAAATATCAAGATGAGGTGCAATTAACCAATGTTTGTCTGGTCATCTGCTACTGAATTGCTGAAGAAAGAAAGAAAATTGCCAAGAGGTTTTGCAGTTCTCTTGGAGAGCTTGTTACAGGCTTATTTATCTATTAGACAAAGCAATAGAAAATCAATTTTTTTTTATTCTGATTCATTGGTTTTTTACATGTAATGCCCCTGAAAAAAAATACCTTGCATGGGAAACTGTCCCTTAGAGATGAAAAAAAAGTCTTGGTTTATATATTTCATTTTAATACTTTAGCATGAACATTGTGGAAAGTTCAAGTTCAGCTGAACTGCAAAAGGAAATCTTTTAGTTAGAAGTACGATCTCAGTGTTACACTGAGGTGTTTTGTTGCACTTCTCTGCTTGGTCATATCAAGTAAGGTGATGTACATCTCAGTCTCAAGGGCTGTAGACACCTGTTGTAAAAACAGAAAAGCTGAAGATTAAATAACTGAAAAAGAAATATCATAGTACAATCATTGTTACCATGTGGATCATGGATACTATTATCTTCACAAATCTTTCCAAGGCTCCTCAGTCAAATTGAGAACAAACTGCATACACGGTTTCCTCCTTTTGACAAACCGTTTAAAACTTGTCACCGAATAATTAGAGTAGTGAATGCAAATATTTCTGTAACAAATATGTGCAGGTTGATATTGTGGAACCATTATTCCTAGTTCAATCACTGAAATTGTGCATAATGCCATTTTGATGAAGGGTTACCAGTTTACCTCATGCAAATACTTGGCTCTTTTCACCAGGAATTAATTTCACTACCCTTTATCTTTTTCCAGCAAAATGACTTTGTAGAGGTTAGTTCTAAGAAGTTTTACAGAGACCAGGGAAAAGTGTGAAAATAATGACATGTGAACAGCCAGATTCTTCTCTGCTTCAATAAACAGAATGTGATCTTGTAAATCCCTGTGCACAACCCTGAATGCAGAAGACATCTGGACAGAAAAGAAATAAAAAAGATATAGTAGAAAAAGAAACAATAATTTTTCACATGTCACTTTCTTATTTATTTGTTATTTCTACAAAGTACCAGTATTGTTGTCCTTCCAATGCACGAACAGCAGAGCTTTGATGTGTAATCATTGTGTTTTCACTCTTATATTCATCACTAGATTTGATAAAATAGCTTTATATTAATTAACTTTTAGAAACCATAGCCTTGATCATTTGGGCGAGTTCTCTTTAATACCGTGAATTGAAGAACACAGGTCTTACTGTAACACAACTAAAAGCCCTACAAAGAGGAATTCCACATTGACAGCTGCATAATATGGTTTTGCCACTTTGGGCCTGAAGCACATGAAGAGCACTATGGCAGAAATATAAATAATGAGACTTTGAAGAAAAGAAATATATACCTAATCCTTTTTTTAGCAGCTTTTTTCCCGTATAACTGTCTAACACAGAGATGGTAAAAAATAGCTGTATTTTTGCAAAGGATCCAGCTGAGGTTTCCTTTTTTTTTATTTTTTAATTTCACAATAACCAGGGCATCATCATATGTAATTACATTTTGTTCACGAGCTTATTAACAGTAAATTTAACATTTCACAAGTGTACATTTCATGCCATATTAACATTTCCTTGCATGCTTCTGAAGTGGAGGAAGTTCCTGAATTTAAATGTTTTCTCTTTATCAGTTTTCCTTTGCATTTTAAGTAGCAGAAAACAGAAAGTGATTGGATTAAGTGCCAGGATTTCAGAAGAGGTAAAAGTGTAAATAGCAATGTTTGAACACATTTGCTGAGTGCCAGTGAATGGAGCAGTACGCAGAAATACTCGGAGCTAGAACCTTATCTTTACTAATAAAAGATAAATACAGCCTGCTGTAGGCCCCTAAAGCTCCAGTTTGGAGAAAGGGGGGCACAAGGAGCAAGGTTCTATTAGAAGAAATCAGATAAAATCAGGCAGTTTTTCCTCATTAGTTTCTCCCCCTGTTTGCCGCTGGCGATAAGGGCCGGCAATGAGCAGCTGGTGTTTCACAAAGAGCCAGCCCTTGGGGAAGGGACTCTGCTCCTGGCAGAGGCAGCCTGGCAGCTCTGCTGCAGAAGCCACTGCTATTTACATAAGCACATAAAGACACGTCACAATGCAATTAGCCATATCAGGATCACACCAGTGAACTGGAGGGTTCTTTAAAAAGGCTCCCCCACACACTCTCATGATGGTGCTTTGTGCTTTTAATTAGACCACTGTCATTGATTTTAAGACATTGATTCTCTGGGGTCTAGTGGCAATGATATTATGATAGGTGATTTCCCATGTTCAACCTCTTGTAAGTTACATTCTACTATGTTTGCTAAAAAATAGGGCTTTATGTTTAGGTAAAAAGCCCCCAAACCTCCTATTTATTTTCCAGAAAGGAAAAATACGTTTGTGGTTCAGAAGTAGGATGACATACACAGGCCCTTGAAGAAAAAAATATCATTTAGATGTGTTAAAAGAGATGATGAGTCAAGCACATTTTTAAGCAAATGGGAATCAGAAGAAAGAAATAAGCAAAAAAGAGAAACTACAGAAAATTTCTATGAAGAAAGAAACTGAAACCTATAACAAACAAAACACAACAAACATTAAAAAAACTTCCAACCAGATAGCAATTTATTATATGATTTTTTGTTCACAAAGTAATCTGATTTATCTGATTAATAAGTCAGATCTTTGAACACTCTATTGTTCCCACTGCATTGTTTCACTTTGAATTTTTTTGTTTATTAAATTCTTTTATTATTTGATTTTAGCATTTGTTATTCCTATTACATAGCTGAGAACCTCAGCTGTTCTTTGTCCTGTTGTTTTCTGACTCACTAAAAAAGTTTGGAATAAGGAATAATGATCAGTTAGGAATAATGAATAACAAATCAGTTCATCTGCAAATTTTTAAATGATAATTACTTGTTCCTAAATTAGGAAAACTTTGGGCCTTCTTGCATATTTTCATAGATGTTCTGTGATTTTTTTCTTTCCATTTTCCATGTCTGGATAGCAGGTATTGCTCTGTCAAAGGCAATGTGCAAAAATATTAAAATTCTTTAGGCAAAAAATAAAAAAAAAAGAAAATATGTTCATTTAGTAAACATTTAGCTGTAGTGAGTGTTAAACACTAGCTTTTGAGTAAATCATGCTTTGTCAATAACCCAAGTGATGGAAGACACCTGATTGTTGTTTTCCCATCAGAGAGCAATGGAAAGCTCATTTTGTCTAGTGTTCACATTTATTTCTTTGAAGATTGTTTTGTTATCATGTGATGAGGAACAGTCTAGAGGTCACAAAGCATATTAAATGCCTTGTATTTCAAACAGGAGACATGAAGGGAAATAATGATGTCAGGGCTAAAAAAAAGATTTTTTTTTTCTGAGAAAAAATTCAGTTGTGGAATTCCTTGTTTGCATAAATAATATATGAGAAAAGTTTACATGGATCCAGAAGATGATTAGATAGCTTAATCAGAGAGAAAATTCACTGGGAGTCCTACACATGAACCACCTCTGGCTTCAAATATATGGGAGCCATAAATTTTCGGAAGCAGAAATAAATACAGTGCTTGCTACTGGGACCTGTTGGAGTCAAGGCATAGGCTAGATAGGCTTTCAATCTGTTATAGTATAGTCATGTTTCTGAATGGCATTCTTTGATTGAGAGATAAAAGAAAGCAGTGAACATGGCAATAAAAAAGGAAGAAAGGAAAGCAGGAGCATGCAATGTTAGGGTGCAGCAGTTTAACACCTCAGTTGTAATTGATGGTGGTCTTATCCTCCCAGATTTTGATCACTGTATGTGCTGCCTCCATAAATATTTCTTGCTGCTATTGCAATAAATATGGTGGGACAGAAACTGATACCCCCATCTCTAAACAGACACATAATTTAGACTGCATTATGTTTTAATTTTATAGGATTAAGTATGTTACTTGATTCCATATTGAAAGCAATATCTTTCCCAAGTGACAGTAGCACTGGTGTGGATGAACACTTCTCTTGCTAATTGAGGTACAAGTATTGTATAAATAACTATAAGCATAAAAAAAATTACTTTTTATGGAAATATACCTTAACAAATAGTAAAGACTTAAAATACCAAAAAGTACTTACCCACATTTTTACCTACAATATTGTAGCAGTGTATGTTTTGATATATAGTAATTTATATGAAAATATAATTAGTTAATTGCTCCTAATACATCTATATAGATTTGTACCTATATTTAGATTTTATTATCATTAAGCACCTTAAAATTATGTGAACTTGTATTGTTTGCAAAGCTACAAGCACATTCCATATAGTCTACTTTACTGGTTGAAATATATTTACTCTAGACACCATTTTGTTATCTATAAAAAGCCAATGACACAAATTTCATAACAATTCCCAATTCCTGCACAATAAGTAATCCAATATATTTTACATCCTGATTAATAAGCAGAACTCCTACATCAAGTCATTTTTTTGCAAGCATGTTAGATTCAAGAGAACAGAATTCCTCATGTTGAGTTTGTCAGGAATGCCCTAATTCTTTGCCTGTTATCAATCCTATATCAGTCACAACTACCACACAATACAACATAAACTTCTAATATTCACTCTTCTTGAGAAATCTTTTACAGATGCAATATGCTTTTGTAAAAAGAAAAAGCAACCATTCAAAATAAAAGAAGTAAACATGTCAGAAGAGTGCTTTTTCTTGAAAATGTAAAGGAGTGGAAAACAGGTGCTCAGATTAGCATAGTTTTCATAGACAGTGAATTTTCTGATTAAGAAAGGATGTTTTCATTAATTTTAGATATTGATAACTTTTTATGTATGTTGTATATGTATGAAACTGAATTGCATTTTTTTAACTGAAGTATTAACAACATACTTGAGCCTCATTTTGTATCTTCCCTTAAGTCAAACATTGTACATTGTACATAAAACTGATACTGAGAGTAAAATAGTTTGACTTTCTCATATGTTGACTCTTGTGAAAGTATTATTTTAGCTTGATAAAGTCCAGATATCTGGAAAGAAATAACTACCTTTCTATTTAAGACCTCAAAAGCAATATATTTATTGGAAATCACAGTATAACAGTAGCTGGTGAGCTGATTGCAAGGCAGGAGCTTAGTAAAGGCAAGATCTGGGTTTATACTTCAGTAAATTCATCAAGGCACTTAATGACAGGTTTAAGCAGCTGTCTACACTACCAGCCAATGGTAAGCATGCTTATATAACACAAATACATCAGGACTCACAATTTCTGTTTTTATCCATGCCAAAAGTTGTCAGACATCCCCTTTAGGGCTTCAGATGTATTTTTAGAAAATTCTCATCTACAGTATCTGTCAAGCTATTCCTATATTTAATGCAGATATAGAAGTAAATGGGGCAATAGAGAAGCTTCTGCAAGTTAACACAATATGCAACATTCTCCTCATTCCCCTTGTACATGTGACAGCTTCTTTATCTAAGAGTGAGGCTGCAGTAATAAGCAGTGTATAGAGCTCTCTCTTTCCAAACCACCCCTGCCCTCTCTCTTTAGATGCTATTTATTTCCTTCATTATTTTGGGAAATTCCGAAATTTTTTTTTTCTTGTGGTTGGTACAGGATTTTTAATCTCTCTGCTTGACAACTACTCACTATTTTCCAACAAAATTACTTTCAATAAGTATATTTTTAAAACCCTGTCTTCCAATACTAGTAACATTTTCTCAGTCATTTTCTGAGAATGACGTATTGTTGGGAGGCTGCCCAGCCAAGTTGTGCCAGCACATTATGTTAAACAATGTATTGAGAGATGTCAAAACAACTCTCAAAAAAATCACATTTATATCAACAATCAATAACACAGAAAATAAACTATGGAAAACCAATAAAAATACAGGCATTCAATGCAATTTGGTATAACTTGGATCACTTTTTTTGACAGCAGTTGAGTGGCTAGGCCAATAGGTTTCTAAAAGCTTCAACATATATCTAATTTCTGCTGTTAATCCAGAGGTGTATGTGTTAATATCTCAACTAGAATTTGGCGATACTTCATAAAATGCTGGAAATTCCTGAATTCTTCCCTGAGCACGGAAACTTCTCTAGATATTTTTATAGGCCTGGATGACAACATTTAGAGTTTTCCAGCCATTTTCCCTACAGTTGTCTTATATGTGGATACTTATTTAATAGAACACAAAATGAAACAGTAATCATATTTCACCTAAACAACCTACCATATGCAATCAGGTATGTGAGCTATTGGAAAGCTATTATACACATTATCCTGAAGAACTCTGTGTAGGAAAGGCATCACAATCTACTGCAAATGAGTCTACCTCACCTTCTAATTCAGCTCTGTAGTGACACTAGTCATACACTGCTCTCTGTTATAGTGCATACAGTGGCAAGGCATATTGTCTATTAGCAAACTCCCTGTCTTTATGTTATTCACTTTCAATATACTTCAATTCATATTAGACTGCACACCCCAGATCCTTCAAGTGTCAGTAAAAAATGTGGTACCTGGGGGTAATTGTATATCACAAACCATCAGTGTGGCTTACTGCAGTTACTCAACCACAGCTGTAACAATCATAATGCCCTCAATTAAAGAGGAGAAGCTGAAGGTAAGTCAACATTTTACAGTGGCTAAATGGAGTATTTTTAAAGTCAAAAAGCATGCCAAAAATCTTAAAAAGTTTCTGGGAAACCTTCCTCATAGAAGGGCATTAGTTTCCTAATGCAAATTTCAGTTAGATTTTTCTCCATTCCTGGAGAGCAATAAAATAGAAAAGTTAAGTTAGTGAGTGTTCCAGATCTGTGATGTACTTTGGTGACAAAATTCTTTCTCAAACAATGAAACCTTGTGGTCATGTATTATCACTTATCAATTGCACATTATGTGAAAATGTCTTTGATGCTGAGGAGAAAAAAAAAAATCATCATTCTGATAGATCTTTATTTCTAAACACCTGAATTTATTTTGCTCTTATTCCTTCCTAGTTGACCTTCTACCATTAAGCTTCTTACTATCAGGGAAATGCTCTCTAAACTTGTCATTCTCCTAAAATTCTTTTTGCATATTTGGACTTCAAGTTATTTTTTCTTGAGGTAAATTAATTTGAAATGTTGTATCAGTCAAAACTTGATTACAAAATGAATAATGTAGACATTTTTAGGTGGAAAATGTTACTATTTTAGCAGAATCAATAGTAATACGGAATCAATTTATGGTATGACCATATGTAAGAAAAAAGAGATTGCTTGACAGCTATGGGCTGCTTAGTTTCACTGAAGAGATAGAGGGTTTGAGGACAAAATGACATGGAACATCTGTTTTGAGATTGGGAAGATAGGTATAAAGAACGCTTTAAGCAGATTTAAGCACAGGAAAAAGGGAAGGCTGGAAGTGGAGCAATAAAATAAAGAAGGTAGTTCAAGGAGAATAAAAGCAAAGGAGAAACAAAGGAAAAAAGAGAAAAAACTGCTCTTGGCCATACAGTTTATCTGATACATTACTATGAAATGTAGCTTCATTGAAAAGCACTGATATATAAGCTTCAAATGTTTTGTCTGAAACATCTCAGATTTGATTAACTTTTATCAAATCTAAGGCCTGAACTCCAGAAAGGCTGCCTTGAGGCTGCAGAGACTGGGAACTGCAGATTGCCTTCCCCCATTGCGATTATTACCCAAAAGCCAGGTGGCCAGGGAGCCCCAAACACTGCTTGACATAATTAATAATGGGTTTATAACATTATTAAGAGGTTTGTAATAGTTCAAATCGAAGTATAAAACCTTGTCACTTCCAACAAATCAGAAATTCATCTTTGTAACCCTAAATAGTCAGTATGCCTTCAAAACTTTTTATGCATGTTCTGGTACTTCATAGCCATGGACAGTGAGAAAATTTCAACCCATTTTCCTGTTTTTCAGTTTCTGTCTACATGAGATAGAAAATGAGTCAATTTTATGAGCAAGCCTTTCCTTAAGGATTTTGCTACAGCAAACCATGAAGCATCTATTAGTGTGTAAGTTACTGCAAAGCATGTAAATTTTACTTCCCAAATGGTTTACCCCAGACCTATTTGTCCAATTACAGGACAAGTGACTGTGCAGTACAAAACACATAATTATTTATCATTTTGTTTACATGGCCCGGCCTCAAAGCAATTCTTCTTTCTGTTTCTTTATTCTATCCAAAGAATTACATGAAGGTTACCTTTGTTCTGAACCCATGCCTCATTGTCACAAATGCATATGGTCCTAATTCAAAGACCCCAGCAAACAGACCGTCCTCTCCTCTAGAAGAAAAAAACTGCAAAATCTGTACCCCATGCAATGTGTCAGTTGTAGTAGAACTGGAAAGACTTTCTCTCAGAACCTGAATCTTTCACTCCATCATACTCTTTCAATATTTTGCAAACTGAAGGTTTCTTACTAAGTTTATGTTTTCTTAATTCTATTTTTAACATCATATCAAGAAATAACCTAGCATTTGCACCTTGTAAACTACATCAGTTTTGAATACACAATGGAAATTTTTTAACGTGCTATCTAATCTTAGGATCTTGCATTTGTTGTAATATGGCTGTGTGCTCACTCACAGTCTGCCTTATCTAAATTAACACAAGAGGATTCTGTTCTTTGTAAATAGAACTCTGCCTTTGTATAGCACTTTGTCAAGAAAACAGCAAGTGAAATGACAGACTACCGTAAAATTTAAGAGATAGGGCTAGTTAAGAAAAATGAAACAAATTCTCCTGTTTTTTAAAAAGAATAATTAGTTGAATAGTTTATAAATGTGTCTCTAGTAGTAACTAGAAATAACATCAATTTAAATTGTTATATGTGTTTATAGCATATATACTTTGAATGGATGCATCTTTAATGCACAGAAATGTTTACTAGGAAATTTTAGTTTCTTATGTTTGTGCTTGACTCTCATTCTCTCAAATTCTCATTCTCAAAGATTCAGGCCCAATAGATCTTGGTTGCATTTTTTTCTCATCCATTCTTTGTCACTCCTCTGAAATGTTCAGACTCTCAGTATAGGTTACATGCAGTTCATATCCACATTTCCTACCCACTCACACCAGCTAGAAACATCTTTCCTGATATTAGCACTCAACTCTATAAAAATCTCTGCTGAACTTATCTCTGTCCCTTAAAAAAATATCTTTTTGTGCTCTCCATTCACTCTTTCCCTCTTTCCTTAAAAAGACTGACATCACAGTTTTAATACACGACTCTCCTACCCACAAAAACAAATATGCAAAGCAGAAGCATTTTATATTACAAGAAAGGCATTATGTATTTGTAAAGAACTAAGTCAGTTCTTTATTATAGGTGATTTCACACTGGATAGAACTTGTGAAAATGACAGCAGGAACTGTTAGATGACTTAGTGATTTCCTTTAACTCACATTGGGATCTGATTAAACTTCCTTTCTGTTCATATATTTTTCTTTAGTATCTGGAGATGTTCCAAAAATCTTTCCTAGAAGATCCCACAAAGTGTCAGAAATTGATCACAGACTTCTTTAGAAAGTCTAAATTACTGTGAGGCCTTACAAATGTAAGGCAACAAAAGTCTTCCAGTTCTTCAGATATTCTGGATAAAAATACCAAGATGTTCAGCGCAGAGTGAGGAGTTAAGTATTGTGCCCTGCTTAAAATGACTGGCACACCCACAAGATATAATGCCTCTTCATTTGTCAGACTACCCAGAAGTAATCTTATCTCAAAGTTTAAGAGTAGAATGGTGTTTACCTAAACTATGATTTGAGATAGGGGTCATGAAAAGACATGACAAAACATCAGTATGGAGGTTATATTTAACAGAAAGGATTCTCTTTGGGTGTTCCAGCAGTTATCTGTTTTGTCACTGCTGGGTAATTAGCCTATACAATGCACACTTGGCCCTGGAGAGTTCTTTTGGCTCCTTCATTCTTTTTCCTATTGTTGAAGACTATCTGCAGCATCCAGGGTGGCTGCCCTGGGTGACCCGCCCTTTCTCCAAGCTTGCTAGGACGACCTTATCTTTCTTCTATGCTGATGTTTACCTACCCTCACACTTCATGCAGCTGGGCACTGAGACATCACAGGGCAACAGAAGGGATTAAATAATTTCCTTTTCCTCTCTTTTAAAGATAATTTTTTTTAAATATTTTTGTTACTTTAACTAACACTTATATTTAGTAACTCATGCATTTTGCATTTTCCTTGAGAATTTTTGTGAAGCCTTTATGATGTGTCTTCCAAAAAGATAAAATGCACCTTTTTCTTCTAGACTTTCTACTAGTTTCTTTTTCTCTGTGTCTCTCTTATGAAGAGCAACTATTGCATAACAGGAATAGCAAGCTCAAAATGTAATATTCCATCAACAAAATCACAGATAAATTTTTAATCTCCTACTCAGCCCCACAGATATTTACAGCCAAAAACATTATCTACAAATTTTTTTCCTGCTTCCAGACAGAAGGAAAATAATAACCGTACACTTACAGGTTGATAGACCTACCTCTAATCTCCATATGGCAATTAATCAACAGAAAACCAGAAGAATCACCCCAAAGATGTAATTTGTTCTTCTGCCAAAGGAATAAGAGAAAACACACAACCAATGTATGTTGTGTGGAATATGGGGTAGAGTGGGGGGAATGTGGCTATCCTATTGTTTCTAGACAGCTGCTCTGATTGCCAGTGTCTGACTGCCTGGACTGATTATATTCAGGCTGTTCTGTGATCATTGGCCTGTGTCCCATGGGCACAGTTCCCAGAGAAGTTTGTGATATTTTCACCTGAAGAGGACTGGATTTTCAGAAGTAGCATAAATCCTTGTTTCCTCATCTTCTGGTGTCTATGTTTTTGAGATTTTCCATCTGTTAGTCTGCAAAACAGTCATGTTTCTGAAGCTCCACAAGTTCCAGGACATACGAAGCAATCATGAGATTTTAATATTAAGAATCTGATAATAATACTTTTGCCCACCTATTTCTATCTTCTAGGTTATGATATATGTTGCATACCAGACTTTTCATAGGTATGTGTTGTTTAGTCTCAGTTACTTTTTAGTTTGTATGTGTATGAATTTATTAACTCAATATTGGCAATTATTCAATTTTCAACATTCACAGGCCCATTAAATCCAGTTCTCTCTGCTTCCAGGTTTTTACAGTAAAAGGAGAATTTCCTAAACTTCAAAACCTATCCTGGAAAGGCAGTTGCTGCCAGAACTAGTAAATGTGGAACAATATCTCAAGGTAGAGCATCTATGATTTCTATTTACTACTGAAATTCAGAGATGTCTTCAAACATAATATTAGACACTTATCAAGACTTTAAATAGTGGGACAATCAAACCTAGTCATTCCTAGGATCATCACAGAGTGCCTTGCATTGAAAGGGACCTCAAAGGTCATCTTGTTCCAATCCCACTGACATGGGCAGACACTTTTCACTACTCCAGGTTGCTCAGAGCTCTATTCATTTGGGCCTTGAAAAAGTCCAGGAATGTGCCTATATTAAATGTATGTCATTTGTGATAGCTTAGGTATTCGAACCTGAACACACAAAACATATTTTTGTCTGATCTATTTTATTCTCATTAAGTTCATAGATTAAATATTACCTTTGAGTCCAGGCTTCTTGTTCGTACAGAGGAGAAATTTCTCCCATGTCATACATATGAGAAAATAATGACTGAAAGAGGAGCATAGGACAGTGTTTTTATTAGTTGTAGATGAACTTTTTCTACTTAGGTAAGCCTGAATGTTTATGTAACAGCAAATTTTTTTGGTTCTTAGTGTTTTCATAGACTACCTGAGCAACGTGAGAATTAAATGCATTTGCTTTAAAAAAGCAAATATTACAATATTACAACTTTGCATTTCTTTTTGTCATTCTTATTCTACTTTCTTCTCCTGTGATGAACATAGAGCTCACAACAGCTAATCAAGTGTTTTTGCCTTCCCTTGGTGTAAGATGGAGCAGTTAAAATATTTCGTGTACTCATCATCCTCTGCTTATTTAAGAACTGCTGAGCAGAAGCAGGATTTTTATTGTTTCTTTTTGCAGCCTGAATGTCAGCGTTAAAATGTCAAAAGCACAGTTCAACACTTGAAATGTGTAACAATTTTCTGAACAATTGTGGTGTTATTTCTTGTCTATGGAAATGAGTATTAGGAGCCTTATTTACTCTTTAATGATTTTGCAAAACCTTAACTCAGGTTTTGGTTTCATTAATCTGTTTTTCATGGGATTTTGCTTGTTTGTTTGTTTATTTGTGTACTTTTTCATAATGGAAAGCACATGAAAATTAGTGTTTCAAAATGACTTTTTGAAAGGAAAGGTTCTTTCATAATTTTTCCTAATTGAAGGTTGAATGTGAAAATCTGATTTATTGTACCAATGAGAAGATTGGTTGTATTTGTTAGAAATGCTAATTGAAAGAATTGGCTTAAAGGCTGAAAAGGTGAGCTAGTATACCAGAATCTGCCCCTTAGGCTCTGGAATCACACAGCTCAATGGAATCAAAAGACCTTTGCCCAACAGTTTCAAAGAGTTACATTTCATGAGTTAATAGACAATAATTATGTAATTTTTAAAATTGTTTAATTAAAATGTAAAAGCATAGTCTGTCATCTCATAATTTGAAGTACTAATATGGATTCAGGCACTCACCTAGAAGATAAAGCAAATTATCCACAATAAATTGCAAAACTGTGTGAGAGACTCATGCACATTTGCTACATTGCAATGAAGATTGTCACACATATAGGCAAAGTGTTCATGCTGAGAAACACATAGAAAAAAAATTTATATTTGTCTAATGAAAAATTATGGTCAAAAGAGGGCTAAATTTTCCTCATTTTTTTGCACTAGCTTAGTGCTTCCCAGTTTGGAAAATAGATTTATTTTCCATTAAAAACTCACTACTGTAACACCATCAAATGACCAAAAAACTCCAAACCAACAAAAACCAAACATTAAAACAAAAATAGAAGCTAAATATAAGTTCTGAAGTAGTTGTCAAAATATGTTTCCATTATTTAAAAAACCCTGGACTTCGCACTTTAGATTTCTTCAGATTCTTTGAGAATGACTAGTCTTGGGCATTCCAGATCTCAAAAAATTGATAACATTTAATCATGATATTCCAGGGACTTTTTTTCTTTTAATTAAAAGTATTGCTCCCAAAAACATATTCAATCTATTCTACAGTAAGTCTTTAGAGGACAGTGATAAGTTCAAAATTTTCAATATGTTTTCTCATGCCTGTAAGAAATATGAATCTGCAAAGAATCAACCAGTGTCCTGAGTTAAAAATTGCAATTGAATAACCTGCCTTGATCAAAGATCTTCTGATCACTGAAAATTCAGGGTAACCACTGTGACTGTATTAGGTTATCTGTAACCTTATTAAGGTGGAAAATTAATTATAACTAATGTATCTGAAAAAATCTTTTGAAAACCCTTTGTTCCCTTCTACACACAAAACCTAAAAAAAGAATGCAGCTAGAAACATTCAAATAGCAAATGGCCTTATAATTCAGCATTTGTCTTGTTATCTTAGATAATTTTATTTCAAGCATGTGTGCACACAGCAATCCTCAGTCATGGTATCTTTGCCTCTGGTGACTTGTATGTCACATGCCACTAATATGTCCATTAAAGCATAGGATAAAACTGAATTTAACCATGGTGTCAAGAATTGCGGTACAATACCTCAATTTGTTTTCAATTCTAGATGTAACATAGACATTTCTAAGTCCTCAGATCACTGAAACAGACAAATGATTTGATTAAGATCTATCTATCTAAGTCCCAATAAAGATAAAAGAGTATAAATTCATGAAGTCAGCTAGATGGCACATCCCACGTGGACCATGTTTGCAGTTTAGGTCTCATCACCA
Source organism: Thryothorus ludovicianus (assembly GCA_013397245.1). Taxonomy (NCBI): domain Eukaryota; kingdom Metazoa; phylum Chordata; class Aves; order Passeriformes; family Certhiidae; genus Thryothorus; species Thryothorus ludovicianus. Next base: position 78,284 of record VZTB01008363.1, read on the forward strand.
GTTCAGTTGCTAATGGTTATACAAATGCCAGTAGTAGTGGGAACGTGATTTATTTTTACTACTCATGCTGAGTGTGGTGTGAAAATATGTATTGCATATCCTGCTACATATCTGCAACACGTATCTTGAAAATTTGAGTATGTGGTATTGAGAATATTGTATTATTTACTGATTTGCTGGAAAAATTCTGAATGGAAAACCACTTTTAAAAACAAATTTTTTTTTTTATTTGAAACATATCTCATCAGTGCTGTAAGTCAGTTTCACCACTAGGAGCAGTCAGAAAACTTCAAAGACAATACATTTAATGCTTTATTACCTCTGAGAAGCTTTGTACCTCTTGCAGAGTTACAGTGCACATCACTGCACATCACAGAGAGAATTGGCTCTAGGACTACTAAGAGATTTTTTTTTTAGTATAGAAAAGGAGATCATGTTACTTGATAATTACAATTTATATTGTCTTTAAAAAAAATGTCTATCACTTGACAGAGAGATTTTCAACAATAGTTTTGGTTTTATATTTCTTTGCCCACGTACTCCTAACAATGTACTGAAATATTATGGCTTGCAGAAGATGTTAGTGTGTATCATAGCTCCAAGGTCTCTGCTCATTCTAATGAATCTGAACATTTTCAGTGTTCTAAGATTAGGATTAAGTGGACAATTCACACCTTTTCCATCTTTTGTGTATCACCTAATCTTTCTGCTGAACTGTTTCTCAAAAATGACAATTAGTGCCTAACATTCCTTGGCACTCTCACTAGTTCTCATGCATTTTAGTCAGTTGCTAAGAACAACCATAAAGTTCTTTGGATCTGTTGGGGAAAGACAAGTTACTTATAGATAAACTGAAACATGAAATGTCAACTGACTCAAAATAAATGTTTTACAAACTACAAATACAAGCAAGTCAGCCAAAAACTAGTCACGACTATGTATACATTTATATAATGGGCACAGGAAAGCAGTGCTGAAAATTCTGGAGTAAGAGATTTATAGGTTACTTGTGCATGAGTTAACAGCTTCTTAAACAACTACTCATGATTGAAAAATAGTTTACTGTTAGTCAGTAATTCCCAATATTAGTGCACCAGAAATTTATTGATAACTCAGAAGGCAAGTTTTGAATATTTTTCTTACTTCATTAAACACCATGGATTCAGATAATGGAGATAATGGTAAAGAATTTTCATCACAGATCACTGAAGTTTAAGTAATAAATAATCTACATTTCATAGGTATCACTTACTCCAACCCCCTTGTCGAGGCAGAACCACTGCTTTGTGCCTCATTTTTTGGTCCTACATGTTAGGTAGCCTGTTCACATAAATAATCTCTTCAAAAAACTTTAGTAAGGATGTCTTCATCCAAATGCTGTTACCATAAGCCCCACATGTACTAGAAACTGTTGTATCGTGGCAGGGGATGGACAGAAGAGATGTTTTTCTGGTATAAACTGAATCAAAATTATTTAATGCTTTGTTAGACAAAAGCAAACTTTCAACCTCTGAAAATCTTTTGGCTTCAAACACAGAACACAGGCTACAGAAATAATATGTTCCTTTAGGAAACTCTGTTCATTAGTTTGGCAGGCACATTCAGGACTTTTGCAGAGAACAAAATATTTTTAGGAAGCATGTTATGAATGCAATTTAATAACCAAATTTTATGGAGACAAAACCACAAATAACTAAAATTTGAGATACGATTTAAAAAAATAATTAAATCTATTAGGGCTTCTTGGATAGTCAAAGTACTAGAAGATGATTGTGAGTAAAGAAATGTGATTGGTTTGGAGATTTTTTTAATAATTACTGTCTGCAGAGCCTGGATATAAACTCTACAATTTGCTTTTCACTTATTTAAACTCTTTGAGCAATTCACAACACAGATATTTAAAAAACATAATTAGATGATAATTAAAGTTGCTTAATATTACAGTTTTTGTGTGTTCTTTAGAATGAAAGAGATAATTTGCAGATAATTCTGTTAGAATTACACTTAAAGTGCATAAGATATTATTATGGGACTCACCACTAAGAGGCACAATGAGGAAGTGACAGAATCACCACCAGTTTGATTGTATATGGCAGCCCAAAGATGCAGCACGGCTTGCCTGGAAACCATGGTAATTCTTTAAAATACAAAACCTGATATCTGTTCAGATTATGAATAGCCTACTGGTGGTAGAATATCTGCTTAATGTGGCATTAGTCCAGATGAACTCATCTTGATTGTCCCTGGATGGCACCATAATTTTGTCAAAATCAATTCACTGAGAATTTTGGAAGATGGTATAGACTGTCCATCTACTTGGTTCATATCAAGTTATCCACATAAACAGTGTGAATTCTCCTGTGGTCAGAACTCTTTCAGACTTCCATTCTGCATTGACAGATTGGGCTAAGACTCAAGAAACACAGCAGACAATACTTTTTCTGAAGATTGATATAATTATTCATAGAATTCTACATTCTATAGTGAAGTTCTATACAATATTTCAAAGCTTATATAATGCAAAAAGTTAAATGGAATTCATGTAGGAATTTTCAAGAAAGTCTATCTAATATCTTTTCACTAAACAATCCTATGGATTCCCTTTGTGTTACACATTTGGAAAAACATTGATAAAATGCATAATAAAGTTCAAGCTAATCTGAAAATAATTTCTTGCAGGGTGGATAAATCCAAGTTAGCAATAAAAGATTGGAACTAGACCTTTATGTCATGTGAAAATATAGTAACATCTGGAGACTCCAGTTAAAGGATAATGAGTATGACTTTTCACTCTGAGTCTTTTTAATATCTAACAATTCTACTTCAATAATTCAAATTAAATCTGCCCATAATGACAGATTGTTTCCTAAGATAAGGCCAGCTTGCTTTGTTTGATGTAATTTCTTTGTCAGTATAGCTCACTTTTATCCTTGGTTTAAGTGCAAATTCTTAAAATCTTAACTTTCAAAACATTTATGCAGAAACTGAGTATGCAAATAATCTGCAACAGAAATTTTGTATGAAGAACAATTGAGAGATCAAAAAGGACATTTAAAATAGATATGGAAAAAAAAATGATTGAAGCAAAAAAACACTTCAAAACATTTCCCAAGACTTTAAGAAAGACCACAAATTAAGGGTTCTTAAAAATAACTCCAGTGCACATTTTCTTTCCTTTTCTGGGCTCAAGCACTTAGAAATATACTGTATTGTATCATTCAGCTGGTATAATTTAAAGTCAACTGCCTTTGTTCTTCTCTGCAGACAGAACTGTTCATGCTCCCGTTTTATTTACCATGCTCCATTCCTGACATTGTCAAAATATATAAAATATATATTGCCTACTAGCTTTTACACATGAGACCTTCCAGTGTTTTTTTCATAACCTTTTTCATTCTCCTTCCTAAAGACTGTGGAATGTTCAGAATTGAACAGGACATCCTGAAGGGATTAGGTAATAGAAATAAAATTCAGGGTTAAAGAGGGCCTGACCCATAGCCTGTAGCTAGCTAGAGATATATACAGAGCTTAATTCATGTAGTTATGTTATTTGAAAAAAAGGAGAAATAAAAGTGTCTAGTCAGTAGACCTGGTTTATGAGGCCCCAGTAGCATTTTGGCAAAGAAAAGAGGATCCACACTGCATAGTATCAGAGAAAAAATAGTGCTGTGAATTTCAAATGAGACTACTTTTCCATTGTTGGTAAAAGCCACCATCATACACAACTACAACTTTTGAAATATCTAGCCTCCTTACAGAATGTCAGAGTGCTCCTGGTTAGTTCTTAAGAAAGAGATCAAAGTGAGATTTTCAGGTCTTGGTGTTCTTGTTCACACTGTGTTCTTTCTGTTCTGTTCACAACACTGAACAGGACTCAATTTTCCAAGCAAGTGACAAGAGAACACATTTGTCACTACTTTGTTCTTTTAGAAACCCTTAAGTGTACTCCAAAGGATAAATTTGAAAAAATGCCACTGACTATACGTTTAGGAAGCATGGTTCTCTATAGTGGACTGAATTGTCCCCTCTTTCCTGTCATTGCAACTCAAACAGACACACTCAGAAGGAGTAATGCCAGGATTTTTAGTGAAGCTAAATCACTAGATGACAGCAGAAGATTTGTCCTACTTGGTTTCATAATCTACATATTTACTCTAGTTTCCCTTTTGGATACTCCTTAGTTTTAGTCAAAATAACCTACATTGCTACATGAGAGCTTGACTGATTATTTGCAAGGAATGGACATCACTGTGATTAATTTTTTTAGGCTAACTTAACAACTTTTAAAATAAGCATCATTTTTATTGCCCCACTAACAAAAATCTTAAATAGCTAATACATCTCTTTTTCCAGTAATTCTGATTTTGTTTTCTGTTTGTAATTCTGATTTCTTTCTTAAAGAAGTTATTCTGTGTAGGAACATGGGAAATATAGGCAACCCAAGAGCAAGAGACATTTCTGTCAAATGGTAATGACACTGAGAAGAGACACAAAGAATAAAGAAGAACCATTTTATGTGACAGTATAATTGCCTGCAAGTTTACAAGGCAATAAATGGCTCTCCGTAGCTGATGAACATGAAAGCTGTAGGCATTAAAGGCAGAAGAGCTCTCTGTATTTACCAAACCTTCATATTTTAAGTGCAGCATCTCAGAGAAGCCACTAATATTTTAAGTTTGATAGCCTTTTTCTGGTTTATTTTTAAATTAAATTTATAATACCTTTAGATCTTTAGATAATATAGAGAGAAAAATATGAAAAACAGCATGTCACCACAAATGAAACAGACAGAGCAGACTGTGACAACAAGGTGATGGGGAAAATAAACTGATTTACAGAATTTGTGCTTGTCCTAATCCAAGTGGAAAAAAACATCCTTATATTGTCAAAAGTTGGAAGAGAATTACAACTATGATCATATGATAGAGGGGATAACTACCTAGAGGCATCCCTAAAAGCAAAGAGGATGTAGAAAAGACTATCTCCTTAAAGATATCTCCTAAAGTTTCCTTAAAGATGAATCCTAAAAAAGCATATAGATTCCATGCTACAACTTCTAAAGGAGTTGACTTTGATGAAATACCCAGGCATAAGAAAATTCAAAATTGACATCTGAACCTTGCAAAAGATTATTTCAAGGACCAGATAAATTAAGATGGTGGTCACTGTAAGCATTTGATCTTTGAAAGTCACATCATGCTAGTTCAAAATATTCCCTAGTTCCATCTTTGGAAGCAGCTGAGGTTGAAAATGAACTCCTCCTTTCAGTCTTGCATTGCAGTCCTTTGTCTTTTAGAACAATTCCTCCCAAATCTTCTGCATGAAGATTTGAGACACCCAAGGCATTTATTAGTTTGCTTGTTTCTTTTTAAAAAATAGTACCTAGTTATTAAGTCTGCCTTTATTTATAAAACTAGTCCCTTATGTCTTCTAAAACCCCCAGAGAGTGGGAAGATACCATATTGATCATTAATCAGTCAGTCACCTTTAGCTGCAGGTGGAGAGTCACACATGTACAGCTTACAAAATCATAGCTATTTGCTTTACAAATTATGGAAAGATTTTTCACCTAGTTCAGTCAATGCCATTCAGCAATTTAATTACTGCTCCAAATGAATGAAGAAAATAAAAAAAGGGAAATTTTGTGTTCTTAATTTTATAGTTCTTTTTAGATACTAATGAGCTCTGGCTTTTTTTGTTGTTTAAAGATTCTCAGCCAAAACCGTGTGTTCAGTTCTTTAATCTATGTCAAAGGCAAGCATTAATATTTTACAGCTGTACCTCTTTTAGTATTCCCTAAGTGTGGAAGGATTTCTAATAAATGGTGGAAATAATATCCCATTATTTCCAACAGATTTTGCCTAGCTCTATTTTAGTTTTGTTTATTTGTTACTTGGTTGTTCTTCAACAAAAGTCTGCAAAATATCTTAATAGCCTGGTCACAGATTTTTCTAACTGATATGGAATTGTAAAGATGACTATTTCTCACCAGCATGTTTTCACAGTAATGCCATAAATGTTGAAAAGCAGCATCTTTGTAATTCAAGCACAATTTAGGGTCTAAAGCAGACAAGGCTTGAGGGAGGTTCTGTGGCCCGGAATATGCGGGCAGTCAGGGTAAATTATCAGAACAGTCCTTTCTGCTCCTTCACTCCAAGAGCCTGAGACAGCGCCAGGACTTGTAGGAAAACACTCAGGAATCATTGTTGCCAGGGCCACAGCTCCAAAACTGCCAGCCATTTCCCACAAAACAGGCTTTCAGCAACACGTCCATTCACATACTTTGCGTGGGGGTTGCTATGGTTTTTTTATGCAGAGAGGTGGAAGGCTACTAGAAAATCCTTTTTTTTTCAAAAATGACCACAAAGGACTCTTGCCACCAAACAAACTTTATGCTGTTAGCAGTCACTGACCATAGTTTCCTAGACCTTAGTCCTTCTTGAATGGTACTACAGTTCCTTCCTTCCTTCCTTCCTGTTGAGATAATGTCACACAATGCAATATTTGAAAATCAATGGAGGCAAGTAACTGCATACAGAAATACTTTCTAGCTATTTCCCAAGTCACCTGTACATGACTCAATTGAAATGTAGTTTCTTCTTTTCTACTTTTCCAGCTGAACTTGCCTGTGTTGCACAAATCCTTTTCACGAATTGTTTTATTATACTGGGTTTTTAGCTGCTATTGCTTGAGTAAAATCATAATTGTCTATTTAATGCCACAATTTCTGTTTTACAGCCATAATTCACTCTTTTTCAGCTCTAAGGATGGATATTTTAAAGTTCCCTCTCTTCCATTAGGTATTCTGATATATCAAAATATTATTTTCTCTAATCTGCTTTTGATTCCCATAGTGTTTCCACTCATGTAAATATGGTCTGATTTGAGATGGGATGGGCTAGATGAAGTTACCATAAGTGTCAATACACATTATTTGCATCTTTAAGATTCTTTAGGACCATTTGGGATACCATAGATGAGAAAAATATCCAGTGGTGGTCATCTTTTCTTACAGTATTACTAACACAGTTAACAGGCTTTAGTGTACAATATGAAAATTAACAAAGGACAGTGAATATTGATGTCTACTAAATTTGTTTTCTGCATAACATGATAACTGTAGCCACTGTCTCTGGCTGCATATATTAAAATCAACATCAATATTTTTATTCAACTCTAGAATACAGGATTGCAGCGTCCATTTTGTGATCCCCAGTACAAGAAATACATGGGAACATCAGAGTGAGTTTAATGCAGGACAACCAATGTAGCCAGGGCTGTAGCACACAGCCCAAAGAAAAGATTGATAAAACTGGACTTGTTCTTAAAGGGAGAGGCTAAGGGTATCTTAAGAAGTAAAGGTTAACCTGGTCTCATCCAATGGAAGGCTATAGAGAAGATGGAGTAAGACTCTTCTGAGAAATGCAGTCTTAGGATGGAAGAGTCACAAGGTTTTACACCGGAAATTCCCATTAGTTATTAGAAAAAAGAGGTTTCCCCATGAGTGTAGTCAAATAGGAAAGGCTGTGAAATCTCTAAATCGCTGTTCTTTGACAGGTTCAATACTCATCTGGGCAATTTCCTGAGTAACTTAGTCTGTTCTGGCCCTGGACTTGAACTTTAGGTTGAACCAGGTAACCATAGGTTGTCCATCATAACCCAAATCATTCCACAGTTCCACAGTTCTCTGGATGATGATGATGCTCCTGTGCCTCATAAGCCTTAGTCACATTGTGCCATGACTCTGTTCCCTCCCCTTCAGTGACAAAATTGACAGAGACACTCATTCTCAGAGGTGTTCTCCCCTTGATTTATCTGGTTCAAGCTGACTGTCGCAGCACAGTTTGAACTTAGATGCACCATGCATGAAAAATAATAATCCAGGTATATGAAATGCTTGATCACCTATGAATTATTTTCAATCCTCAATATAGTGGATACACCAAGTTAAATACAGTACTTTTCATTTTTCTCTATTTTCACCTACACATTTATTATTTCACAATCCAATGTAGTACCCTTCTGAGTCACTGAATCACATACATTTTCTGTGTTAATATTTTGATTAACAGTGTAATAAAAAAATTAATCTCTTAAGAATTGGTGGTGAAGCATAAGCATATTTTTGTGAGCAATATGCCTGCTAAAAAAAAAGAATTTTGCATTTTCAAAAAATATGTGTGTGCCAGAGAGAATTGTAAAGCTGTGAAAGATGAAACTGTGTAGATGCTGTTAGCCTCTGAGTCAGCAGCTCACATTTCGCAGAAATTAGCATTTTAAGCCTAAGTGCTCCCACTGCGTGCTCGGAACCACCTTTCTGCATAGCCCACTGCCTGCTGCGGTCTGCCAGTGCCTCAGAGCTTACACAATTGAAAGAGTAACAAAGTGATTCACTGTAAATTAACACAGTGCCAGTCACGCCGAAGAGACATTTACCACAAGAGCAGCCTCTGTCATGGAGGGGGTAGGAGGAGCTGACAGCACACGTATTATTGCAGAGACAAGTGGTTTTACTGAGGCTGAAGGTGAAACACCTGCAAAGGGGTCAAATGATTTATTTCTCTAATAAATTAGGGGAAACAGCAATCATTAATTAACACAGACAAACAGAAAGGATTTATTGGAATGATTTAATATTTATTTGTTATCTTTTTAAAGTATTTATGCAGCAGTTGCCATAGTATAGCAACAACAAAGTTGCTGCTTCATAAAGAAGGATAGCTTTTCACAGTTATACTGCATTTTTAATAAAAGACCTGTTAGTTTTGATCTCTACTGGTGCTCTGCCAGCCTTGACTGTGGTCACAATGCCCTGGAAACCGTTTTCTTCTACGCCCAGCCCCTTTGATAGCAGGAAGACACAGTGACACAGAGCTGCTCTGCTCTGAGTGCCTCTGATAAATCCAAACTGTCAGACGCTGCTGGTCAAAGGTAAATGGGACATCAAGGGGGAAAAAGGGAGCGCCAAGGATAAAAGGAGCACTGACTTGTTTTGCAGTGCACTTGCAGAAGTGATCCATACTAGTTAAGCTGTTCACATGGCACTGAACAGAAAAAAAGCCTGCTCTGCATAAGCATAGCCTCTTTTAGTTATTCTTTTGTGTGAAGTGGTTACCACAGTTTTTGAAGACAGATAAAATCTAGCATTAAGATACATCTATATATAAAAGATAATTTAAAGCAAGTTTTGAAATTATTAGACAAATAAATGCAGTTTACAAACAAAACCTGATCCATTGAGGATGATACATCTGAGGATGTAAAAAAACAACACTTGGGTCAAAGGATGCCCATCTAGCTCAAAACATAAAGCGGTGACCTGAAAACTGACAAGAAACCCAAGGAGGATAGATTTGAGGAAAAAAGTGTTTATAGAAGTAAAATGTACTACTGCTGCACTCAAAAGATCATAAGCCAAACTAAGTCTGGGGTTTACCATCTCTTTGAGGAATGTACAGAGGGTTGGTGCAAATGCAAAGCTAGAGAAAAATCTGCACAAAGCAGTATTGATTTTTTTGCTGACATATGTGGCATTTTTAAATCAGAATACTATGTGCAACCATTTTTTCCAAGAGAAGCAGAGCTTTGACTCACTGTAAAAAGTGAAAGAGAAATTCTCTGAAGTCTCAAAAAAGGAGGCATCTTTCTATAATGTCCCCATCTGCCAAACCTCCTGTGTCATTGCTGTTTTCCATATTTTTTCCAGTGGTTTAAATGCAAGATATTTCAAGTTTCTTACTATTTCAAAAGATACAGTCTTATCCATAAAATCTGATCATGTAAAATGGCCTTTATAGTCCAGTTAAAAGAGGACTATAGAGGCAAAAAACCTCAGACTAGGTAACAGCCCTGGATAGTGGGCAAGAATCAATTATTCATTCAGAAACATCTAGAGTTAGTCAGATGATCTATCTGCATAACAAATAGAACTGATGATTTGTCCTGTTTTTTTTGAATGCATGATTCATGATTATATGATTACTCATGAGGCTCATGACAACATGATTTGATACATTCCAAAAACAACCTTAGGAGGAATAGCTGAATCATGTGGACCCTGATTCAAGCATATGTGTTTGTTTTAAAATATGAATAGTTCTATTTAGGGAATTTGATTAATCTTACTCCTCAAGTTATGCATGTTTAAGTTCATTGCTTAACAAGAGAGATAAGCCACTTTAAATAGGATTTGTGATAATAAAGTGTCCAGGTACCTGCCGGGACAGAGCTAAATTTTTACAGTACTCATGAGGATGCAGAGCCTGGAACCTTGTGGGCATGGCTAAGAGATTATTCTACTCCACCTGACCTCATAGCTGGGGGCAGGAATAAGGTAAATCCATATTAGAGCTTGTTCTCACTCAATTCTCAGTGTCCCTCCACCGGGTTTATGTTTTCATTTATCTCTTGTACTGGGAAGCCCAGAAATGGACACAATAAGTCAGGTATGTCTCACCAACACTGAATAGAGGGGCAAGATCACCTCCTCTGACCTGCTGGCAACACTCCTAAAGCAGCCCGGGGTAATACTAGCCTTTTATATTGCAAGGACACACTGATGGCTCATTTTCTACTTGCTGTCCACCAGAACCTCCAGCACTTTCCTGTCAACCCAGTCAGCCCCTTCAAAAACAATTCATGGGGTTTTTCCTCCCCGGGTGCAGGACTTGACATTTCCCTTAGTTGAAATTCATGGGACTCCTCTTGGTCCATTTCTCTAGTCTTTTGTGGAGGTTCCAAATGGCAGCACAGCCCTATGGTGTACTAATAATTCCTTAGAATTTTGTATCATCTGCAAAGATTCTGAGGATGCTCTCTGCCTTATAATCAGAGTTATTAATGAAGATGCTAATCAGTACTAGTGCCATTACTTACTCCTGTGGTATGACAGCAGCTGGACTTCATGCCTTCTATCACAGCTCTTTGAGACTAGTAATTTAGGCAATATTCACTCCACCTCTCTATTTATTAATCTGTTTGTCAATCAGGATGTTAAGGGAGACAGTGCAACATAAAAAATGCAATTAGAAGTACGGGTAACCATAATGAAATTATTGCTACCACCAGCAACTAAAAATAGATCGAATATCTGGCTTTTCTAACAATCTTATTTTTGAAGCAGAGAAGCAGCATTCTGGAGCATATCTTTGGACAGCTATAATAAAAGAACTGCAATCTATTACTGCACAGTAAAGCTAAACTTTCTGTTCTTACATCAGGGCAGATAACAAATAAACCTGGGTCAGCTAATTTGCCAGTGTGTGCACAACTCATAGCAAGATATGAATTTACTCCTACCATAATAAAAATATCAATAAAACTTAAACTGGCCCTTTCTTTAAAATAATGTAATGCAAATGAAACATAAGAAAAATGTAAAATTGCCACAAAGTAGCACAACAAATGCAAAGAGTCTAGTAAGCTAGAAACCAAAACAGGTAGATTGAACTTTAATAACAAACAAGATTAGTTTTTCTTCTTATGAAATTCATCAATGATTGTTGTTATCAAATCATGATCCCTTTCACATCATGTGGCCATTTTTTCTTTCTGAAGAGTTAGTCTTTTTTTTATAGGCCTGGCAATTCCCCTGGAGAATATCTTTTATGATTTATTTGTTTCTGACTCTGTCTCCATTACAAAACCTAACATCACTGGTGACAAACTCATCATCCTTCTGGTGTTTGCTTCTGCCTTCTGCTTCTCCTTTGCCTGAGATACACATGGGCTTCTTTTGGGACTCTTGTGGTTTTGAATATGAAATCTGCATTTTCTCTTGCTTGGGCTGAACATTCCATACCTTTTGTATTACCTGCTACAATATCAAATAATTTTATAGTGTGACATATAATTATGTGTTAGTTACGTTTACTGTGGAGTAAATGTCTATATAATGGAAATATTTTTATCCTCCTTGAAAATTATCAGCCAACAAAGTACAGTGTTGTATGTAATAGAACACTGAACTACAAAAACATGATGAAAAGTGCACAGAGCTGCAACATAAATGGGGATATTTGAATTCTTAAGGATAATCAGATTCTTTATCACTTGTTTGGGTGTTTCCACAAACACTTGGACAAAGCTAATGAACTGATATATCAAGGAGATTTACTGAAACAAAAGGCTCATGAATGTCACTTGTCAGATGAAAACCCTGAGCACTCAAACTGATTTAATCTGCATTGTTAATTTGCAAGTTCATGCCTTTCCTAACATCTCATAACAGCTCAATTATTCAAAAATAAGATATCCATGAATGTAAGAAAATATTTTTTTAATTAAAAAGACTTCTATTTTAGCTTCTGTATATATGACATACTTNACATGCATGATCATCCGGTTTCGAACACCTTAAAACCAAAAAGAGAACTATCAGTTGGTGTATTATAAATATATATTTATAAAAGCATCAATTTGATAGAAATAAAACAATTTTTATGTAATTTAATTTTCCATGACAAGTCTTTATCTCCTGCAGAAAATGAGAACTTTTAAAGGTTTGTGGATGCATAGAACGGTTTTCTTGCTGGGCATTTGAGGAAGAGGTTAAAAATAATTGTAGCAAAAATGCTTGAAAAACTTGCAGTCTTAAGGTCTCACTCTAAGAGCTAGATCCCTGTCTTACATTGCTCATGCACTTGAACTCTGACATATATAAAAACATTTTCCAGAAATTAAAGGAGTGTTTCAGTGTTCACTCTGTCCTTAGCCTCTCAGCTGATGATGTGAACAGAAGTGCCAATTAGTGCCAAACATGGTGATATTCTGTGAATGCATTCCAATTAGATACCATCAGTTCATTTGACAGAGACAATTAGTGCCAGTAGAAAGTACATTTGAGTTTCCAAGGAAGTTATTATTATATACTGTACATCAGAAACTTCCTCAGAAGCCATTATTGTAAACAGTGTCAAGAAAATAGTTTAGAAAAGACAGATGATTAGATCCAGAATTAGGCATGAAGAACTGCCTTTTCAAGGAAAAGTAAAGCACAGGTTAACTTGCCTTAAATAAGAGAAAGAAGGAAGTAAAGAAAAATACAAATAAAAAGGGATTCTGAAGTAATTTTGAATATTCATGTTGAAATACATATCTATGTCTAGAAATAACTGGACAAAGATTTAAAACCGTCCTTAAGTCTTATCCTTCTTCTGATGTGAATTGAAATGCAAATCTGGGACTTTAAATATAAAAACTGATATTTTCCAGCTGATACGGTACAAAAATATCATATGTTGCCCCAAAATCATACACTTACGTGTTTTGGGAGTCTATTAGTTTTTGTAAGATTTCTGTGTGTTTCTTTTCTGAAATAGATGATCTGTCATTACAAAGTATATTAGGCACTATCTTTTTATCCAACACATAAGAGTTATTCACATATTCTTTCATCCATACAGCACAGTCAACAATTGCATACATGAAAATATAAATTATATATACTTGGCTCTAACAGAATGAGGGTGTATTTTGCATAGTGGGTTTTTCTTCAAAAGGAGAAGCTGAGGCTGAGAATAGTTGGGAATAACTGACCTTCAAGACAAGGAGAGCAAATCTTACTTCCAGCTCATATAGTGCTCTATTTTGAAATAAAATGCTTTAAGAAGATTTTAGATAATTGGAAGCTGAACTCAGTGTAAGCCCATTCATGATTTATAGTCCAAATCAGCACTTTTATACTTCTTTTCCAATGACACTTTGATAATGTCTTTATCATTTTTGTCACTACCTATGGAAGTTACACAACTCTTTTAGGTAAATGGAAGAATATGCCACCTAAAAGGCAGCAACAAACTAAGAATGGACTTAAACAAAAGATTTCATAAATTAAACTATTCTGGTAAGTAGATTGGACAGACTGAATGACATTTTCTTATCTGCAAGGATAGAGCACCATTAGCAAAGCTCTGCAAAGCAATGGGATTTGCATTACCAGACAAGGTATTTTCCTGAAAATTAGAGATATTATTAAAGTATAATTACTTTTTAATATCTTCAAATTCTGTCTTGCATTTAGGAATTAAAAAGATATTTAGCTTCATTTACCCTCCTTTGTCTTGCACCACCTTTTCCTCTTTCACCTTGCTCACTTTTCAGTATATTTTTCCATAGATATGTCACCATTACACTTGCTTTTCACCTTTTCTTACTATTTTAATGAAATAATTATGAGTGCTGAGGAAACAGCCTCACCTAATCTGAGTAAGATAATTCATAGGAAAACATACAGACTTGAAAATTCTAGTGAAGATTTATTGACACAGATAGACAAAGATTTAACTTCAGCAGAAAGGAGTATGTTGGTTTACAAATAACGTTTTGCTGTGAAAATAGCAAGAAAATATTGGTACATTGTACAAATGTCTGGTGGCTTGCAGTTTTGGAATTTATGTGTAGTTTTTTGAATCATCACTGCACAAGTAAAGATGTCTGTCTAGGACTGCCATATTAAATACCAAAATATTACTTAGAACAGAAAATTGTTTGATTCTTTTTCTGTTCCTGTAATTGTTGCATAACTATTCTTTATTTCTGTGAATATTTCATTATGAGATGTGTAATTGCTTCCTGGCAAGCATTCTTAAACTAAGAAAACTCCAAGTTCAGTGTGCTGGGAATACTACAGTCTTGAATTTGAATAATGGTGTGATTCCTTACAAGACACTGCATTCACCTGTTTCTACATCTTAACTTCCAGTCCTCAATCTGAACAAATCAGGATTTTTCATAACCTCTGATCTGTAAAACGATGACAAATTCTACAACAGCTTTTTGGGGTTGGTTTTGTTTTCTTTTTAACAGTAAATCCACTAATTCATTAGCAGAATGATAGTCCTGCTCTGATTCAATACTTGTGTTTCAGAAAAGGAAGGAGGCTTGGCTATGTAGGTACATGGAGTTCTGGCTGATCTTCCACCACCATCTGCTCAAGTGCTTTTGTGTGTCTGTGTCTGCAGGAAACTTCTTTTTTCCCCCCTTTTACTGTAATTACCCTCCTATTCCAAGAAAGCTGCCATTTATGTACTGGTCCACCCCTTCAACTATTATGCACTGATACCACCTGATCTTAGACATTTACATTATAGACATAATAATCTGAAATGTGGTTGTCAGAACTCCATTTATAGTTGAAAGATAAAAATAAGGCATTTATGTCATATCTCATCCTTATGTAAAACCTAAAAATAAATCACATGAATTACAATTTAGAAGTTCCTATTTTTCTCCAGTGGGTGACTAAAAACGGAGGCAAGGATGACTAATCCATATAGAGCCCTCTGCTTTGTAGATGTTAAAGCAGCTAATATACATATTTTATTTACTACTGATCTTGTACTGCTTTTACTCATTCATATATAAAGAATTTTAAGACAATTCATGATGACATATACTACTTTCTTTTTTTCCTCTTCTTTCTTTATCTGTCCAGGCAGGAGAGGAATAATTGAGCCAAATCTTTCTCAGATACCCTTCTTTTTTTAAGCTTTCATGTTTTTAAGTAGGAGTTATTTATTTCAGTCACTGAGATTATATCAAGAAATCTTAGAAGGAATTTTACATTATCACTGCAATTTTGAATACATATCTCACTTGCTGATGAAGTAGGACAAAAAATACCACAAGAAATTTTGTTTAACATTTAAGCCCCCATTTAACTTACTACTGCAGAAAGGCAATGATCAGGTAAGAGGTAAAAACAGGAGGCAATAATAGATTTACAGATTACTTCTGAAAAAAATTTGCATCTAGATTGGCGTTCCTTAAGCCTTTGATGGCAACACTAGATTAGGTGAATATTTTCTAGAGGTGTGGTTTATTAGCACCAATTTGTTGCCACACTAGTTTTGACCAAAGAGATAGTGACACAAGAAAGAGAGCTGTAATTTAGGGAATTTAATTAGCTGTAATTTTTATCCTTCTTTCCCATAGACTTCTCCAAAGACTTAAGTTTCAACACTATTAACATTATGATTTTAAAAAGTCCTTAACTGAGTTATTTCCACATCATATTCAGGCTTTGAGAAGTGAAATAGGTTCTAAATATCCAGTTTGCTATAACTTTCTCCTCAGAATACAATATATAAGCAGTGTGCAGTGTACTGAGTGTTCTGAGTGTATCAGCTGGTAAAACATCCTGCCAGATCATATATGGAAGATACAGGATAAAAATTACATCACGCTAAACTACAATGCAAGAGGGCACTCAGGGAAATAGATGACAGTCTTTGCAAACAAATAATAAAAATTGTTGATTATGATTCCAAGGACATCCTGTTGACCTAGTTTCCTTCACCTAGATTGTGCTTTATGCAAATTCAGGAGGATTCTGGAAATGTGCATCTATAAAAACATTTTCTGAATTTTCATTGGTTATCAGAAGCAAACATTACCACACTTGCAGTTTGCTACTTCTCAGGCTTCCAAATTGCTTGATTACTGTTGAGAACTCAAGGATGATATCTCTAGATTGTCTAATTATGGTTTCTTATGATTGTAGCAATAATACCCTCTGAAAACCCAATGTTCACTAGATCAGTTCTATAGAGCTTACATGAATAATATTTTAATAAAAACCAAATGAATTGTTCAACTTCAGGGACAAAATTGTGAGATACAGTATCTCAGGGTTCAACTCAATTCCTAATATAACATTGTTTCACTCATTAATCACATAGCTTCAAGAGGTCAATATTTATTGAATGATGCAGAGAAAACTTACTGAGAGAACTTATAATGGTCTAAAAGTAGCTGCTGTGAGGAATATGATAGATATCTCACAACATTGCTAAAATGATGTGTGAAAATGCATAATAAGGTTATTGCAACTGTTTAACAACCTCCTAGGACTATTGAAGGCAGGAAACTCATCTTACATGAAATGTTCTTAAAATCATCAATGCTATGATGACTGAAAATATAGTATAAGGCTTTTCTTTGAGACAGAATTTAAGAAAATTAGCACATAACCTTAGAGAATAGGCAGAACTCCTCTGTGGTTGTACTGTGCAATTTGGCAGTTCTCTCTCACCAAAAGAAAAAAGACTAATGGCCAGAAAGATTAAATGGATGGATGTTTAATGTAGTGGGTTTTAAATCACAGTGTATCACAGCCCTCTGTCCACATGACATGTGTATTGTATATTGACAATATATGATAATGTAATGTATATTTTGTGTGCTTTGGCTTGGACTGATTTACAAAGGAATGCAAAACTGAAGGAATGATACACCAAAATTTTAGACAAAATTGCAGAGGAGGGAAAGTAACATGGAAGAAAAAAACATCATGAACTAAAAAAAAAAAGAGAGAAAAAAAAAGAAAAGAAAAGAAAAAAGGGGAAAGATTATGAGATTATGGACTACAGAGGAGTAGAAGGCACACATACATGCACAAATGAGAAAAAAGAAGAAAACTAGCAATCACCAGTGAAACAAGAAGAGAGGGGAAAAGCCATGAGCAAAAAATGAAGCAAATTGAGGAATAAAAGATTGCTGGGATCACAGTCCACCAACCTGTGAATTTTGAATGAGTACCAGCCAGCTGCTGGGAGAAGGCCAAAGAGTTCCTTGACTAAATGAGAAGCAGTTGGCATCCTGGTATTTCACATGTGATGAGCATCCAATATGTGACACTTGATCTTATGCCAGGGACATGCTATGGTTTGAAATTTCCAGCAGCCAATCAGGATACCCACTGTCTACTTTCTTTTTATCATATTAATTGCATGTCCTGTACCAAAGAATACTTAATCCAGATGCACATGAATTTAGAGGGAACAAAACTCAGACTGTTTAAAACAGCTGCTCAAAATCAGTCTATGAAAAATAAATTCGATTTTGGGCAGAAACTTGTTTCTTAGTCCAAAGTGCTTCACTCATTCCATATATTTTTAATTATTTAATAAAACAAGTCAGATCAATCAGGAACTGTTTTTATTTAATTTAATGTTTGTTTG
>VZTB01008363.1:96826-172837 GCA_013397245.1 Thryothorus ludovicianus
TTAATTTTGCTAAAGGAACATATCTGCTAATAAATAGTTGCAAATAGTTCAAGCTAGAAAGATGGCCTATGATTCCCTAGTTACAAGCTTGGCATAGGGGATCTAGTTTGTAAATATATATTTTTGTTATTTTTAATTTATGTAAGGTTCTGAAAGGACTCACTTTTTCTGTATTGCAGAAATATTGCAGGGATATCCATGAGCCTTTATCAGAAGACTTATTCACATGAGAAAAGCTTCTACATTGATATTCAGTGGAGTATTCTCATAATACTATTTTTGTTGCAGAGTATATCTCTAATTAGGACATTACCTATAGAAATATTAAAGATGTTGAATATTAGGAACAATCCAACTGGGATAACACCTAGCCAGCCCTGCACTGGCCCATTTATCAGTCCTCAGAATGGACTTTCTTTCCAATGTCTGCTTAGGGTTGAGAAGTAAATTGTAAAATTATTGAACTATTCAAGTGAGAAAATATTTTGGAGGATGCAAATCAGTATTTCAAACCCTTTAAAGGAGGTCACACAATAACTGGTCAAATTTTGCTGTTGTGGACTCTACCAATTTTTGTTGTGTTAATTCTAACATGAGTCAATCTTTCCATTTTTTTTTTTTTCATATAACACAGGGTTCCAGGAATATTTGCATGTGGGATTTTCGTTCATTCATCATTTCATAATGCTCTGAACTCAGCATTAGGTGTACTTGTGAGTATGTTTATACAGACAATTTGTATCTCTCACAGAAAGGTTTGTCTTCACCTCCACAAATATTCTGGAAAGCAGATGCAGCCACTGGAACTTTATGTCTAGGATTCTTTACTCTTAGATGCATGTAAATATCTTCTTGTCAGCTTTTGGCCCATTAGATAAAATTCATAAGACAATAAATGTATTAATGTAAAATATGAAGGGAATTTTATTTTCCTAATGAAATAGTCCCAGTCCTCATTGTATAGTTACATAATCTGAAAAGTTTTTAATCTATTGTACTGATTTTTAGCATCCAAATAACATTACAATGAAAACTAAATATATAAGCCATCTTTTTATTTAGTAGTGCTTTTAACATTTTAGTAAGAACAAGCACATTGTAACTGCGCCTTTTGAAGTACAAAATAAGACTGTGTAGGGAAGGTGATGACTATATTCAAATGAATATTGGTAAAAGTTTCTGTGAGCTCGTTATTCTACAGAAAATAAAGCAACTGTATTTCATACCACAAGCCCTGCTTTAAAAAACACAGTGCTTTTACTCCCTGAGTGACTTTGATAAACATCCTACACCATGGTGATTGCAAGCATGTGACCACAACAAAAGTCTCATATGACTCCCAGGGGCAGCTCAGCATGAGTAAGCAATTCCTAGCACAGTCCAAAGCCACATTCCAGTAAGAGATTACAGTTTCTGTACAGCCTCATGATTCCTGCCACTCCCCTTCCCCCAACAAAAACATCATTGTTGTTATTTCCTCTACATCAGGAGACTTAATGACTATCACACCTAACACTTTGACATTTCTTAGGAATAAGAAATAAGGACATTTTTCTATTTTGGTTCTGGGTGATGACAAACATGTGCTAATGGGCCCCAGATAAACTGAGAGATTCATTGAATCCAGAATGTCATAATGCATTTGGAAACACGACAAAGTGTTTCCAGGAAAGACGTGCTTTTACCCATCACAAATAACCCAATTAACTGAGTGCTTTACAGAGAAGATCATAGAAAGTCAGGATTTTGCTTCCAGTGAACACACAAGATTTCCCTATTGATGGTTCAAGCCTGAGCAAATTAAAATAAATTCAGAAGCTCTTTATATTAGGTGTTTTTTAGAGGACTGTCATGAGACCACCTGCACCCTGTTCATCCCTTACCTTTTAAATAAAAAAACCCAACAAACCAAACACAAAACAAACAAAACAAAAGCAAATCCAAAAGCCCCCCACAGTTTTATTATATGCTGACATCCCAGTTCTGTTGGTCTGCTTTGATAATTCTTCTGAACAAATCTGAGCTTACTGAAGAAATAGCAGACTATTCTTCAAATCAGAGGCCTTGTGTGAGACAAGGCTGCTGGGCCAGAGTGTCACACTGCTGCTGCTGTGCTTCTTCCTGTGGTCTGTGTTGGTTCATCTACATTGAGCTGTTTCATTCCATGTGAATAAATATAACTCGTCTGGAGAGCTGTATTCTGCACATGCAGCATGTGAAAACTGCCTGAACCATGGTTAAAGTACCATACATATTTTTGACATGAAGCATCATTTACATAATATTTAATGTCATCTCTCATTAACACTATCTTATGCTTCTGATGCAGGATCTGAACCTGCATAAAGCTCATCAATTAGGAACCATTTATTTTCTATGAAGTTGCCAACAAAGAAGCTTTTTCCACATCTTCTATTGCAGGCCATAAAATAGTGAACAATTTATTTAGCCATTTACAGCACATCTTTGCGACCCTACATCCACTTATCTTTCTGAGACAGTAAGTTTACAAACTAATTTCCACTAATATCTCCTTGTATAAGACTTCTTGATGACACTTGCAAATTTACCAACACTTTTGTTTACTTTGCCTTCAAGGATTACATGCTCCAGCTTGCAGTATCAGCTGGCCTTTGAAAGGTACAGCAACATCTCAAAATCTATTTCAAAGCTTCTTCTGGAGTCCAAATGGGAAGCTGACCTGAAACTTAACTCATTTTACACAAGCTACGAGGAAGTTTTGTTTTACAAGGGTTTTCATGAATACATGGCCAAAAACTGACTAAGAATCATAGATCATAGATTTGTCAAGGTTAGAAGAGACCTTTAAAAACATCCAGTTCAACCATCCACCCACCACTACCACTGTAACCCCTAAACACATGGTGTTTGGGGCTTTTTTTTTTTTTTACTTAAGAGACATATTTCTTTTTTTCTTGCTATGAATCTTTTACAATGTGGTAATAACATTCTAAATGGAATCAGGGATCACTCTATCAGTGCCTGTATGTATGCTGACAAAAAAATTAAAATTACTCCTATTTTGTGTATTGCAGAGAGTAGCTTAGGGCAAACATGGAATGCCTGACACAATGTGATTCCAGGCTATGCTTTGAGTCTCATATGTTATTAAATAATAGTAATAGGTTAAATGCTTGCTGGGGATAAAGAGGTGAAGGTGCAGCGAGAGGTGAGTACACAGGAAAGTACAGCCAGTTAAAATCTTGACAGATGCCTTTGGGAAGCCACTGAAGAGCTCTAAACGTGGAGCCAGACACATCGGTTTAATCCAATAACAGATTTTAGGGGTGGTTGAGAGAATGCATTGGATAGCTGCCAAGAAGGGGCTGATGGTTACATTGGGCTCTTCCAGGCTCAGAAGTAGCTAAGTTTCACTTCTAAATAGGTTGCATTTAACTTCTTATAGCAAGGTTAGAAGGAAGCGGGACAGAGAAGGAGGCTGATGAGTATTATTTTGATTTTTAGTCCCAATATTGACGTCCTCCTGCCTTTGTTAGGCACAAGAATTATTTATAAAACACTTATTAACCACACAGGGTGTGATCATTGACTAATTAAATTGACATTAAATTTCTCTATTTAGACAGTATTTGGGAAACATTTTTAAATATTAAGAGAGTTGCATTAATGAAATAACTGTTAATCATTTCATCCCGTGGGATCAGCAAATGACCATAATACACATCCCTGGTTATCTGCATTTAAGCACCCAGGTAGTCACATTTACTTTATACTGTTGTTCTTTTAGTCAGGCATTTACACTGACCTGCTAGTCTTTAAATGTTTTACTTACCTTTACTAAACAACTGATCCCCTCTCACCCATTTCTCTTGTTTCACTTGCCCTAAGAGATCAGAAGTAGAGGCTTTTGAATAGTTTAAACCAGTTTGGGATTTGACAAGAGATAACTAGACATTAAAAGAAGTAGCTAGCATCAAAAGAGATCCAATACTCTAACCTTTGGCTCTGCAGGACAAAACAGTTGTTGTACCTGAGAGCCTCACTGTGCTTTAAGTACTCTCACTATATTCCTTAAGAAAAATTTCTATTCAAAGCAATTGAAATTTCTTTAAAAAGAAAATATTTCTAATATATTTTTGAACCCTTGAGGCTGAGAGTTGGTGACTGACATATTTTTAAGAATGCTTTTATCTTTTTTCTAGAAACAGTAGTTTTTGCAGGTGCGTTTTTATTTAGCCATATGTGAGAGTGGATGATCTAAAAACATGTAACTCATCTCAGATGAAAAACTGTTTTTCTTAAAATATATTGACAGGATTGTGATAGTGTAATGTTAGTACTGATATGCAGGTGAGCAGTTTCATATTAATAAAGAAAACTTGATTTGATTTTAATTCTATCAAAACACAATGGCATAACATTGCTGTCTGAAGTAGTATTCATGATTAGCAAAAGAAGAACAGCATGGCAAAAATTCTCACTTTCTGTGCTTTTTTCAATAAGTTTTTACTTCAGTGTCTAATCTTTGTAGACCTTTTCATCATTATCCTGAATTTGATTAAGTATATTTAGAATAAAAATTGTAAAGGCATACAAAAGCAGAATGGTTAGCTGCTTCTTTTGCTGCTTAAAATATTTTATTTTCACACTGCTTATGAACAGTATGAAAATTGTTGTTTGGAAAAGGAGCAATATTGAAAAAAAGTAGATAATTACCTATAGGAAAAAGTGATAGGAGTTAATCCAGTAGGGAAATGGAGAAAAGGCTGTCATGGCTTCACATTCACAGGTGCAATCAGCAGCAAGGCTGAGCTGGTCTCCAATAGTCACACATGCACATATACACACTAAGTTTATATATATATATATATAACATATATATGTGTGTGTGTGTATACTCAGTGGTCAGACAGATCACGGCATGGACAGAGAAAGCAGTCACACAAACAGCATCAATATCCTTTCCCTGTTCCTATCTCTGACTAACGAGGATGAAGGTCGGTTAGTGAAACACATACTCAGTGTGGGTCCCTCCAGCAGCTGGGCTCAGACTCTGCAGCAGCTACCCCTGGATCACAGGTCTCCCCATCATTGGCACCTGGACACAGGATCCTGCAAGGCCCCAGCCCTAGTCCAGCTGCTGATACTCAGTGCACCTTTGGTAGAGCACAGAGACTGACAGACAGACACATGATCTATCCCTCCAGTAACTTGCCTGAGTGGGCATTCAGTCTACCTGGGTTTCACTCTGACTTCATGCACAAATGCATATAAATAGGCCTCTCCACAGATAATTCCCACTTCTGATCTTGGCCAAACTTCAGATCTTGTGGTCTCTATGGGAGTTGGCTTGGGCCTCCAAGTCCCTCCAGTATCAGTTCTCAGACCCACTCTCCAAGATCTGACCCAGCCTTTTGGCTACTCCAAAACTTGACTTGACTGTCAGATCTCTCATACTGCTGGCTTGCTAGACCAGCTAGATGTTTGCTGGTAATTGCACATGCTGCCACACGCACCCACCTACACACTCTCCAGTTTCTCTAGGTGATGGCACCATGGATGCATGGGTCTCTAAACTCCATGCTCTACCCGGGGGCTGGTGACTAGACCTCTGTGCACAGACATGAGCACAGAATGCATTCTCCCCAAAATAGTCAAAGAATATTTTAAAGACCAGGCAGAGGGCATGACCATGCAAACAAAGTGACTAGTCCCTCTACTAACATTCTGCTGGCTTCTTTCACCCTGACCCTGTTTTCCCATGCTTGCTCCTCTTCAAACTGCCTTGATTCCTTCCTTTGTTAACTGTTGGCTCTTTTCCCCAAAAATGCCAAGTCTTGCCCAAAATACTTTTCCACAGCATCCCATAATGAGGCTGATAACCCTGTAGCAGTAGCCCCTATCCCCATCCCCAGTCAGCTTTCCTCGAGAAAAAGCCTCTCCTTCAGCCTTCCTTCAGGAAAAGCCTCTCCCTTTGGCTTGAATTAGCAAGTGTCACACACCCCTTCGGGCCATGGGGCTGATCATCCTTCCAGGGCAGCCCTGGGAGGAGCCAGGTCAGAAGCTCCTGATAAACATCTTGGTGTTCCCCGATTGTCATTGTTTCTCTGGGCTCCTTTGGGTTCATGTGTACACAAACAACCCAACAGAAATATTTCTCATTGAGTAAGAGATGATTCTCTATACTCCTGGAAAGAAGAATGAAGCTAACTTAGTTTTCACAACTTTATTTATTAAGTAGTTTGTCTAGTTCCTAGGTCAAACTAATGGGCCAGCTTCTGGGCCAGCTTCAGCTTCTTCTGTACTCATGTTTTAGGCCCTGGAGAGGCAAGGAAGGGGAAGGTCAGACATTTCATAGTTTGAGCAGCCAAGACACAATTTTATACAGCTCTGTGCACTACCAAGCTTCTGGTGTAGTGTTTGTCAGATCAATAAATCTTTCTCTCTTCTATCTTGTTTTTTCCTTCTTTTTCTGAAAAATGGTACTATTAAATTTCTATACTTGTATTGAGGACAACAGTCACAAATTAAAACAATGACACCAATATTAGGATAATATATTCATTGCTATTTGTGTCACTGCTTAGCAGTGGCATAACTGGTGTATGTATACTCAGTGAAGGAAAGTCTCCACCCTTAAGAATTTATCACATTACATAGGAGAATGAGTCAGGTCGGAAAACAGACAGGCTGTCTTGCTTAGCAAGTCAGTGGCAGAAATGAGACACTATGTTTTAAGAAGATGGGCTGAGCCTCAGGAAGTTTAAGTGATCTCCTTGAAGATACTGAAGTACCTTATAAAAGGAGAAAGGAGAAGTCAGATGATCTTAATATCTTCAGAGAATCCTGTTAGATAAGAACATTTTTCTTAAAAATTTTTGAAGGTATTTTGCTTTACATTATTACTTTTAGTGGTACTAGATGTATTTGGTTAACTATTTAAAGTCTGATGCATTACTATTTCACTAAAGTACTGTTAAACCTTTGAAAGACTACTGTTTTATTTATAGAAATTTGCATTTTAGTTTATTTTTTATTAAATGCTTGCTATTTTTTTATTTCTATATATTTAATTCTTGTACATACAGGCAATAGCTGAGCATAGTTTGCTAATTCATACAAGAAAAACAACATATATTTATTTTAAAATTAAATTTGTAGAATTTATAATTCATTTATCGATAGATTTATTGAAATTTAATCTCTTGTTTGTTTGGCTTGCAGTGATAGATTTTCTCATCACATTCATTTTAATACTTTTACTATGTGTCTGTCACTTTTGCCTGGTGTTCTTTTTAATTCAGAAAGCACACTTATAATTCCTTTGATTTTCTACCCTTTTCTCTTGGTCCTTAGTTACTCTTCAATTTCTTATGCATCACAGTCTTTTCCCTCCTCATAATACTTATCAAAATGCACGTTCCAAAAAGCATTTGAAAAATTGTTGTTTAATTCCTTAAACATTACTCTCATGTTTACACTTGATTATTGTCTGCATTACTAGATTTCAATGCCTTATCTTTTAAAATGATTTAAAATTCACATCTCCCTTCAAAAGACTAGCAATGCACTGTATTTAATTTTGTTTAGCTTTATAATTAGTAATTGTGACATAAAAAACATAGTGGATGAAAACCTGGCCATGATTAGAAAGTTTTGCCGTCGATTTAATTCATTAACTTTGCCAAAAAGAAATAAATAAGTGATGTCCTATTCTGACCCCATAGTACATAAAAAAGATGATTTGGAGTTACAGCTAGTACAGATCAATGTGGAATCAGTGTCAGGCCCTGGTTCATCAGTTAGTTTGGTTGCAACTTTGTTGCACCTGAAGGCAAAACTTCAGATTTAATTTCACTGCTATACAATGTAGAAGAACTTTACTTCAATCACGCCTATAAAATTAAACATTAAAATTTCATAACATAATACTATTTATAGATGGAATTTGAATTTAGATGCTGGTCAAACCAGAACTCCTATCGTTAGAGAGAAGGCTCTTTAGTATCAATAATAGTTTCTTAGATGAAGGGAGACATACATTTGGCTGAAAGTTTACATCAGGTTTGCTTCAACTTGGAGGACCATCCCAAGCCTTTCACTTATTGTGCTGGGTTAGGCTGGCCCAACAGCCAAACTCACTCAGCTGCTCACCCACCATCTCCTCTAAAGGGCAGGGCAAGGATGTGGGATGGCAAAGATCCAGGGTCAAGCTAAAGACGCAGACAGAACCTACCAAATACCATGACAACCAAAACAGACTCGACCTAGGGAAAGTTAGCAGAACTTATTGAAATACATTTTGGGAGTAAGAAGCAAAGACAAATGTTAAAACACCACCTCCCCATTCACTCTTTCCCTCCTGACTCCCCTACACCCCTCAAGCAGCATAGGGGGTGGGAATGGGCACTTGGTCTCTCGATAAATACCCTTTCCTGCTCCTTCCCTCTCTTTTCACCTGCACTAAGGGAGCCCTCTGCATGGGCCCTTCCAGTGGCTGAAATTATCTCAAGTTAATCCTGTTCTAGTGTGGGTTTTCCTTGGGCTTCAATTCCTGCAGGAAATTTCCTTTGCTTTGCTATGGTCTCTGCGGGGGCTGTGAGGGAATCTCTGCTTTGGTGTTTGGGCACCCCATCCATCTCCATCTTGTCTGACCTCACTGTCTGCAGGACCATTTCTCATGCATTTTTCCTTCTTCCTCTGCAGCATTTCTTTGTCCTTCCTTAAATATATTTTCAGCCAGTAGTGGGTGAGATGGGGCTCGCTGGGATGGGACAGGTCTAGCCCAGGGCAGTGCAGGCCCCTCCTCAGGGACCCCCCAGCCATTACACTATGCTGGCTTGCAAATTAATCATTCCCTTTCCTCTACCACCAAAGGTTAAATTTGTAAAGTCAGAAATTTCACAGTATTTACATTTAAATAAGGAATGTATAAAATTATGGGTGTATTTTCTGTATTCCAAGTTTTCAGAATTATTAATGAACTTAAGAAGAGCTCACCACACCGTTATTTTTAGTCCTCAGAAAAATGGCTTGGTTTTTTTTTTAACAGTCATGACATTGGGACTTCATGGGGAGAGCAGTATCCAGGTTATCTTTCAGATAATTAAAAAAAGTACGTAAACTGTCTCACTGAATCTCAGCAGAAATGTAGGCATTATATAAGCTACTACTAGAAAGAAAATCATTTACCTCAGTAAGTGTTTGGGAAACCACCCAGCCCTATACTGCAGGAGCTAAATATAACCAACAATTTAATTAGTCAATTAAATTTTACTAATTATTTAGAGTATTCCAGCAGGTGCAATGCATGAGACCTCAAGCGACCTCCTAGTACTATTTTTATCTTTTCAACATGTTACTCTACTTATTCTAACAAAATTTCCCTTCATCTATGACTTTTTTAAGAGATTCTGAAATTACTGAAGCTGACTAATAAAGTTTAGGTCACATAGACAAAATAATTTAAAAAACAGTATTTTTAATCTCAACATCAGAAATTCTGTGTCAGCAAGCACAAACTTTGGTCAAAATGCAAAAAGCTGCAGAATAGTCTTGGGACTGTCTTCTAAAATAAAGTCTTCCTACAAAGTTCCATGAATATTTTATGCCTGTAGGTGCTTTCTTTCTTAATTTTTCAAAATAAATGAGCATGCATCTTGAACATGCATCTTGAAAAATTTTGCTGTGTCATGTTATTGAAAAACAATATTAATAAATTCCACACTATATGAGAGTAGATTTCTGGGTGACATTTTATCATTGATTTGACAAGTGGTTTTCTGCAACAGACTTTGGATGCCAGTAGAAAGGGAAGCAAAATATGAGGTGAGTATAAGGGAACAGTCTGAAAGTGGCAGGAAGTTTAAAAAAGTATAAGTACAAAATTGAAAATGTCTTTGAAACATCTGCCCAAGAGCTTTCATTTGTTTGTGTTTAGAAGAATTTGGAACATAAGGAAAGAAATCAATACCATTAAGGAAAAACATTGTCCAACATTAACTTACCTCTAGTGTTTCTGACCAATGCCATAAAATTCTGATAATGCCTGAAGTTTGAAAATAGAAAAGCTTTTCGTCACAGAGCTTAAAAGCTACATTTAGTTATCTATCAAGCTATGCCTTCGGGTACCAGTTTCACTTCATTTATTTTTTGTTGCAGTTTACCACATCCAACAAATAGATTTGCTTTGTCCACACCTCCACACTGTCACTGTTCATTCTGAAAGGAAACCAGGGGCTGTAACAGCTTGAGACATACTCCTATTTGGGCTACCATGGCAACGAGTATGTGTATTAAAGTATAGGTCACATGGCTTAGTTTCCTAAGGCTAATTAATTTCACTAATTATGGCCTCATACCAGCTGTAAAATGTGTTGGTAACCTAGTGAAATCAGCTGTAGACAATTGTTTTCCATACTGTGGTGATACAACCTCACCATGTGGAAATATTAATGTCATTATGAGAATTGCATACAGTATTAACAGAAAACAAATACTACTGCATTATTAGAGACTGGACTGTGGGACCTTGAAAATTTTTAATGTAGATTTTTAAATCTTCTTTATTGCTTTCCACATCATCTGTCAGTATTAAATAGGTTATAAAGAGCTGAGTAGTTAAGCTTAAAATATTGTCATTGAAAGGTTGTTTAATTCACCAGCTTTACAAAGGATTTATGAAACACTTATCACATACGGCAATACAGATATATACATAAATATGGTATAGTAGTATAGCAGTATTTAATATAGTAGTCTACGGAATACAAGTAAAAACAAAACAGCTTTTGCTTGTTATTTTTTTCTATATTGCTTAAAACTAGTGCTTAAATGAAAATCAGAAAATATTTTATGTCACAAATAAGCTCGACTGTATTACACATTACAAGGCCCTAAGTCTCTCTTCTTTGCCTGTACAATAGGGTTATTTTTAGCCTTCACCACATATGCAGTTTGATCTGTGTTTTAATAGAAAAGCAGGTGTCTGCATAGGCTTTGGGGAGCAATTAACAATTCATTTTATATAAAACCATGGTGTCTCACTGGTAAAACTAATTGGAGTAAATAAGACATTTTCAATCAGCTAAAAGAAAGCATTAAAACAACCTTGCAAAATTGTCATGACAAATTACCAGCCAAAGCACAAAACCTTCTCAGACGGCCCTTACCATGGTGATTGATGAGAATGAAAAATTAATGATATTTTACTGGCCTGTCAAAAGAAAAAATTACTTGCCTGACTGAATAGAATTTTGTGAGGCAACATTAAATTATTGAAAATTAATAAAATATACAAATGTATTTTATTTTTTTGCATAATTATTAAACGTGCTGATTCTCCAACAGTAAGGAAAAAGCACCAAACTCTACTCTCAACCCCTCAGGACACAGACTGTCTCTGTCTAGGGTTGAGAGTAGCTTTACAAATTCAGTACAAGGCTATATTCAGGAAATTGTACATATAGGATGGGCACAGAAGAGAAAACTTATTAGGTGGACCCCAGGCATTGCCCCTAGAATGGGAGGTGCACAGAAGGACAGACTGGCACTTCAGTTCTGGCTCTGAAAAGGAATGGTCCCAGCTTCCTACGTTGTGTCTGTGCCCATCAGTCTGCTCACAAACCATCACAGACTTTCTCAGAGGTGAGTCCAGGTGGAAGAAGAGTGTTTGGGAAGATACAGGTTCAGGATAATCAGATGTGGGGTTTCATTAAATAATTCACTTGTATCTCTGTTCAGGGTGGGTTTTTTCTCCCTTTTTTCTTTCTTGGAAATGGACAAGTAATCATCATGCATCTTATCCCTATGTCACTTTCTCCTATGACAAAAGAAGAGTCTGCATAATTCTGCATAACTGCATGAAACAACATGAGACTCTATAGGGAAAAAAAAACCCCAGATTGATAACATCAAGATATTGACCATAAAAAGCGTATTGGGATTTTAATCTTTTAATCTCATTTTTAAATGTGAATTTAATAATCAAGTGTCTTTTGTCAGTAAAAAGACACATAAGTCTCTAACACAATATTGTAATAAAAGAAATTGTTCAGGAATGTTTGTTTAAGGAACAGATTTTTTCCCTGTTATGATTGCCTGTGATGTATACTTGTACCTGTTAAAAATACTGCTTTCTTACTGTCAGTGAGATGTATTTTAGGCTGAGATAAAAGAGGATTGTGTGTTTAACAGCTATATAATGTGAATTGTCAACATGATTATCTATCTCCCAGCTTATACAAAAAAAGACATTGAGTTTATTGAAGCAAATAGCCTAGAGAGGCTAGCAGGCTGAAATGCTGTCTAACTGCAATAACCCTTGTGAAAAGAAGGGTCAATTAGTATGGCTGATGATTAGGAAAGGACTCTAGTCTCTAGGTCAGATGCTGTGTAGACTGAAGCTAATGGTACTAATTTTGCTGCCTCTTATAAAGAATACTAGTCAAAACATAGGTTTCAAAGAGAAAATAACAAAAAATGGGTGGGAGATTTTCATGAATAGAATGAATACCATCTTAAGTTTTTTCCTTTCAGGATAATAGACTTCATAACAAAAGCAAAAAAGACTCCAAGGAAAAATAATTGCCCAGAATGAGATAATCAGCTATCTGTATGAAATAGTTTCTATAATGCATATCCTAAAATCACATGTCATGTAACAAGTAAGTTTGTACACCTCTCCCAGTATGAAAGGATCTGAGAATGAGATTCAGAGTATAACAGTGAAGCAAAGGACTTGCAGTGGAAATATGTTAAAGTGGTAAAATTGAAAAGCTGTGGGATTCTTTCCTTTGGTTCAGATGTTTTCTGCAATGAAGGAATACACAACATATGCCACAAGAGGTGACACTAAAAGTGAAATAAATGATGTCCTTGTGTGTCCAGCTGGTCAAAAAGGCCAAGAGTACTCTGGCTTCTATCAAAAATAATGTGGCCTGTAGAAACAAGTCAGTGATCATCTCCCTGTACTTGTCACTGATGAGACTGAACCTCAAATCCTGTGTTCTATTTTTGGGCCACTCACTACAAGAAAGACATTGAGCGCCGAGAAGGACAAAAAGTCTGATAAAGGATCTGGAGCACTTGTCTGATGAGGAATGGCTGAGGGAGTTTGGGTTATTTAGCGTGGAGAAGAGGAGGCTCAGGGAGGACCTAATCACTCTCCACAACCACCTGAAAGGAGATTGTGGCCAGCTGGGGGTTGGTCTCTTCTCCCAAGTAATAAGTGACAGGATGAGAGGAAATGATCTTGGGTTGCAGCAGGGGAGATTTTAATTGGATATTAGAAAAATTTCCTCATAGAAGGGGTTATCAAGCATTGCAACAGGCTGCCCAGGAAGTGGTGGAATCACCATCTGTGGAAGTATTCAGGTGTGTGGATGTGGCACTTGTGCATATGGTTTAATGATGAACACAGCAGTGCTAGGCTAACAGTTGGACTGTGTTTTTTGAGTCCCTAGTGATTCTGTGATTCTATGTCCTTCAAAGGAGAGTCATGGGCATGAGTGTTCTACTTTTTTATTAAAACTGACACACTAATGGCAGATCATCCTGTTTCAGAACTCAATCTACTAAGCACAGAAATAAAGAAAAATTACTGAGCAACTAAATGACCACGTTTACAATGTTGTGAGTTAAGAATGGTTAAATCAAAAAAATGATGGCTGTAGATTTTCTTTTTTTCAGTTTGATAACTGTTGGATATTTGTAGACTAGAAAAATGTATCTAGTAAAAAATGTAATGCCTACCACTTGATGCTAATTTGGTGGGAGGGACCCAGGATACTTGTAAGGCACAAACATCACACTCATTCAAGACATAAGAGATTCAAGACACCTGTGAACAAATTATTTTTTAATTTTATTTTAAATTAAAATCTGAAGGTCATCAGCCATTTTTTAATAAATTAGCCATGGATAAATACCATACTAGTCAAGTTTTGCTTCTCATATTATAGTAAATCCCCACTAGCAAACTCTTATGAACTTCTACACCACTCCAAAGTTACAATGCATTAGCTGTGAGGGGAATTCAAAGATTCCATCTCATTCCTACTTAATGGTATAGATTTACTTTTTGTATTTAGTTACAGCCGTGCAGGCAGAATGGGTGTATGATGAAAAGTAGGTAAAAACTGTTAGACAAACTTCAAGCTTTTAGTAGATTTCAAATATTTTAAACTTCAAACTAGATTTCTACATTTTTCAAAATTTTCCCTAGAATGTGCAGCTACAGGATATGTGTTTTTTAATTAAACTTTGTTAGGAACTGAGCCTGGACTGAAGTAAAACATGCTTTTTCCCAAAATTCTGTGTAGCTTGTTTGTGTTATATATATATATGCACACATAATATGAAAGACAATAGGATATACATTAGTCTAGATACCATATAACTGATAAATCTCTGCACTGATTTCTTGATCAGAACCATTGGTCCTTAATAATGGTTGACCCAATGCCTATTTGAGGACTTCTCCTTAGCTCCAGTCAGTTTTGAAAGATATTAATGGGGAACACATTCTAACACAGAAGTTCAGAAAGAAATAAATTGGATTTTCAGCTCTGTATCTTCTGATATCTGAGAGTTTGAATTCCTCACCACAGCCCAGAACTTGCACTTGCCTAAAAAAATGTAAAATATTACGCTTATTTATACATGTAGTAGACTGAGTATTTCCTTAGCTCTGGTAACCAGATTTCAACATGTACTGGAAAAAGTGAAAGGATAATAATCAGCTAGATACCTTTCAAAATAGATAACCTCATGAATCTATGTTCTGCTTTCATATGGACAGATCTGTGTGACTTACAGAGTTGGACTGAACCTTTGATTGGTAGTTCCCTTTCCTGAGATATGCCAGATCATACTTTCAGGAAATGGCCTTCTTTTTCCTGAAGACCATGATGACCTTATCAGCTATTTTATCAGTAACTGTGTGAGGTTGGTGGAAAATTTATTGAGTAAACTTGAGATAAGAATTTCCTCAGTGAAGACATCCAGATTTAAGAGGCAGAGAATGTTTAAAGGTATAAGGAATAACAATTTCATTTGTTCTGACCCATGGTTCACCAGCAACCTTTGAACTTGACACAAACAACTGACCTCACATTGAAGTAGTGAAGCCATCCCGCAAGAATTCAAGAATTATTAGGTCAAGAAAATGCAAGAGGGGGCACAGTGTGCTAGCTTAATGGTGAGGACACTCAGCTGATCAGAAAACCATGAATTTTGACCACAAGCTCACATTTGAGTTTTATGTGAAGCCACTAGATAAAGAAGATACAGCACTCTTCCTGAAATTCGGCAATGAAATTAAATGCCTTCAGACAAAGATGACAGAATGGATCAGGTCTTCTGTAGCTGGAGTATACAAATCACTAGGAAACAAAAAATTTTTAAGTCCACATCCTTTTGCTGTGTCTTTAAAATAAGATT
This sequence comes from Thryothorus ludovicianus, assembly GCA_013397245.1. Classification (NCBI taxonomy): domain Eukaryota; kingdom Metazoa; phylum Chordata; class Aves; order Passeriformes; family Certhiidae; genus Thryothorus; species Thryothorus ludovicianus. Next base: position 112,250 of record VZTB01008363.1, read on the forward strand.
GTGCTCTCAATGCTCTATTTTTCTGAGTTTTAAAATAATTTTATCGACACTGGATATTCTAAGGATTCTGTTAATAGCCCAGCATTGCTGCAAACCTTCCAGCTATACTTATTCAAGTTATGTTTACTCTTTTAAATATTAACATAAGATTTAAACATTCTTGTTCCTTTAGTACTTCTCCAACACTGCTAAATGTGTTAAAAACTGTCTAAAAAGACTAAAAGATCCCTTTGTTTAGATCATTCTAGATTCATAGAGATATATTAAAAAATGCAATTATCACTAGAAGGTGTTTAAAAGTCATCATTTATAGTTTAGTGCATGTAGTCTTTTAGGAAATATATTACTATGCTTATTTTTTTTAAGTCAAAGATCCAGCTGTTGTATACGGCTTTTTAAGTTCATTTTTAATAATTTTGTGATGAAGAGGTCCCTAACACTGCTAAAATCAACTTGATGTATCTTAGCAGTCACAGGTTTTATTATTTTTACTCTTTATCATTAACATCTCTGATAGCTCCCCATTTTCATTCCATGTTTCAATTTTCATTTATCTCCACAGCTATTTATTTTTCTTTCAGTGAGCAGTAAATTGCTTTCTCATACCTAATTGATTTGTTCTCCCTGCTCCTGCCTCAAATGAGTTTTCACCAAAGTTTGCTCCTTTTTATGATTATGAGGTCTTGATATTTTTTATCCATTTTCTCAAATAAATCCCCTTGTTGATATAAAACATTCTTTATTGATTGGACTTTCCTTTTTAGTGTATGTTGTGCATAAGTTGTACTATATTGTAGATGGAAAGTCATCATTAATCAACTCACTAGTACGCAGGAAATCGGCAAATCTGCTGGATATTTATTTAATTCTTTCTATCAAGATTTAATCTGAAAATAATTAGGTCACATAAAGCTACATTATGGCAAAAATACTACCTTTTATGTTAGGGTAGTAAAATTTTCTTTTCACACATTGACTTAATTTTTGCAATGTGTTGCCCTAGCTACAGTCTCTTGTGACTAAATAGCTGTTTTTACAGACCGAAGGGTTTATAAGTTTTTTTCATTATTTTCCTACTTAATTTGATGTCTTGTAAGCCTTTGCTTATTTTACAGGAGACCCATTCCCAAATTCAAGCAGGCACCTGAATCGGAATTTCCCCAGGAGCTGATTACCATAAAACCCCCCAACATTAGACACCTCTCCAGCTGCATCACATCCAGGTTTGCATTGAGACTCAATGACTACAGAGACAGAACCTCTTCCACCATTATCTAGATGCTACCTAGTGGATTCAACCAGAGTCCCTCTCTCAGAAATCTAAAAAATAATAAATAAATATTGCCATGCACTATTAAATATTTTTTAAAAGGGGAAAAAGAAAATAGTATAAAACCCAAATACCTTGGCATCACCTTGGCCCAGGCAATATAATCTTTTCTTTTTTCTATATGAAAAAAGGGGTTTCAGAAGCTCTGGGGTCTTAGAATACAAAGTTCTCAGAAGAGTTAGAACAGGCAATGGCACTTGGAGAAAAGGGAAAAAACCCTTACCTCTTTCTTCTTTTTCTCATTCATCTTCTTAACAAAACCTCACCCCTAACTAACTTGGGTGCTCCCTAACATCTGGAGCACCTCTATTACTCTTTGTTACTCATGCTACTTTACTGTCTGTCATTGCCATGTACTCTTAAGACATATGGCAATGCAAAATCTGCTTACACTGTGAAGTTACATAGTTTTCACGTGAGAGTTCCCTCATGGAAACTCACTTCTGTCAAGTGCTTTTGTTCTGAGTTGGGGAGAGTGTTTCTTTATTTGTTTCTACAGCTAGAAGGAAACTGTGAGGTTTAGGTTCTTTTCTGTTCTTTCTATTTTAGTGTTGAATGCCCCATGTAAAGTGGTAATGTCATCACTGCGCTGCTGCTTAAAACCCCCATCTGCAGTGAAGGTTTCATGACTGGATTAAGCAGAGCAGAGAAAAACTGCAGACATGAATTAGTGTTCCTCAATTTCTTCTTTAAATTTCAGTACGGTATCAACTCTGTAGGTTTTCCACCCTCACATGTTTTTGAACTGCAACTTTGGTGGTTATTGGGTAGCCCCAAAACACACCATGACACAGCTCTGATCCTAAGGTCTGCAGAACTGGCAGTGAGCTGTTTGCATGGGAGTGTGTGCAACATGCCGGTGAAAACTGAATAGCTAAAAACCAAAACGGATATTTCACATTTTCTTGGGGATTTCATCTCAATATTTGCTGATTCAAGTTTGAGGTTAGATTAGAATGCCCTCTAATCAGATCTTATTAATTAAAACTTACCTGTATTAAGTATAGTTAATCTGCATTTCTATCAATTTGAAAAATCTGAAAATTTTTAGAAAATAAAAAACATTTTATTCCAATACAAACATTAATATTACCTCCAAACAGACCACCTACATTTGTCCATGGTATCAATTCTCTCTATAAAGGTAAAAAACACTTTTCTGTCTCTAACTACAACTGTACAATTGTAGAATTGTGTTGATAAAAATAAATGCAGATTAAGGAAATTCAGTACAAATCTTGGCATAGATCTTTACCTTTTCTAACTGTCCAGCTGGAAATTCTAGTAGATAAATTTTCACCATTTCAATGTTTAAAAGAATAATTAGTTCCCTCAAATTTATTTGTTACAATATACATGCATATGTAATAATGTGTAATTCCATCCACTGCTGCAGAATTCCATAGAAATCTTTCCACACTGCTTGGAAGAATGCATTTCAATCATGTGAGCTACATCTAATTTTGTCAGTTGGATTTCTTCTCAGGAGCACAAAGTTTCAGTTCCTGTGCCACCTAAACAAAACCTACCACTTTTCCATAAATTGAAAAATTGCTAGATTGACGATTAAAGAATTGCCAATTTAACAGTCAGTTGCTGGCTGCCCCATTATTAGTTTTCCCACCCACATGACAAAGAGCATTTTATGCAGCTCAGCAATCTCTTACTGGAACAGAGGCTAAAATCACACGAGATGAAAACCATAATTTTTCACTAGTTTTTCACCACAGCTATTTGCAGATATACCCCATCACTTTTCCCTTTTAATTGGTATAAAGCCCTACAGTGCAGTGACATTGCTAACACATCTCAGAGCACCCTTGCCACTCTTCCCAATGATGCACTGAAACCAATCCCTTCTCCAGCTTGAGCCACCAGCTCTGCTACAGAATGTGCAACATGATTGCAGCAATTAGAAAATAGGGCCAGTGTATTTGTGATGTAGGGGTGGGTAATTTTCTACTTATGTAAATAATTTTTATATTTAGAATAAGGTGAATGAAACTTTTTTAGGAATTCAGCAGTTTCTGACAAATTATTTAGGGGACATTGGACCTGAAAAAAACCATTGACTGCTTTAAAGAACAGCTTCGTCCATCACTGCAAATACATCTCTTCTATGAATAAGTATTGTATAAGCCTAAAATATTTAAAGAAAGAATCAAAGAAGTAAAGAAGTAAAAACTATTTTTCTGCTTAAACACCCTAATTTGAGTGTTTAGACATGCACATTCTCTTCACATTTTAAAGCAGAACTCATTTTAAGCAAGCCATTAATATCCAATTCATATCAATTTTTTTTAATAATATGTATTTAAATATTAATAACATAACAAAACTACAGTAAAATGTGTTAGCAGTTTTGGTTTTTTTTTTTCTGGATAGTTGTGGTGTTGCCTGGAGGTGGAGAGTGGTAAAAAGACTCCTACTTCTAGAATGTGAGAGCATGGGATTGGAACTCTGTGTAGCTTCTTATTCACAGAATTGTGATTGAAGCATAATTAATAGAATACTTACATTGTAACCTGTCATCTACATTATGGATGCATGAAATTTGTACATAAAGAGGCAATTAATTACTCAGACTAAGGGGAAGGAACTGATTATCCAATATGCATATGTAAAACAGAGCACCAGATACACTATAGAACAGATGGAAAGCAGAAGTCAAGAGAACTCTTGCATTTAGTAAAATTTTGGGAGGTTCTCCATTAACTTTTCTTTGATTTAAACCTTGAGTCAAACATATCTCTTGGCCCAGAGGAAGTAATTTTTTTAAAACAGATTAAAGGAATGCACAGAGATCACATTACAAGGAGAAAAGATGAATGTTTTCCTAGCCCACCATCAACCTAATAATCAAAAAATTAGTACCTGAGTAATTAGAGACTCTCAGGGGTGTCCTAGACATCTGCATGGGCTGACATATAATGCACAGAAGTAAAGTTTATTTACATGTTTTGGGGCCAGCTTGGATACTCCTCTGGTACCCAAAAGGTACTAGATATTTAAGTGTCTGAGTTGCTCTCCAGGTTTTCTTTCCCTTGTGTTACAAGGTAGATTCCTGCACATCTGAGTCTTTCAGCCAGCTACCTTTGTGCTTTCTAAAATACATCCAGCATCATCTATCCCAAAAATCTACCAATCAATTAATCAGAAGACAGTATCATCACCACCTTTTGTGTAGTTTGTTTTTTTCAGAACCTCTGAAAAGCAATGAAAAGCCTAAAATCTGTCTTAAGAAATAATAAAGAAAAACCCACCACAAAACAAACAAAAGGCAACCAATACAACACCACTACCAGTAAGACCAAAGCTGTGTAATAGCCAGTAATGTAGCTATCTGCCATTTGCAATTATTTACACTAAGAGGAAAATGAACACTTGTTAGGCTGGATTCTAATGATGTCTCTCTTCAAATGAAAAGTGAACCTTCTTCCTAGGCCATACCTTTAAGCTTTTCAGAATTTCATACACTGAATTTCAAAAACTGTATACAGAAAAAAAAATCACAAATATTCAAAAGATGTGTCAGATCTTTCATCTCTTTAGGCAGTGTTCAAGGTAAAAGACAGCAAACTGTCATCCTATCCTATCCTATCCTATCCTATCCTATCCTATCCTATCCTATCCTATCCTATCCTATCCTATCCTATCCTATCCTATCCTATCCTATCCTATCCTATCCTATCCTATCCTATCCTATCCTATCCTATCCTATCCTATCCTATTCTATCCTTTCCTATCCTATCCATGGCATCAGAAAGCTTAAATGAACAACATCATNCTATCCTATCCTATCCTATCCTATCCTATCCTATCCTATCCTATCCTATCCTATCCTATCCTATCCTATCCTATCCTTGCAGTGGGATACCACGGGGGTTAGAAATGGTCAGATTAGCAGAGTCTGCTCTGCCTTGAGATTAAAGGTACAGTGTGGTCCTGGTAAGTCTCCCAGAGAGATCTTCTAAGATTTATCCAAAAGCGATGCTACAGTGAATGATCGAGCCCTTTCTCCTGGCATTGCAGTGCACTGAATGACTCTGCAAGCTCAGACTGGTATTAAACCAAAGCATTTAGTACCACACTCCTTGTTGAAGCTGGGGGAAACCATCAGCTTGTATGTTTTCCCACAGAGTGTGGGAAGACACTGAGAATCACTGCATGAGGCACAGAATCAGGCTCTTTGTGCCATTTTCCAAGAAGAAAACCAAGAAGTGACATCTGCTCTGTGCCAGTGTAAACTCTACTCTGGCACAGTTTCTGTATTCAGGAATTCTCTATAATTTTGCACTGTGGAAATTAATATGACCCTGGTGTTTTACCCTAACATTGGTTCAAACCTACAGCAAATTGAAATAGGAAGGAAATTCACTGTTTCATGCAGTGTTAACTAAAGTTAACTAGAGCGTTTCTCATTGCTATCTCCACTTTTCAGGAATGAACTGAAAATAGCATTATCTGCTTTCTGGTTTTGCTCCGGTCTTCAGTCTGTTTTCTGAGTGGTGTACAGTGGAAGATTGACACTCACCATCTAAAAATATCCTGCTATTGAGTGTTGTTACTCAGGAACTGGTATTGAAACCAGCACTTTTAATATCTTTGTAGGCAACTTGGATGGTGGGATTGAGTGCACCTCAGCAAGTTTGCCAGTGACACCAAGATATGAGGTGCAATGACACCAAGATGTGGGGTGCAATGACACCAAGATGTGGGGTGCAGTGACATGCAGGAGGGAAGCAATGCCATCCTGAGGAACCTGGAAGTGCTAAAGAGGTCAGCCTGTGCAAACCTCATGAAGTTCAGCAAGGCCAAGTGCAGGGTCCTACCCCTGGGTTGGGGAAATCCCAAACACAAGCGGAGACCGGATGCAGAACAGACTGAGACCAGCACTGGGAAGAAGGACTTAGCGGTGTTTGTGAATGAAAAACTCAATATGACTTGGCAAAGAGCATTTGTAGCCCAGAATGCCAAATGCATCCTGAGCTGCATCAAAAGAGGTGTGACCAGGAGGTCAAGAGAGGTGATTCTGTCTCTCTGCTCTGTCCTTGTGAAACCCCACCTGGAATGTTGCATCCAAGTCTGAGACCTTCAATAAAAAGGTTTACCTGTTGGAGGAAGAGGAGAACCATAAAGTTGATCAGAGGGCTGGAACATATCTCTTATGAAGACTAGATGAGATACTTGTGGTTGTTCAATCTGGAAAGGTCTCCAGGGTGATCATAAAGCAGTCTTCCAGTACCTAAAGTAAGCCTACACAAAAACTGGAGAAGGAATTTTTAGAAGGGCACATAGTGATAGGACAAGAGGGAATCTTGTCCTCAAGCTGAAGGAAGGTAGGTTTACATTAGACATTAGGAAGAAATTCTTGACTGGGAGGGTAATGAGACACTGGAACAAGTATCCCAGAGAGGTTATGTACTTCCCATCCCTGGAGACGTTCAAGAACAGGATGTATAGTGCTCTGAGTAATGTGGTGTAAGTGAAAGTGTCCCTGCCCATGGCAGTCAAGTTGGAACAATATGATCTTCAAGGTCCCTTCCAACCCAAACCATTCTGGGATTCTATGACTGATTCTATGATTCTATGATTCTATGATTCTATGATTCTATGATTCTATGATTCTATGATTCTATGATTCTATGATTCTATGATTCTATGATTCTATGATTCTATGATTCTATGATTCTATTCACAGTGAATGGAATCTAATGCAGAAGTCTGCGAGATATTCATTGGTTTGCCACAAGCAGGGAAAATAGACATTGAATTAACACAAAGCATGCCTGTGTCTGGGGTCTACCTGTTTTGAAATATGATTAGTTGTTACCTAAACCTCTCTTGGTTACCTTGCTTGTCTGCCTGTAAATGCTCTCTGCTTTTTTTGTAGCAAGGACTAATTCTGTCTCTGTATATGCAATCAGAACAGAAGATTTTAACTTCCTTAGAGCTCCATGGCCTACTTCTGATACTATTCATTGTGAAATAACATTAGTCTCCCTGAAATAATGGGGTTAGGTAAAAACAGACAACTAAACTACAAAGACTAAATGTATATTTTTATTTAAGTGGAGAAACATGTTAATTAGCGAATGCTTTATCTGAGACCATGTTTTTGTTTAAAATTATGCAGTAACTAATTTTGGGTAAAGATAACTTCAACAAAAACACAAGTTAATAAGATTTATTGTTTCCAATTTGATAGATTGGTCTTGCTGGAAAAATTATACTATGATTCCTGTTTGTTCACATGCCTTGCAGTGAAAGGCCTGTGCTGTTTGTATCATCTGCTCTGATGAACAGCAGTTGAAAGAGGTCATGTCCAGCTCCACTTCCTTGCTGTGTTCTGGGATTATGAAATAAAGGTAGCATGACCTTAGGATAGACCTTTCTATAAGAGTGAATTTTTGCTTGAAAGCTCTTTAGGACAAAGGGGTTTATTTTCCACAACTTCCAATTTCTGTTCACAGATGTCTGAACATGTTCACATTCCTCATGCTCTAAAATGCAGCATAGGTAATGTGTCATATGGAGTTCATATTCATGCACTGGTCTTAACAGTTCATTTCACTAAGAAAATTCATTGGAAAATAAGGAGTGAAATTGTCAAGTGTCATTTGTAGGATTATTTGTATGCCTCCGAACAAATACAAGGACTGTGTCCTGCTCTCTGTTAACCATCTTGCACAGTGAGCTCCAGACTCCAGCCAAGACCACAGTAAGAGGGCCTCAGACATCTACCACAAGGCCATTTTGCTTTCTGTTTTCTCACTTTTTTTCTGGTATCCGAGTAAGTTTATATTCATGGAACAAGTACTGATTTATATTAAGCCTTATAAGCAAAATGCAGCAAAACTAAACAGGAACAAACAATCTTTAACATAACTTGACTAGATATTGAAATGAAAACCATTCCTAAGAAAAATTATTCTCAAAGGATGTAAACATATACTTGTAGAAATACAGGTAGTTAAAGGAAATGAAAAAATATGCTAAAAGAAAATTGCTGCAAGAAGAAAATGAGAACAAATTCTGCGTATTTTATTTATGACATAAGACAATCAGAGAATCACAAAATGCATAAGGATGGAAGGGGCCACTGCGTTTCATCTGGTCCAAACTCCCTGCTCAAGAAGAATCATGTGAGAACACACTGCATACAATTGTGTCCAGAGCATTCTTGAATATCTCAAGAGAGAGAGACTCCACAGCCTCTCTGGACAACCTGTTCTGCTGCTTGGACACCTGCATAGTAAAAAAATTCTTCCTCATATTGAGGTGGAACTTCCTGTGCATCACCTTCTGCCCACTGTCTCTTGTCCTATTGCTTGGCACCACTGAACAGCACCTGGCTGTGTCCTTTTGGCTCTCTCTCTGCAGATCTGAGGGATGTTGAGGAGGTTCCCTCTCAGTCGTCTCTTCTCGAAGCTGAACAGGCCCAGCTCCCTCAGCTATTCCTCAAGAGAGATGCTCCTGTCCCCTAATCATCTTTGTGGCTCCCCACTGGATCCTCTCCAGGGACCTCACACTTTTGCTGTCCTGAGGAGCCCGGAGCTGGACACAGCACTCCAGATGTGGCCTCTCCAGGGCTGACTAGAGTGGCAGGGTCACCTCCCTCAGTCTGCTGGAAATTCTCACTGTAGTGCACCCCCAGGATACCATTTTTAAGCATTTTTAAGCATGAACACAAACTTCTGGATGAACTAGATACAAAGGAAAATGTATTTCTATATTTTAAATGTATGTCTATATTGTAAATGGAGATCTCTTTTGATTTCCATAAGACTTTTGTCTTCATGCAATAACTTTCCCTTTTCTTAGCAACTCAGAGTTTTCCTTCCGTGCTTTCATGTACTATGATCTGACTTTTTAAATTTGACATTCCTAAAAATTTGGTGAATTTCTGGTAGGGGACTACCTGCCAGAGTATCTCATTCAGCTAACAGTTTTATATCTATAATAATCACCAATGACAAAGTTCAAAATAAATAAAAAAAATCTTATACTTTATGCTGTGGACAAAAAACAAGAGATTTGAAACTTGAGGAAAGGATCTCTCCCCAGAAGATACGAAACTTGAAGCATGTACAGACTACACAGTCATAAATGTGATGCAGAGGCAAAGACTGGGTGCTAACTGTCCATCCTCCTTGATTCTTCTGGTTTCCCTAAGAAATAAATTTAGAATAAATATATAAATTTAGAAATAATAAGCTAGAGAAGAACTCCAGCATCTTCTAACAAGTCTCAGCATTTGGATGATGTAGAGACACATTGCAAAATAGTCCATGTTATGTAACATTAAAGTGTGCTAAAATGCAACACTTAAAATCTGGTGAAAATATATCTTAGGTCAATTTAGAAATGTATAGCTTCTTCAAAGCCCAAGAAGTATGGATTCATGATAACCAAGATATCCATTCTCTCAATATGAGGTGCAAAAACAGTCACCAAAAGTTGTAACTTAAATTCTTCTAAAGTACCTCTTTCATTTTATTCATCTACAACATGCAACATAAGTTTTCTACTATTTACTTGAGAAAATTAGGTAACTTGTGGATCACCATACACAAATAATTTATCTTCTTGAACCCACTCCAATAACTACTAATCTCCTGAGAGAAAAACATAATCTTTTATTCATATTCAATACATTTTTATTTCGTATGTTGATTTAAAATTTTTAGTATCATTCATAATCTCAAAAAAAGAAGAATGCATCACGAAAGAAGTCTTCTTTCTTAAAAGATTTTTCCTGTGAAAAACAAACCTGTAAAGAATTTTGACAGCTGATAATAAATAAAATTTTCAATATCAGCTTAGCAGCACAGTGTGATTTTTCTTTGAAATATTTTTTCTCTTCTGTTTAAACAGAGATAAGCTTTCTGCTTTTTATTGATCTCTGCTACTTACAGTACACAGAGTAATATAATACCTAGAGTATTCCACAAACCAAAATCCTGGGTTTATGTTTTACCAAACATGTATATACTATGTAATGTATATGTTTATATGGGGTCAGCAGACAAAGATTCTTATCACAGAGAGTTGATATTATTTACTACATGATAAATTTTGGACTTAATACCTTCACTTCCATGAATCCAAGTGTTTAAAGGAAACTACAATTCACAATTCAAATTTATAACATAAAATCAGCAATATTTGAGTGTAGAATCACAAAATTTGGGAAGATCCATTATAGCCATGCAACAGTACCTGCTTCAAGTTAACAGTTTGTTTAGAATAAGAATTCTTGCGATGTAAATTACTTACCTGCTATGAATAAATATGCTTCCTTCAGGTTTTTTTTTTAAGGATAATGGGTAAAAAAGGAATTTCCTTTTATCTGTCTGTTTACAATTACTCAAAATCTAGTAATAATTTCAAGAACTGGAATATTAAAATATTTTCCAAATACACTTAAATTTGAAAATGCTCCTCTGTCATCACACACAGCATGGCAAATTCTATTATTTTGCTAGAAAACTCATATGTATTACAATAATTATTATGAGTTATCTCTGTTATCTCTAGGTCTGGCCAAAGGCTAGTCAACATTGTCATATACCTACTTTAAATTAAGAAAGAGCAAATATAACTTTTTGACCTAACTTCACATCACTAATAGTTAACTATGTGTCCTGGGTTGATGCTAAATTGAATCCCCATTCATCTGTTTAGTTCAGAAATAAGTGTTGTACCTTTAAAAATTGGATCTGAGAGTGAAGAAGACACACTGGAATTCCTGAGGCAGTTGTTTTCAAAACATAAAGATAAGAGTCTGCAGTTTTTCGGACTCACACAGCCTGTGCTTTTGGCAGGGTGTGGACAGCAGAAGAGAGCTCTCCTTTGCTTTTTGTTAGTTATTTTTTTGCTAGCCGAGGCAGAGAAGTTCTCCGAACTGCGTTTTTTTTTTTCCTTTTCTTGAAACTGTTTGAACCTGCTCTGGACTAAACACCCAAAAGGGCACCAGGAGCTCAGCCCTTGGCCACCAGGCCTGGCCTGGGCCTGGCCTTTCCACCAGAGGAACCGACAGCAACTGAGCCGAGCTACAGCTACGAGAGAGACTTTCTGGCATCTCTGCGGAACGGCAAGAAGTTTTTTTTTTTGTTGTTCAAAGTTGTTCGTTCATTTGTTGTGCTGGAGAATGTTTTATCTGTTAATTAAACAACTTTTTCCACTTTCCAACAAGAAAATTTTTTTCCTATCCCGATTCAGCTAAAGGGAGGGGTGGTTCATCTAGAAGTTTGTTTGTTTTCCTTTCTTTCCCTCTCCCAAATTTGCCCTAAACCAGGACACTATGAAAGGGCCAAACCCCACTAAGATCCTGCATTTAGCATTTATTCACATCTGAAGATCTGCCTCACATGCTTTAGCTGAATACCTTCACTGGACGCCTGATTATTTCTTCTGGGTAAAACATTGCTGGTGTGGTCTCTTTTCACCAGCTACTTCTTGCTCATGTTCACTCAATCAGACATAGGCCTTGCCTAAGGACAAGCACATACTTGGACATGTATGTTGCATAAACAATATTGAACTACTGAATTATAGACTGCCAGTACATCACTGGCTGTGCACAACAGCTAATTGAGGAAGGTGTGAAAAGAAGGAACTGAGATTTCATCATCTACTTGAGTTATAGATGATCTTGGAACCACAGAGTTGCAGCACAGACTGGAGCATTTCAGAACCTTGTTCCCACAAGAACTTGTGTGCACACACATATGCATATGCACTACGGAATATCTGGAAAAGAAATACTGCTGTACATAAATGCACTGCCTGCAAGCTGAATCACCTGGATGAAATGACATATATTGTCCCTATTACTACTTTGCTTTAACATTATTTTTTACACTTCTGCAAGTGAGACATCTTACAAAATCAGGCTGAAAGCCTAGGATTTAGCTGCAGTAGTGCATTGCTGTACCATTGTGGGATTTCATACCTAGATTATTTTTATTTACCATATATAATCAAAAAAGGAAGTTCAGGAAGTATATCACTTTTCCCAAATTTGTTACCCTTATACAAAAACACTTCCTCTAGGAGCACAGCAGAGACACCTGGAGGAACTGTGGTGAGGTACAAAACCACTTAGTGACTAAAAATGGTAAAACTTTTTATGGTCCTGGATGTAGGAAACCATCAGAAAGGAAAGAAGCAGAAGAGTATCTTATTCCCCCCAAAAAAAACCCCAAACCCCACCAAAACAACAAACAACCAGTTGTGACAAGCAGCTCCAGCACTAGTTGGTGTTAATTTTATGGAGAGCTTCTTCAGTGAGACATCAACCAAAATCTATAAAGCCAGGTTCAATTCAACAGTGAAAGGTGTAATAAGCATTGTATATGAATGAAGACAAAAATCAAGGAAATCTTCCTTCTTTCAAATGAAACTGTTTTCTTCTGTTTCTTTATTCTAAAACTGTGAAGAACAGCAGTCACATTCTTATGTTCTCAACTACAAAAATCTAGCCTGTATTGAGACACACAGCAGAGAAGGTACAATGAAGTTAAAATTCAGTAAGAATTTTGCTTTCCGATTAATAGCCACTAATAGACACAGTCCCTTTAGCTTCACCCTAGCAAAAATATTACTGTCAATAAAAGCAGAGAAGAGCAAACTCTATTCCTCAGATTCAGAAATTAATAAAAATGTAATGAAAAACAACACAAAACCATCATGCAAACTAAAAGACTCAAAATTACAATTGAAACTTTTAACGCTCTGGTCAAATCTTTACTTTGTGAGATAAACCATCAACCTTTCCTACTGGTACCATTCATTTGGAAGGGCTTGTTAAGTGACTTCCATTTCTGAAGATGTGAAAACTAATATACAGTTTGTATCATGGAACAGACCATCTGCTGTGAAAAGTTCCCATATCAAGAGAACAGAGGGACTAGCTCCCAATTAATTAGCTATTTTAGGAGGATTGGATATACTCTTTCCAAGTTGGTTTCAGTTGATAAGACAATCATCTGTCTGTCAAGCTGCGTCTGTTTGCCTGTTAGTCTAGATAGAATATTGGAGAAAAGTCAGAGACATGTTTATTGTTTATATCTTACTTCTCCCTTCTCTTCCTCCCACAAAATGAAAGCCATCCGAGGAACTGAATCATTCGATATAGTCATACCCTTTTTTATCCAAAGTTGTTTTGTTCTCTTTTTCATGGTAAATATACAAATATCCCAAAGAAGGCATATGAAGAACAAAGAGTGTTATGGGAGTAGATTTCAAATGTTATTTATAGCAAGATTTTATAATGCAGAGCTATTAATAGCAATTCATTGCACAACAGTTGAATGAACAATACAGATGTCTCAGGCTTCGTTGAAGGACCTATTCTTTTCCTGAAGAAAAACCCTGTTTGTACAAGGCACCATTTACAAGTCTATTGTGATTTTTTTATAGCTATGAAATAATGTTGTTTTTATCTCTTTCAGCTGAACTGAGCTGCTGGCTTCCGTTTGGCAGCTTCACAAACAATCTGTGTGCAGCGAGCCACGCTTAGCCGGCCCCTGGAGCGGGTGACAGGAAAGATTGCACGCTGAGACAGGGAGACAGTGTGGTTTCCTCATAAAACCAGACTTTGAAGCCCAGGATCATAGAGAAGTCTATCTAAGGGAGCAGGTATTTATAAAGCCCAAGAGAGTTTCATGAAGAATAGCAGAAAAAAAAAGTGGGTTTAACTCAATGCACTAAAAGCCATTAAAGGTAATGTGAGCATTTATAACATGGGTATACCAATAGATTTATTTTTTTCTTCTTGTTTTCTTTTTGTTTTGTAAAAAATAATACGTTTGACACCTTATAATTGCCATGATGTGAAAGTAATTACCCAACTGAAAACATGGGAACACATAAAGAAAAGTGTAAGTTCCTTACATAGTGTATGATGTAGCTTTCTATAAAGCCTTCTGGAAGCTATGTCCGTGAAAAAACAAGCAGTTATTACAGTGGGAACCACAGCCATTTCCATAATAAAGTTGTAAAATCACATCCATGCTTTTGGTTAGGAAGACCTTTGTCTCTAGGGAATGACCACCTATAAATCCTTGAGAAATTTATTTACATGAGTCTTGAATTGACTAGCTACTTAATAGTTCAACATTCTACCCAAAATCTGGCTACTCTTATCCTGATTTTTTTTTCTATTTGTTTGCTTTTACCTCCAAAAGGTCCCAGAAGAAGAAAGAGGTACCTGTAGCATAAATTCTCTTGTGCTGTTTTTCTTCCACAATTTTCCATATTTTGCAATTTTGTTTAGTGAGATAAACTGTCACAATTTTAGGGTTTGAAAGTTTCACTAAAAATATCTGTCAGGAATACAAACCAATGTATTTCCTGATAAGCGATTTTCATTGCAGAAGTCAGTTTTCGTAAGCAGTTGTGCTGTTCCTGAGGATGGGACTTTTGTGGTACCCTCAGATATGTCACCTATATAAGTTCATGGTACTATCACTATGAAAATATTAATTAATCTACATAGTGTCTATAAAGATCTTCAAATACACTGCCTACATTTCAAGGGTGGTGGTGGAGATTGTTCTTCCTGATCTGAAAATTCAGTATTAGGGAATAAGTCTTTATTTGCATGGAGGAAATCCATTTGAATCCTTGGATACTGGAAACAATTGAGGTTTTTTTCTGCTCCAGCTCTTCTATCTTCAGTCAATAAGATCAGAACAAAATTATTGTCCTTAAAAATGTGACAACACACACACCTTACAACTCCACAAATTTATCACATCAGAAGAAGTGACATGACAGGCACAATACAGTTTCTTCATTTATGGAAAGAAAACAAAACTTTATGACCTTTTCTTTGATCAGGAACCGCCAACAAGATTTGACTATTGAATATTAAAGGACCTACTGATGGAAAAATAATGAGGCTAATATTTTTACCAGGTGTTGCATCTAAAATTATGACTTTGTCTTGACATTTAGCAACAGACAAAAAAAAATTAATTTCTTGCAAGAATTCAATCACCACAAATTATTCATGCACCTTTAGAAAAATAATGACATACTACTAACTAGATTTTTTCCCTTGAACAACGCATGCAAATTAGTATCCAGATAGATTAATAAATTAAGAATGCATGAGTAGTGAATGATTTTGACTCTTAAGCAGAACAGGAAATGTGCATCCTCTCTAATCCATCATTCCGTTTTTATCTTCAGCAATAAGAAGTAAAATGACAGCATAAGGCCTTCAACAAATACATTTTCAGAACCATGTGCAAAATAAAACCACACCTCAATGTGCTACTTCCTTACTTGACAACTTTATAAATTTGGTTCTGGAATCATGGATCATGTTGCCAGTATGGAATGATCCCTGTTAAAACCTTCTCCATTCTAATTTGCTTTGAATTAATCTTGACAAAAGTGTTCATTTTTATTTAAATTAACTATTTTTTATTGATTCAACATCCAAGATCCTTGATACTTTCTAATTTGATCAGATACTCTGGAGCAGTAAGGTATGATTGTTGCTATACTACATTTTAAGAAAATATACTGTAGTTTAAAGCAAATTTAGTTTTGTTCTCTTTTTGTTAGATCAGATTATATATGAGAGATATTCTAAAGATTACATGGCTAGTAGAAAGTTACTGTTGCAATCTACTTTATTATGAATGGTTGCATTCATTTTATGTGATGGAGATTTTGGAATCAAGAACAGCACCACGTAAATTAAGTAGTCTTTAGCATTATAAATAATTCTGACATAGTGAACATTTGCTGTCTGAAAGCTGCAGTGGAAACTGTAGTTCTTTATTCAACATATACTACCGGCCAAGTCTGGTACAAACAGCTGCAAGGGAGTTCCCCAGAACTGCCCTGCCAACAACTTGAAGTTTGATTTGGAAAACTTAACCTCTGCCTGCGCATTTTAGACACTGCATTAGTAAAATCTAGTCCTTTGCTAAGGTCAGTGACACTGACACAGATTTCTGTGAGCTGTCTGGAGCTTTGAATTTCCCTACACATACCTCAGAAACTCCACAATTTTTTTTCATTTTAGCCATCAGCTCTCAGTATCATTAGCAGGTGAATATTACCAAATACAGGTATATGTACACAGTTTTAATATTCTCAAAGTCATGTTTTACATTGCAAAATGTTTATACTATGTTTTCAAAAGATACATCGCAAATTTTAAAGGTTTCTTTTTAAATTTAGTCATCAATATGTAAAGATCTATACATATTTATAAGGTTGATTTTATATACAGAAATGCCTTTGCTTATAAGGTTACTGAAGACTAGAAATAATATTTCATTTTTTCACTTTGCTAGGTCTTATTGAGCCGTGCCATGTAAGAAATTGCTAGTGCCTGTAAGTATATGACATCTCATCAGTAAGAAAAGCAATGATGTCTTTGGTGCATGAAGTGAAATTATTTCAAGTTACAAAGGACCTCCAGGAAAGGGTCAGAAGGTGAGATTCCAAGAAATAAATCATAGGTGTCTATAGAGAGTTTCTTCTGTGTTAAAGGAAAGATTAATTACAGACACGGGGTTTGATAGAAAGTTGAACTATAGGTGAGCCTATGTCTAGTGGTTCAAGCAGGGGGTCTGAGAGCAGAAATTTCTGACTTTTCTTGTTTCCTAATGTGTCTGAGCAATTTAACCTGCTACCTTTTGTTAACCTTTGAATAAAGCTTGTACCCTCCATACTTAGGATTTTTAAGTGTCACAGTTTACTCATAATTTCAGTAAAGAAGACATTTTTTCTCTATCCAAATGGTTAAACACTGACATTATTTCAATAATGATATGGAAGTGTTTTTATACAAGAGATTTTTATATTTTATCATATGGAATAATATTCTTCTAAAAACTCTGAGAAATAAAATGTTGACACAAGTTTGGATTAGTCATGTCCAAAAATGTTACTAAAGAGATTCAGTGAAAGTCTAATAACATGAAAATTAAATGCATATTCTCTCATTGATTCCTAATTATAAATAATGAAGCTCTAAATCAGCCCAGGAGTATATCAGACATAAATAGGTATGAACCATAAGGAATAATATCTACAATTTATAAAATAGACTTACTTTCCAATAATGTAGAAGAAACAGTGATTTTCACAAGTATTTGTATTTAAAAATTATAAAATTGGAAGAAATTTAAAGAAATTAAAAGTTAAAAGGAAATTAAATGACTGAAGGGATGATGTAAATGAGATTTATAAACATGTTAAGCAATCACAATGAACAGGTTTTTGTAAACATTTATGTGTATCTAGTTGAAAGAATAAGCTTTCAAGATGTTGTGTTGACAACAAAGTTCAAATATATGGCTGGGGATACAAGCTCAGGACTAGGAAGTAATGAAACAGATTTCAATGATGTTGTCCTGGAAATTATTTTACTTTCTTGACCTGTAAGAAACTCCTTTTCATAATTCTGTTGCACTTATTTACTTTAATAAAGCAGTTTATTTAATTTTTGATAAATTACTAAAATTCCTGAAAAGGAGTTTGGTATATTATAAGCTGCTTTATGGCAGAGGGTTATGCAAGCACTACACTCATGTATTCAAAATGCACTTACGACCGTATTTGATTTATTAACCATCTATTCTGGAGTACTTTAAAACACATGACATAAAAATAACAATTTGTACATACCTAACAATTAGCATATGATATAACAATATAGTACCCCATAAACAAGGACTTTCATTTATCTTCAGTAACATAGCATTTATTCAGGTCTAAAAATTCCCAAAATTACAAATGTACTTTTTAATGACACACTATATAATAGTATATATATTATCATATAGTACAACATATGTTGTATTTTAAACCTACAGGGTAAAAATTTTGAGTCATGCCTTATATAAGAAATATCATTCATCTTCTGCCTCATTTTATTTTCCAAGTGGGCAGCTCTACAGAGCTGCATTAAAGTAATCTCAAAACACTATGCATGTCTGATGGCAAGGCCTGTATATGACAGCTGCAGTACCCTGACCACAGTAAATACAAAAGTAGGACATTCATGATCATCCCAAATTCCAAAGCACCACACTAAGTAGTGACATATCTTGGGTCAGAAAATATGCAATAACAGCAGTCCTAAGTCATATATTTCCTTAGTCTACCTTCCTTCTGTCATGAACTGAAGCTCAGTTATTTCCCTCTTCCCCCAGCCAAAGTTCTTTAAAGCACTTGGAAATACTCTTTCCACAGCTCCAGTGATGTAGAGCTAAAGACACTGTCACCCATGCATTCCCATTAACTCTTTAATGAGTATGTTAGCAAAGCCTTCTGAAGGCAGAGCCAAATATTCCCTGCCTGCCCTCTCAGCTGGCTAGATGCTGTATATTTGTGTCAGTGTGGCACCAAGCCCAAGTTAATAAACTTTGGCACCAACAGAGCTTGAAATTTTGATCCCTTTGCATGGTAGCCACTGCAACATGGCTTCGAGGTTAGATCTAGCTCACAGATTACTGAAGGCAGAACACAGAACTCAGATTCACTACAATAATTTTCTGCCATGCAAAATGTATATATGGCAAGCTAGTTATTTATGATGCCTATAAGGAATAGAAAGACATGGAGAAACTCCCAAATGCCTGTGAACCCAACCTGTACCACATATGTGATTAAAATGATGATATGCAACCATTAAACTGTTTCTATTTTCCACCAAGAATAAGTCCAAGAACTAGCAGAAAGCAGACTTTGACTTTTTGAAAGATTTTCTTAAATATCTGTGTCAAATTTCAAGACTAAGTGGTTTTGTCTCTGTTCTCCACTGATTCCAGTGACTTCATCTTCAACAGTAGACAAGTAGCTTTATACAGACCCATATTGTAACACCTTAAGTTGCATGATATTAACCTTACTTTTGGACCAAATTTTGCTATATTTATATTCTATGAAAATCCTGGCTTGACTGGATTTCTAGAATTTATCTACTTTATGCTTAGCTCTAGAAAAGCATGTGTAGATAAGCCCATTGAAAAGCACATCTAGAGAATGGTAATCCACATTTCAGAAAATGAAATTAGTAGTTGATAATTCACCCAAGATATGTAAAGTTATACATTATGCAAGTCTTCAGTTTGATCTGTCATGACTATCCTCAGCCTTTCCATATCCTAAAGATCAGGCTTGAAGTGACTTGTTTAACATTACTTTCTTCTCTTTAGCTGATATTACAATGAAGAAAGGAAATTAAAATTAATTCCAGAGAAGGAGAATGCAGGTGAGATGGTGCCTGTCTTTCTGTTTAGTTACAGGACCACTCATGTAGCAAGTGGAAATCCTGTTCCCTTTTGAACATCTCCCACACGTTTTACCGCATAAACAATGTAACAGCACTCAGAGAGAGAAGGAACCAAGATCCTTATTTTCCTGATCAAGTCCTTCAGCTGTCGGACTATTACTTTTCTAGAGAACAGGATGGGTGAGATAAATATTTAGTTAAATTGACCATCTAAATTTAAACCTGTAACATAAACACCTAAGATGAGAGGGGAAATTAAGCACAGTATTGCACAGTTATCCTGCTCAATGCTACAGGCATGCCCCACTAGAGATGTGAGGTACGAGTTAGGCAGTGTCTCTGCTTGGTATATTCATCTCAGCAGATCCCACTCATCTTCACTCTCTGCTTAAAGTGAGCTGGGAACATGGATGACAAACCTAGGTTATGAATCCTCTCAAATCATCATGTAGAAGTCACATATAGTAAAAGGAAATGTTCTCAAACGTTATAAAATGAAAGCAAACTCCGTTTTGCTTCACTTTGAGGAACAGAAAAATTATTAGGCTGTGGGAAGGGGTTTTAGAATAAATAAGAAACAGATTTTTCACCTTTATCAACTACCAAGAATTTCTTTTTTAACATTAGAGATTATATATTTTCCCTTTCACCCCTTCCTGATTACTAATGGACAGGGCTTGTAAAACATTACAAGTTCCAGACCATCACGAAGTTTTCTGCCACAGACCTCTAACAGAAATTTTCAAACAGAAATGGTAGGTTTTCAACTTTAAAGTATAACTTACTCAACAGAAGTCTTGCAACAAGTTTCTTAAGTACAGTTGACTTTTCCATGGCTTTGACTCAAGAGTGACCAAAACAGGTAGAAGTCAACTCAGAAACTTTATTGACTCACTAAGTCCAGTAACCTTGTTCTATGATTTCAGAGAGGTTACTAAAGTCCTGTGACATCCTTCTGGTGCATGTCATCTTTGACCCACCATCTTACCCCATCCTTTCAAATTGTCTTTTATAAACAGAGGACTGTAATTCTCGTCTCTCCTCTTTTTGGTTGAGTCACTTGTGAGGAGTCTGAGTGGACACTTTTGGTATCTCCTTCACTTCAGTAAGGGTCAAGGAGACTGACAAGTCCTTTCCTTGCAAGGGACTCTGTGAGAATTACTGTATGGTAAATGAAAAGGACAATTGAAAACACATGCTCATTTGTCAAAAAAAATCCAACAAACTCTCAGTTTATTTTAAAGAGAATAGTAGACAACACAGAACAGATAGAACACCAAAAGTTTACAAAATTAGAGAGAAGATGAGCAAAGAAAAGATTTCCATGCTGTTTTGACATTAGTGCCTCATTTTTCTAGGTATCTGAATATCTTTGAAAATGCAGCAAAGCTCCAGTCAGTTCAAGATAGAATAAAAAGGGAGAAAAAGCTTATACATTAATCTTTTTCCTTTCTCATTGTAATGTTCTCTAATTTGAACTTTGCTCCAGAAGATAATATTCTTTTGACAGTAAATGATACAAAGGTGAATCAGGTTATGCCAACAACTTCAGGGATCTATTTTAAACCTGAAGAGACAGGAACAATTAAATTTTTTCTCTCCAGACCATTTTAATGACAGAAAACAAGCATGTCTGCTTCCGGAATGATGATGTTTTTCTCTCAAGGAAACATTAGGCTTCAGGATTTTATGCTTTAAAAACTCTGCAAAACAGGAAAAAGTATCTAGTTACTGATGAGCTAACAATTTGTGGTAATTCACAATCATTCAGCAGCGATCTGCTCATTTGGGAAGCATTGTTTTCAGGCTCAAGAGCTACTTGTTGGATAAAAGCAGCAAGGATAAGAAAGAAAAATGCCACCTCATAAAAAGGATCCATCTTTTCTCTGTTTCTTATCTCTTCCTTCCACTGCTCAAAGACCAAACTAAATTTTGTAGTAAATGGAGTATTATCAGACAATGCTGGAGCACAATTAATGCATTTACCTGAGGCTCCCATTACTGCTACAGATAGTCCAAAATCTCTGGTGAGTGTCCATGGTTGCTTCAGAATAATTAAAATGGTGTTCTGAGACACACAAACCTACAGGACACACTTCGATGAGAAATGAGGCATTGCTGTTAGGTAAGAGTCACAGGGAGACTTAAACAACAAACCCTGCTCACATTAGGGATATTACACATTCCATTCCCACTCATCACTAATTTAGTAGTGTTTCAATTTTTTTTCTCACATTTGTGCTTTGCTATCAAAAGTTTACTTGCAGTTTTCCCCACTCTTCTCAAATAAATGTTGATATTATAGTGACTTAATGAACTCTTACAATGCAGAATGCAGCCTTTTTAAAATGTATATGCAGATGAGTACAGGCAGACAGTTCCAAACTCAGATGTACTGGGTTTGACCTGGCAGGACATGTCCCAGGAGTTAGTTGCAGTTGAGTCTCTTAATACCTCCACTAAAGTCAATACACTGATTCTGGCAAACGCTGTGTAATGAACTCATGATTTGTAGTTTTTGTCTCTAACAGTCAGCTGAGAAATTCAAATTAAACGTTCTCACTGCTTTTGCACAGTGCCTTGGTCTTTATTTAGCTACATTTTACTCTTAAAGGTGGTGTGGAAAGCTCAACACTTTCCCTGTGTAATTTGCTGTGGCAGGGTACTCAGTGCAGCCCAATTATGCTGTGTAGAGCCCCTGCCCACAGAATGTCTATGGGGGAATCCTGTGGCGTATGCCATGGCCTGCAGGCACTGCAGTAAACCCTTAGGTAATTGTCCTAAAGCTGTGACATGGCAGGAAAATAAATAATTTAGAAGAAAAGGCCAGTATCCTGCAAAACAGATGGTAAATTGTTCTTTGGTCATTTAACAGGATATATCCTGTAAATATGTAACCAGACCTTTTCTTCCTATATCCATTTAAGTACATGGAAAAGGTCCTATCGACATCAAGGGCTGTTGAAAGCAGCCTTGCACATCAATGGTGTCAAACCCTGCTCTGTGCAAGAAGGATATGTAAAAGGAATGCCCTGTTTATACTAAAACCTGCCTGCTGCGCAGCAAAATTCTTATTTTTGACATTTCATTCCATCAAGACATAAACAGATTTTTGTGCAGAAATCTGTACTCTTCAGTAATGTTTTCAGATAAAATTAAAAACATACTAACATTGAAATTATTCCCAGTTAATTAATTTATTACTGGAGAATTTTATGTATTGCAATTTTATAGCTGTACAAATGGGAATTTTCAAGTGGCCATGCAATTGTGAAACCTCATTTAAAATAAAAAGTATGTCTCTTACTCCCATGTTTGTGTAGATAAATCTGAGACAGGGTTCAGATCTGCAGAAAATCTGAATGGGTCAAAGAAGGTGCTGCTGAATGTTTAAAAAGACGACTGGTTTTGAAATATATCAGTGACAATGAAGTTGTCAGACTCTTCATAATTTCATTTTAGACAAATGTTACTCTGCTACACTTATTAATCATCACTGAGCATAGCAACAGGCAAATAGTAGTGAGGGGGAAAATTACATAGACATGTCAAGAACATGGGGGGCGAGGCATTTAAATCCTGGTATTTCAAACTGCTTTTTCTTTTCATCTAATCAAAGTGAAGAAAAATGTCATCCTACTCAAAAATAATGCACAAAACATTAGGTATCTTCTGGATATTAAATTCTCATCAGTTTATCAAACATTCTTAAATATCGTACAGTAGACTTCACTGCTTCTGAAACTTCATTTTAAAATCCCAGTAGTTCACTGAGAAGTTTGAGCATATAGAATAGAATAATGTTTCACAATCACATAATTTATCTTATTTTTCTTACTTAACTGGAAAGTATATTGGAAATTGTTAACTTTATCACTTTCCAAGACCAACTGTAGTACAGTACTGCTCCCTAATAACATGGAAGAATGTCTTGCATAAAATGGCTACAGTCCATAGAATAGAAGGACTTTTCTCATGGGGGAAAATTTTCCAAATGAAGAGATATAGGTATTTCAAACAAAGCTCCACTGCTATATTTACAAGGAAGATTAAAAATACCATACAAATGAAGGAACAGACGCAAGTGAAAGGAGTTGGCCTTTATGGTCAGGCGTGTTCTTGATACCTTGACTTTTTCTCATATGCACACAACTGACATCACTGAGTGACTTTCTTCCTTTCCTTCATATTTGCAGGTTATGTTATATATCTAACTGTACTAGAGGGCTGACAAAGTAGATCTGACTTAGCTTTCGTCACATGAATCATGATCTGTTGTCTGTGGCTTAAATCAGGGATCTTGGGCACAAAACAGCCAAATATCCTGCTCAGAACCTAAGACTTGTATTCCTACTAAACAGTTTTGCAGTATCAGATATATGGTCATTGAAGCATGACCTTATTTCTTTAGATTTCAGGAAATACCTTTGGATCCATCTTTTTGGATGCAACTCTGGGAGACAGAATATTTATGATCTTTGGTTTCACATCAAACTAGTGTTAGAGTTTGAGGAGAATGTGCAACTTTTTCACTGAACAAATTAAAATAATAATTTATAATTTTTAAAAAACCTTATATTTTTAAACTCCTTCCCCTGTTAGTCACCTTATGTCAACATGTGCTTTGTTTTTTTTAGTTTACACATGATGTAGCTTGCTTTGTCTTCCAGACTCCAGTGTGTGATAGGTCTTTGGAGTTGAAAGAAAATCAAAACATTTCTCATTTGTCTTTCATTTTAACTTTAAACATTTCAAAATATCTAACTACAATTAAGTAAATTAAAATAAAATATAAATTAATAATTTATTGCCTTCTCTCTATTTTTTCTCTCTGTATTCCTCCATATGATTTAACTGAAATTATATGATCTTCTACAATTTGAACAGACCAATTGGAAAAGTGCATGAATAAATGCATAGTTCAAACTATGTGTTACTATGTGTACCAACCTTATTAAAGCAAGAGATGAATCTGTTTTTGCCATTTTCATTGACAGCCCTCTTTCACCACACAGCCAGCTGGCAATTAATGGAATCAGATTTAAAACAGGCATTGGGGAGAAATCAGCCTCTCTGTGTCATTCTTACACCAGACGTATGTGTGTCTGCTTTACATATGTCTGCATTCTGTTTGCATTTGTATTGTTATTGTATGTACAAGGATGTATCATTTTTTCTCTGCGTGCCAGTTCAAAGATATGCAGTATATTTCCTAATACTTAGCCTCCCACAAATATTAAGATATACTGCCAATTTTTCTTAAACTGATTTTAACCCTGATTTCAATGTAGGCAGGCAGATTGCTACTAAATAGTTATGTTAGATAACTTACTAATATTTATTTCTATGTTTGTCAAGGTGAAAAACCCTAAGCATAAGCATGAAAAGAGAGTCACACATGAGATATAAAATAAACTGTACTCAGAACAGTTAGGACTTAACAGATCAGAAAAAAAAAAACAAATGGTGGTTTTCTAATGAATTTGCTGTACTTAAAAGTTGGCTGGGGAGGTAATAGTTTTCTTTCTTTTGGGAATCTTATTGAAAGATAAATACAATTTACAGCCAGGATTTCTTTTCTAGTGTTTCAACTAAAGTCTTCTCACCAGAAGTTCATGTGAGTTCTGTTATTTTCCTTGTTAGGTTCCAGTTACTGAATTGAGATGTGTGTGAAATATCTGTATTGCCTATATTGTATATTAGTTAGTGACCACAGAATGAGATGAACATGCATAGCATGCTAAACAGGGAAAACAATCATTAGAAATGCTAAGGGAAAAGATGTCTATCTCAGATTTCCTCCATCTGTTTACCTTTAGCCCTGCATTAGACAGGTCTATGGAAATTAATATGTGAGTCTCAAGGCTCTCCTTTCCTTTCACAACTTATCGAAAAAGGCAGAAATCAACTTTTTGCTCCTGGGATGCATCTGCAAGACAGGGAAGAGAACACAAGTGACAGCACAAAAAGGAACCTGAGCATGTACAATCAGTGGGGAGGAATTCCACCAGAAAACCTGAACTCTAGTCCTCCTTAGCAGCTTCCATACTTACCTAAGACTGTTTAATCAAAACAGCATAAAAAATGTCTGAATTAGAGCCCAAAATTAGTCTTCTTTTCCTCAAACTTCTCACTCGTGAATACTCACACCGATAAACTACAACATAAAGCTGCATTTTGTGCTTAGTCTCCCACCCCTCACAAGTCCTTTCTTTGTACACAGATGTGACCCCAGCAATGGGACAAGTGTTCTCTTACTTTATCCTTTTGCCTTCCCTGGCCTGTCGCATTCTGGATGAGGAAAGTTTGTGTTCCCTTGCACCTGCTCAGGTTGAAGACAGGTTATCTTCACCTCCCAGTTGGTGGCAACCTGTTCAAGCCTTTCAGCAATTACCTTGCAGAAGGCACATTCTCCTCCTCTGTTTCTGAATGGAAGCATTTTGTGTTCTTGTGGTTACTGAACTTTAGACTGGGCCTGTCGGAGATTCCAGAGAGGAATCTGAAAGAATGCCTACAGGAAAATCTAACTGTGAATCCCACATACCTAACTGTAACACACCATGCTGTTGAGGTCTTCTACAAGGGCACTAGCTTGGGTATTTAAAGACAGAACAAACAATGTGCCATGGTAGAGCACTGTAAGAGAAAAAAACTTATCCTGGAATATTCATATTACAATCCTAGTATTCTAATTTCCAAAGTTACAATCTAGTTGATATATAAATTCTGTAAAGAACTAGAGTTTAGACATCTGGACTGTTTGTGAATTCAAATTCCATTACACCTACGTTGTCTATGATTTTTTTCCCGCTCTAATAATTTTTCCTTTATTTTAACAATTATGACAGTGAAATGTAAACCAGCAATTTCTGGGAACAATTTGTTTTGTTTTTATGTTTATCTATCTATTTATTTATTTATTTTTCAGAAAACTACTCTGCAGCACCATCTAGTGAGAGTGAGACAGACCAGTTATACAGTTGCCATGTTTGGAGAATTTTCATGTGTTTGCAGCCTGCATACCTTCCTGTAGCCCCAGCAGGAGAAGAAATTTCAAGCCTCCATGTAGAGTGTATGTGTGAATACTACCATATTTTCAACAGAAAATCTACCTCAGAATAAAAGATTTTGTTATAGAAATGTATAGAGACAATTTGGACAAGGTGCATTATGGACAGAATAAAAAAATACACCTTGACTATGAAGTAATCTTCACTTTAGAACCAAAATTACCAAGTTTTCATTTTGCTGAGTCAAGCGCATCATTAGCTGCCAACCTGTTCAGTGTAATTGACCGAAGAATTTCTTCCAGTAGCTAATAGTGTCACTAAATATTCAAAACAGTGAAGAACATCCTACCCAGTAAATGCAATTGGAGATACAGACCCTTGTGAGTGTTAAGGGCTTTCCTGTTAAGGGTGTTTATCTACACAAATATTTCCTTCGAAGGTGGAAAAGGTCTTCTGAGGGAAAAAAAATCTATTCATAATTATTTATGTAGGCAGTTATATAAATAAATAAAATCCCTACATTATAAAGTCCATCACCACACTCTATAGTAACTAAAAAAATGCTGCCTCATTCATACCTCAGTTGACTTCTCTTTCGATGAGTTATCTTGATGACTGATATGCCAATTCCCAACTGTGGTGATGGCAACCAACTTTTCCTCCAGTGTCAGTTGTGTAAGACCAATGCAGAGAAATACAATTAATCTCTTGCAAAGAAAAGAAAATTTCATTCTTTTTGGTGCCAAAAGAAGTCAGATTACTTTAAGTCTTATATGCTCAGTCACAGGCTAAATAGCATTCATATTTTTTTCTTCTGTTTTTAACACTGATAAAAACACAGACCTTACAAATGAGAGTGACATTGCTACTTTTAAATGAAAATCAAGTGCATTTGCACAAGTACAAGACATCTGTTAAGAGATAATTCATGAGTCTCACAGGCAATCAGTTACTCAGAATTCCACTGAAGTATAGGATGATTATTACAACAGCCAGTTTTCCAATTATCTAGAGACAACTGACTAAATGGAAGTAATGGACCAGTAGACTATCAGACCAGCTTTCTCCAGCTTTTTCTTTGTCAACTCCAACTCAGTTCTCAAATTCAGTTAGAGCTTGCAGATATAAATGGATGTTAATGGAACTGAGCCTGAAATTTTATGTCCTTTAGCAGCACAACCTCTTGTTCCATCTCTGCAGAACACCAAGAATTCATCTTAGGTAGTGAGGCTATCTGTAATAATAACAATAATGTCATTATTAATAAGGATTTTCAAGTTTAATTGTAAAATACTGGGTCTGGTTTACCAAAGTCATAGAAGTTTCATGATGAAACAGAAATTGTCATGGGAAAAAAATATTAAGCTTAGAACTTGAATTTAAAAATGAACCATGGATTTGTGGATTAAGGCATTGGAAAAATGGGTAATTTTAAG
Organism: Thryothorus ludovicianus; assembly: GCA_013397245.1. Taxonomy (NCBI): domain Eukaryota; kingdom Metazoa; phylum Chordata; class Aves; order Passeriformes; family Certhiidae; genus Thryothorus; species Thryothorus ludovicianus. The sequence goes on from VZTB01008363.1 coordinate 140,297, forward strand.
TGCTGACAAAATCCTGAACACACAAAGTAATCCAAGACACTAATTGATTAAGCCTTCTCAGTGCTTCGATGAAGTATTTTCTAATGTAGGAACATATAGTTTCACCAAGGGATACTTATACTTTATACTAAAGAGAATGGATATATTTACAGAAAAAAATTAACATTCAAAGCTGTATAATTAAGGTCTTTTGTATTATGAAAACATCTTGGGAGAAAAAAATAAGTGTATGCTAAATTATAATGAATATAATCATACCTTCTGAATCCATCAAAATTTGGTATTCCTCTTGTATTCCATTCTACAACGATCAGAGTGCAATAGCATATGAGCTAAATATGGTGAACTTTAAAGTATTGGTTTCATAATAACTTTACACTTCCTAAAGCCAATATGCCTGCTGAGTCATTTAAAAATTCTTAAGTTGCCTAAGTGTTCTTCAGCCTTTCCTTATGTGAAAGGTAAAGAGGCAAGAGGTAGCTTAGTACTTCCCAAATAGGTTATGCAGTAAAGCAAAGAGATAGGACAGTGAAAAGGTTTTCAACCTTTATTTATTCACTTACTGTTAAAGGTGAACTGACTTGTACATGAATAGCAAACACACCAAAGACATTTGTATCGAATTCTGAAGAAAGAAAATAAAAATAGAAAAGACTGGTCCCACAGTACTCAAAAGTTGCCTCGAAGTCCAAGTTTAGATCAATTTCTACTTAAAAATTTACTTCTTGTTCTTTATAGGAAATGTTTAAATATGAAGGACTTCTAAAAAGGAGTCAAAAGGAAGAATTAAAAGAGTGAAAGATAACCAAAAATGAGAAGATACTTCCATGTTTGTCTAAAAATGAACTGCAATGTTTTTAAAAAAATATTTTGTTTCCATGTCTGCTGAAAGGGGGTGACTGAATTGTCACTGAGGCACACCCAACAGATTATCTACTACCTCATTATGGACTTTGTTCTCAGCAGTGCCATCATTCACCTTGCACGTGTCCATGAAGTCTTCAGAAGAGCTCTGCTAAAACAGCATATTTGAATTAAAGGGAGGACATCAAGGTTAGGTGGGGACTCAGCAGCAGAGTGTGAACTGCTCCCAGCACCGTCACAGGGGATTCAGAGGGCACCCAGCCAGTGTCTCAGCTGGGTGTGGTGTTGTTGGATAATTGTTGCAAAGGGGATATTGCATTCAAAATTATTAATTCAACTATTCCCCATGCAACTTAAACAAGTTTTTTTTATCATCAAAGAGCTGAAATTGTAAAAATGTATTTGTATGACCCTGAGAACCAAAAAGTATCTTTCATGTTTAAATATTAAAGTTTTAAGCTAGCAAACTAATTGAGATTTTACACCTAAGCCCAGCCACTTCAACTATTTTAAATGAGATTCTAGTGAAATTTGATCATGCTTTATAACAAAATGTGAACTTTATTAGCATAACAATCATGAGGATTTGAGGCTCTAACAACTGAGTTGTTAGAGATGTCTGCTGTGTTTGCAACTGACACTCTGTTGACAAAGTGTCATTATTTGAATGCTTAACTCATAGATCACAATGGTTTCTATAAACAACATTTAATGTAGAGGTCTATGAACTCAAAACAATGTCAGCAAGAAATACTTTTTTCATATGCTATCCTATTCTATAACTAGTGTAGCAGAGAAAGATATTGAATACAAATATTGAAAAAATAGAACTGCAAAAAATCGTATGAAATTTGTGCTCAATATTGTGCTCATGTATCTATCAAAAAAATAAAATCAGAGTGCACCTGGAAACACACATTTTTATAACATACATGGCATGTGCAATATTTTTATTGCATACTGAGACTCCTGCAACACAAAAATGTGGTAAACATTAAGTACCAAGCTGCTGTCAGAGCTCTGAGGGCATCACTAAGCTTTTCCTTCCCTGATGATTGCTCAGGGCCACACTTCAGCCCATGCCAGTGCTCTTGGTGCCTTCCTTGGTGTTGCTCCAGGATGCCAGACTCCAGCCTTGTCCCAGGTCCATCTGCTTTGCTCCCGACTCAACTCCCTCAACTGGGCATCGCCCTGGCTTGTGCTTTGCCTTCTCTGGGACTGTCAGGGAGCTCTGAGGCCAGTGACAGGTCCTGCAGGCTGTGGCCAGCCTCCATGGGGTTGGGTCACCCTTGTCTCCCAGCTGCACATCCCTCTCAGAGCAGCCCGGCTCACATCGCTTCCTTGGTGTGGGGCTCTTTCTGCTCTTTCACCATTGGGGCTTATATTCAATAAGCAGCATGGATCACAATGGATGGTTCTAAATGTTTGGTGATATAGGAGAAAATAAATGTTTGGATGAACAGTAATACTATATTATTAGAGGAAATATTTTCAACTGGCTCATATACCTTCGGCTTATGCTAATCACTCATTTGAATGATGAGAAATTTAACTGAGTATAAGGTGTGGAAAATAAGTTTTAGGAAAACTGCAGATTGAAGTATTCTGTGAGGCCAGTAGCTGGAAAGAGGTCATATATCATGTATTTTCCATTTACACTGTGGATGAAAATGTAATAAGAACACTATATTTAAGAAGGTTCTTAGCTAAAAGGTTAATCAAAAAACACAACTAGGATGTTATCAAATTAGTAGGAAGCCTTCATACTGGAGGCTATTTTAAAGTCAGTGTCATTCAAGATTTTCATTTAAAACTGGAAATGACAAATAAGATAGTTTGCTAAACATAGAAGGATTCAGGAAAAGGGGCAATAATTATTACAGAAAACCACTGGAATAAAATGAGAGCCAGCATAGACAGATGCACTATGTGTAAAAGAGGAAGAAATAATCAAGTGTCAGATCCTGTCAGGAAGTGTAATGAACTTCATTGCAGATGCGGGTTCTTTGTGCCTCCCAGGATCAGTCCATAAATGAACACAGAGGAAAGCACTGACTCAGCTGGAAAGAGATGAATGGTAGGTTACAGTCTGTGATGGACTGACCATGACTGAAGGATACAGTGCTATGGGTTGAAAACAAGGAGTGCCCTGAGTAACACAAGCCATGTGTTAACTCTGTTCTATTCACAGCAATTTGGCTTTAGATGGACTTCAGTCTAGGATATTGTATTTCAAAAAACCAGTTGTAGGCTCAGTGGTACAAGGAATGAGGGAAAAGTCACTGGTACTGAATAAGTAAGAAAGTGTTATTAAGAGTATTAACTGACAGATTAAATTTCAATGAAATTATTCCAGAATAAAGTTATATTTATGATTGATACTAATATTTTAAACTCCAGCAATGGAATATGCTAATAGGCTGGTGGAGTTAATGAATCAAAATCATTATTATTTGTTTTCTGCAAGAGAAAAATATGTTGTCCAGATAGAATATAAAGGATTCTGAATACTAGCAATAATTCTTGACTTTATCAGTATTAAAATGTAAATATTTTGAAACTCCCAAAATACTAGAGATCTTTTACTATTCAGATTTATAAGCAGAAGTTTATTAGAATGAGCAGATATTCATTTCAAAATATGTAACCATCAATTCTTCAGGGTCAGCAACTAACAAAATACTACATGCTTTCAGTTTGTTTTCCCTAATTCATCTATTGTAAATATTGTGTGTTCACACATTATGAAATGACCTCCTGTCTATTTCCTATATCCTTCAAATTAGCCACTGTCTAGTCAGCTGCCCATTCCTGATTTAAAAAAAAAATTAACCTAATATTATTGTTATTTTGGTGATAAGCCTGGAAGAAAATTATTATAGAAGCCTTTTTACTTTATTTTCAAATTCCTGAAATGTTTTGGATGGATTTGAATTTCCATTTTCCTTTTGTATTTCTGCAGTGAAACAACCCAGAAACTAGACATTTTAAATGGAGCTATGTTCATCTTCCAGTTTTCTCATAGTCTTCATCCTGTCTGGGAAGAAAAGGTTGCTAGTATCCTTCTTTGCCTGTGTAATGTCCTGAAGATTTGACATTTATTTTCTGTTTACTGAGAGAGAGAGGGTTTTCCTGAACTTGTGTTCTCCCCTCTTATACCAGCATTTTGAAATACAAATTTTAACACAGTTTGCACAAAAATCACTACAAGTAATGATATATAAACTAAGAGACCTGACTCTAAAATCATCTTTCAATTAAATCTTTATTTCACAGTGGCACAACTGAACCTAACAAAACTAAATCAGACAATAAAAATTACCATTCACAAAGCACATGTATTTAACCTTCATTCCTAATAATAGCAATAATTAAGGGATGTTGACAAGCACTTCTTTGACAGTGAGACTGGGGAGGCATGTCTTTTCTGACACAGTGGGATATAGCATTAAATTGTAACAATGCTGGCAGCCTTCCAAAGGATGGAGTCAAGGCAGGTGGTAATCCAGTTCAGCAGCAATGGAAAATAGGTGACTGCATGTTGGCTTTAAATTACAGTGCACAGTTTGTTTTAAGAATAGAGGATAATTTATGTGATATATGTAGTGTAACACTTGAAGTCCTCTCATTTGTTTTTCTTCTTAAAAATATGTGGCAATTGTTTCTCTGGGATATTATTTTTTCCCTAGAAAGAATGAAAGAGGGCCTATAACAAGTAAGATGTTGATTAGAATTGTGAGGCACATTCACAGCACTAAATTACTAACTTTCATCTACCTGGAGTCCAAACATAGCATGCTGTAAATGGAATTTTCACTGGAAATTATAGTAATGGTATTAGAAAACCACTGTTGGCAACAATAAATCAGTAACTGTCTAGTCAGAATATTTTACACTCTCACAGAGTGTAAGCTGTTTTTAACTGAAATAGGATCTCTAAACTCAGCATCCCACAGCTGAAAAAACTCCAGTAATAAGTATACCTAGGACAAACACTCCATCTTCAGGGCAAAACAGAGATGAAGTATTGTGCAGGCATTGAAAGACTGTGAAAGAAGAAAAAAAGTGAAGTAGATGCAGGAAAAGTGGTTGAAGATGTCAGTGAAAACTTCCAATTGCTTGATTGGCTGCACTGGTGGCTCACTGAGTGCTGAGTGGGATACTGAATTCCTGACTCACCTGAGCAAGACTGGAGAGGACAAAACCAATGGCCCTGAGTTTCTGTCAATGATATCCGTTCTCCAAGTACAGTGTGCTATAAAATGTTTCATCACCTGTCTTTGAGAATATGCTGTGACAGTGACCAGAAATGCCTCCAAAGGATTTTGAATTTTGCATTGCTACCTCTTGTGGTCTATACTACAAACTTCCTGTGAGTGTGCACACTGAATAAGCTGAGCTGTGTAAGCATGCTCTGTTTTCCAATGGTGACATGTAATACATGGATCTGATTAGATTCTACTCTGATAAGATTCTATTCTATCAAAATAAAACTATCTGGTTTTCTTAGAAAAGCTAGTATCATACTGTCAAAAAAAAGAATCTAGTCACAAAAATCTTCCCTTTTGGCATTACAGTACATTATGCCAAGAAAACTTTCAACTAAAATATTTTGAGCATATTTTAAAAGACATTTAATTTTAAAGTATGTGATTTTATGCATCTGGAAGAAAAATTTGGTTACACAAGTATCAGAAGTTTAAATGATATTTTCACTGGTATGTTTTTTTTTCTCATAGGCAAGTACAGTGCAAGATTTAGATGAGTCAAATGCAGTAGGCAAGAAGGTGGGTTGGTATGTTAAGCATTTTTTGGATCACATATTACAGATGCTCTCAACTTGTAATCTAGTTTATATACATAACTCACACATTCTTTATCTTGCATGGTTTTTTTTTTCCCAGAAAAGCGTGCTGCACAAATTGACTTGTGTTGCTTAATAGCTCAAGAGATTTGGCAAGTACGTTGCATTAAATCAAGCATGCTTGCAAGGCTTCCTTGAAGTGCTTCTTGGACAGACACACTTCCTTTTCCTGTGCAGCAGTTCACTATGTAAGAGTTACTTAGGCATTCAGGAATCGTCTGTGCTATTTTGAGCTGTATACTGCTTGAAAAACAAAACAAAATGAAAAGATGCATTGCTTGTAATGCATATATTCTGACTTCTGGGAATTAATGTTCTTCCAGTAAATGGATACAGCATATCCTGTCTGTCAAATTTCAATTCCTTTTGTCCCCTGAGAACAATAAATCAACCACATGTTAGCCACTGTAGCCATCTAACTGAACTTGCGGCTCCTATGCTAAGTTAATCTTTCAGAATCCACTCAGGCAATAAATGTCTGCATATATCTGCAGTTTAAAATTTAATGAATATGATCACGTTTGATGTGTTTTGGGGTTTTGTTGGCGCATTTTTCAGCAAGGCAAAAAACAAAATGATTCTATGAAATTAAATAGACATTGTTTCAATCTTTTCTCTTTTTAGTCCACAGAATCAAAAGCAATTGTCTTTCTTGGAACTTCATAAAAATTATCTGTGTATATTTTATTGATATCAAATGCCATTTTCAGAAACAGTTACATGAAGAAGTTTATTGATTCACAAATCCCAACCCAAAAGCTTCCAATATAGAAAATCACAAGACTTACTTTTCAACATTGAAGCTTATATTCTGAAAGAAGTCTTTACTGTGTTCTAGGTGAAGTCATGCACATAATTTAAAGGTAAACATTCATTTGCTACATACCCACACATTGATGGAAAGTAACTGAGGAATTCCCATACTCAAAGGCCAGTTTTAGGAAGTATTAAAAGAACTCATCTTTATTGCACAGGCTGCTCATATCTTCAGGGAGATACTGTAGGCTTGGCTCTTCCCCAGCTCACATGGATGAAGAAAAGAGGCAGCCACATTGAAGTTAGTGATTATACTGGTGCAAAACTCCTGGTAAAGATAAGTGTTAAGAACTAGATTTCCCTTTTGCCCTGTAAAGCTTTATGTTAGGTCTGTAGCTGTTTTCTCCTATCTTTTATGGACCACCCTTGTGACTGGGCTAGTTTAACAGCCACTTTGCTGCTGCTTCTGGATAATGTATCCCATTTCAAGCGACTATATGTTGCCTGGATCAATGTAACTAGTGCAACATATCCATCATTTGGATAGCAATAAGAATTTTTTCCCAGTGTAAGATTGCCAAATTCTAGTGCCTGTAGAGTATAAATTGACCCAATGTATATTTTACCTGAGTTAGAACTTTTTTTAAATACTTTGAGAATTTATTATTTAATTTACTATTTCATAATAAGAATTATATAGTACTTTGTTGAGACTTCCCTTTGCTTTTGAACAATACATGAGGTTATGTTATTGTAGTTTCAGCGCTCAATAGCAAGCAGTTCCTGAATAATATTCTGCTATTCAAACATCTCATACAAACTTGTTGTTACCTCTTTAACAGCATAATTTACAAGTCATTTGTGAGTAATTTTAATGTTTGCCTGGCATCCTGAGTTCCATTTTCCTCTTCTGACTCATGGCATCGATGACCTGTATGAGGAGAAATTGTTTGCATAGCCCATGCTTTTTTTTTCATACTTTCTTTCTTTCTTCAGTGTTGACATGCACAGGATCTGTTAAAAAACCAAATAACAGGAAAGAAAACTCTTCCTTTCTCTGCATAACAGCTGCTGGAAACAACAGAAAACAAATACCTGGGATATATCTAGCTCATTTTTCAGGTGACCTCATTATGAAAAACAGGAAAGACCCAGACTTCTGTGTTTGCTTTATAAAATGTTGTTTGCCTTCACTGGCTCTGTTGGGATTTAGGGACTAACTGTATGACAGGAAGCTCAGGGCAGCAGTCTACATTGTCTTATGCTATTGTTTTTCTTTTGAGTTCACTAAGTTCATTTCCACTATACTGTTTTTTTACCAGCATATTTTTGAGTCGGTTTAACTGACTGGAACTGACTTCTTAAAATAATCTGACAGCAGATTTGGCAGTGATTTTATCATATCTTTTCCTTTTATATTTTTTGTCTCTTAAATCCATTGCCAGTGATCTGAGGCAAAGCCTTGACTGAGTAGTACTTATAGGGAATTTAAGAGTTTTGGCTCAGTTCTGCTGAATAATAGCCAGTTTCAGCAAACAGAGCACACATGTCTTTTTAATAGCACGATCAAAGAACAGCAAGTATCCCACTAGCAAAGAGAAGCTGAGTTTATCCTCTCTTCTGAGCAAAAACCAATGAGGGCTTTGTTTTTTTTTAGAATAATTCTCTTTTTTTGTTTGTTTGTTTGGTTGGTTGGTTGATTTTAATTTTGTTTTGATTTTTTGTTTGTTTTTACTTGTGGATTCAGGCATTAATTAATTCTTCTGCATTTGATTTGCCATTTTTGAAAACATATTTTTGGGGCAGTGGACTTATTTGACCAGCTTGTTTGACTCTTTGCATGAACTGCCATGCATTGAAGAGATTCACAAATAAGACTTAACCTAGAAATAACACCGGAAAAATAAATGAATCATGTCATGAGCCAGGCAAAAATTCACTTTCTATGTTGGGCAGGGACTGAGGGAAGCATGAAACATGTAATTTTCAGATAAGATTAAGATAGGTGCTAAATATGTTATTCTGCCATAGGAAACATTGTGAGACCATTTGATTTAGGCTGTTTTGGCCACACCTAGCCCACAGAATACAGAAACATTTTTGTGTTTAGTCTGACAGAACACCTTAGTGCATTTCTGTTTCGTATATGGGCAGGACATGGAGTTAAAAATATAAGGAAGCTTCATACACCAAGAACTGCAATGATGTAAGATAATGTAAGGACTATAGTGTGCTCCACCAAGTACATCTGAGACCCAGCTATGTGGAGAAACAGAAATTAGACATGCTGTAGTGAGCACCAATAGGTAACTACAGATGTCACCTCTATATTTTTTATATTATATGCCCTAAAACATGCTCCACATTTAAACAGGCGAATCCTGTTTCGGTCCTCCTCACTGCCACTGTCCTGATTTACTTGACCTGAACTCTGCCTTCTTCTGGGAGTAAAGAATTGAGGTGAGTAAATCCATATACTACTTTAACTAATACTTTTCTTGAGATTTTTCATGTATATGTAGCAGTTAAAAACTTCGGAATTATTATTCCCTCAACTGTGAATAAAGCATTCAACTATAAAGAGCAACTCAGCTGTCCACACTGAGTTATTAATTCCCTTTGGTTAAAAAGCTAGCATGCACACACAGGTACATGTATCCAAAGTACAACACCTAGTCGTTATTTTTACCTTCCAGAGGCTTTGAATTCTTTTACCAGTTCAACCATAATGAATGCAAATGTTAAATAGAAAATCTGGAATTTTCACATAGCACAAATTAAAGTAGATAAAATTGTGAACTCTGGGTAATCACAGATAACACCAGTACTCCTATTTTATGTCCCATATGAAACAGAACCAGAGAAAACTGTCATACTGAAACAATGTGTAAAGTTACACTAAGGAGGGAATTTCACTCCAAATTAAAGCAACGTTAATACAAGTTAGTATCTGAGGCACAGAGTAAAATTCAGCTCCCTGAATTAGACATCAGTGCTCCATAACATTACCTGGAGTGCCCTAGGTGGTCTGAGACCTGTAGCTCTCTGAACAAACAGGTAGGGTGTTGGCAGGATACTGAGGCATGTCCACAATTGTCATTGCATGCCTTTGAATAACTGAACTGCCTCAAGTCTTTACCAAATCATTACTCACATAATGCCAGCTTTACTGCTGGTATAAGCTTGAAAAATCATACAGGGGAGNTGATATGATATGATATGATATGATATGATATGATATGATATGATATGATATGATATGATATGATATGATATGATATGATATGATATGATATGATATGATATGATATGATGATATGATGATATATGATATGATATACACAAATGTAGTGGGAATGAAATATATTTTTCTTGGAAAACTGCACAACAAAAAATTGAATATCTAATCATATCTAGCCTAAGAAGCACCAAAGCACCAATCTGTGTACTAGTTATTTCTTGATAGTTTAATAATTATTCAAATAATTTTGTCTGTGGAAAAATTGTTTCTACATCTGTTTTCCTTTTAGCAAAAGGACATTAAACAATACATGAGTAAAAGTCTCAGTGATGAGACTTTTACTGGGCTGGTGAGAGGCATGTCAGAAAATATCACATTAGAGTTAAGGTAATAAAAGAGAAATAAATGAGAAAAGAAGGAGTAGCAGACAGCATGATAATGCGTATAGAAAAGCAAGATTCATCACATAAAAGCTAGGAAGAAGATGGGAAAAGGGAGAATGAGACAATACAGACTAAAAGCCAAACATTTGGAGGAACAAAACAGCATATTGAAGGGAAAATGAGGATGATTAAACACAGCACATGAACAGAAGGACAGAGAAAAGATATTGTTTTGAGAGTTTCATGGTTCTCTGATAAACTGGAAAAATAGTAAGGAAATGTTACTTTTACTCTTATTAACTTTCCTTGGGTTTAGTTTTTGCTAAGTTATATCCTATAGTTTGTCATGCAGGTGGTATTTCATTTGACTTGCCCAGTATGTATGTAGAAAAGAAAGCAAGTGAATGATTCCAGATACGCTGTATTAAGTAGGCTTTGCTAAAATCTAAATCTCAAAAATGTTGAAATAAAACTCCCATATAACAGATCAGCAGTTTTGCCTTCAAAAACTGGCTTAATCTAATCATCTGGTATCAGAAAGAAATACATAATACTTCTTTTCTCATTTCCATCTACTTCTGCTGATACACAACTGTGTATATGTGGCAAAAATGTCTGATGTGAGGCTAAATTTTCTTTAGACATAAATGCTCATGAGTAAAAAATGTATTGTTTGAGTCATTTGTTTCAACCAGGCCCCTCACAGCATCTAAACCATTCCTCTGCATGTAACTGTCACAATAAAACACAAATTGTTCAAGACCTCTCCACAAGGACTTTGTTTCTTGCTCAGCCAAAACCTGTGTGCTGAATAGTGCAGCAGGCAGTTTTACAGTGAATTGTGTATTCTCCCATTTAAGAAATTACCTTCAAAAGCATCTGTGTCTGACTTATACTTATTGCAAACATTATAACTAAAATCATGATGCAATGGAATTACTAGATTTTACCATGTGTCAAAGTGAACCATGGTTTCACTTCTAACTCTCTCAACTTTCAATTTCATTTTTCAGAAGTATACAATAGCATTAAAAAAAATAAATTCAGTCCTGTAAACATTACATTTTTACTATTTATCCATGGGGTAATGGAGTAAAGTCACTTCTGTATGAGTGTGGCTTCTATCACAAAGGAGTAGGAGATGCTAGACACATTCCTTGCCAAACATTTAGTTTACAATCTGGAGGCTCAACATGCTTTAACTCAACTGAAAATCCTGCACATATTGCAGGACTTCTATGGCTTCTGTTCTGATTTATTCTACTGCTTCAAACCCAAGATTGTACAAGGGAAGAGAAATAATCTGTTGATAATATTCTTCATTGTTCCCAAATCAGTTGAAAGAGAGAAACAGAAAGTTCAGGCAGAACATGAATATCCAACTAATCAACAGATGAATTTGATATTTACTTGGGAAATTTCTATTTCTTTCTGGAAAATTTGTTTATTCATAATATTTTCAGAGAACTGGTTACTCTGGAGGATTTTTTTAAAGACTTTAAAATCTGAACACGTTAGCAGGTTTTCTACAGATATGTTTTAAAGGAAATTAAAACCTTTACATTTAATTGGAAGGAAAAAATCTCTAAAAGTATCTTAAGATATTTAAAACCTGTGTATTGTGTATATGCCGGTTATCAAACAGTTCATTTGCTACTCTAAATTTAATGCCATTGAGAGAAATATGTTCCCTTTCTCTCCTGTGTTTTAATTTAAGCTTTAAATCAGAAGACATTGCAGGTGCAGGCTACATGGACATAATGTCCACCAGCACAAGAAGCTTCTATGAGTTTCAATATCAGCACAGATTCTTCCCTTCTCTCCCTCCACCACTATATCAACAAAGCAACTCATGGCAAGAAGGCAGGACTAAGCTGGTGAAGAGACAAGTGTTGTGACAGGTATAAATAGAGTTTTGTCTTGGGAGTGCCACTTGAACAGAAAGCAAGAATTAATGTGTGTCCAGTAAAACTGAGACAGAGGTATAGCACACTGTATGTAGCACAAATGTCCTCTGCAAGATTATCTTGTGGATTCACCTTTATCTCTGGATATAAACTTCTTTAGTTAGGAATAGTAAAATACGTGAAGACTTTTTACTGCCTTCTGTTTCTAAGCAGAGAAAGAGTTCAAATTATTATTTTTATTATTAGATCTTTTTCCACAAGAAAAAGTTGGTACATGTCATGCATGCAGTTTTCCAAGTTCATATATACAAAGTTCATTCCTTTTTCATAAAGTCTTTGAAGATTTTATGAGTTAATTTATCAAATCTCAAATTTTTTTGTGATAAACAGGCCTTATGTAAATGTTTCTATCAATTTCAATAATTTCATTCGGATAGGGTTAAGTCAGAAACATAAACAAATAATATAACCTATTAAATATTTCAGCTGTAGAATTCCTATGAATATTCTTATTTTGCATTCAGGATGTGGGTGTTATACACAAGAACTCATCCTTCAGGAACCATTTAAATGACCGCTTTAAACTATGTCCATGGACTGACTTTCCCAGGATGGCAAGTAAACATCTGTATATAAATGTGCTAGTCAGATTAAAAGTTCTACTAGACTGAAAGCAGTTCAGGGACCTTAATCCTGGTATTTGGATTTTTCAGTTATCAGTACATTTCTAGACACAATGGTAGAAAAATTATTTTTAATGGAAACTGCTGGTTGTTAAATATATTTGGCAAATAAGGAATTTGTCTCTATTTTCAAAAGGTCCGTTTTGAAAATTCTGACACAACTTCTTGCTTCTCTTGTCTGTTTTGGCATAGCTGAAAATCATTACTTGCCAAAGGTGCCTGCTATCAGTTTCTAACAGATAGCTGTCAACAATTCAAATGCGCAGAACTTCCTAATAATGCTTAGAAATGTTAAACAAGCAGCTTGCCTTGATTCTTAGGCAAGTGCCAAGCCCTGAGTAGCTGTTGAGTCTGAGCCTCAGACACATCCTTGAGATCATCACTTTGAACTCAAAATTGAGAAATGTTATTGATACCAGTGATCTATCTCTTCAACACCTGCCTACTTACACCTATTTTTAACTATCTAATTATCTTTAATAGAAGAAAGTAAGGAAAATCTTGTACTTTTCAAGATTCTTTGGAACAGATTTCAATTTTTTCTATCTTACTTTCTCATTTGAGTTAACTATAGACATTGGGAAGGATCTGATCTTTGAAAGTGAAACTTCTTTAAAGCCTATCAGTACAAACTTTTCTAGACAGCTATTTCCAAGAAACATGGAATCAGATAATCCTCAAGGTTCCCTTCTAACCTGCTTTTCTATGATTCTATGAAGTATTCACAATCACTAGGCAGTTTTGAACATGTCAACCAGTTCTATATATTCTTCCAGAGTAGTTTGAAATTCTATCACATTAAGTGAAATTCAGGTTGCACAAACAGGGTTGCTGGAAGAGATAATGTAACGTCACTGCAAAAGTAGTATGCAAAAAAATACTACTTTTGTATTAAGCAGGTAATTAATCACCCTGGGGTAAACACCAGGGCAAAAGTAAAACAGAAAATCCATTTCCAACCTGTACAATTTCCTGGTGCATTTTCTACTCTCCTTAGAAGAGTTTTTATAATTTTAATTGCCTTCTGATGTTGATATGCACAATATAATATAATTACAATTTCCACATACTACACATATATTACATGCAATATATAGTCCTGGTTTGTGCACAATGACCCAAATAAGAAGGAAAAAGTGTCAGTCTGTTTTCTAGCGTTTCTCCTTCCTTAACCAAAGCAGTAAAAGCAATTTTCAAGTTACAGTGATACTTCACTCTGTTGTGAGTTGTGGTGTTGCCATCCCCTCAGTGATGCATTTCTTTCAGAAACTGGACTTGTTCATTCTTCAAAATAAATTGTTTGTGAAAACACAACTTGGATTTGAAGAATGAGATTCAAAGACGTTGGTGAACATAATACACATGCAAGGAACAGGTCTGCTTCCTTCCATCATACAGAATATATTCTAAGTAAGGATTTGCACTGGTGAGATCCATGTTGTTCACTATTAGAAGTTTTATTGCAAAGCTTCAATTCAATTAGGCTTTGGATTGTTAAAGAGCAGTATCTTTCTCCATTTAACATGTACAGCAAGAAAATAATCTTTTTCTCTTGTGTTCATGCACCTGGCAATTTAAAAGTTTACAAACAAATGCTGTTACAGCACAAGGAAAGAGAAGAGAGCAGTCAAGATCTCTAGTGCATCTTTTGGTGACAGCTGGCTTGGCACAAGCTGGCAGTGTGCCCAGATGGCAGAGAAGGCCACCAGCATCCTACTTTGGATCAACCATAGTGTGGCCAGCAGGATCAGAGCAGTGATTGTCCCCCTGTACTCAGCATGGTGAGGTCACACCTTGAATCCTTTATTCTGTTCCTGTCCTCTGGAACAAATCAAGAGAATTGTAAGTGAGAGGACAAGAGGAAATGGTCACAAGTTGTGCCAGAAGAGTTTTGGATTGGATATTAGATTTAAATTGGATATATAAATTTGCTTTGCTGAAAGGACTGTCAAGCTTCAGAACACTTGCACTCAATGATTTTCTTTTCCGACCTAAACAATTCTGACTCCATTCCACGATGCTTTTCTGCTGTGTTTTAGAAGAATATGAGAAATGTTTTAAAACTATTTTTTTCTTTCTTTCTAGATTGGCTAATCTTTAAAGTGCATTGGATTCATACATTCCAATTATGTATGCTGAGGGACAAAAGACAGTTAATAGGAGTCTTGGAAGAAATAGATCAAAAGGCCTTTATCAGCTGCTTATAATTCTCCACAATGGGTCTGACAGTGATTGAAAACATTTCTCAGGTTTTGAGTGCCAGCCCAGCTTGCTGCTAATAGTGAGCAGACAATCTTCAGTTTTATATTTTTTAAAGTTTCCTCCCAAAACCCTGATCTCCTTCTCCACCATTTTTAACATTGTACAATTTCTGCAGCTGAAGTCAGACCTAGCTGTTGTTAAAGATCTTAACATAATTGTGTTACCATTTGTCCACAGCAGTGAATTGAATGCATGCAGTTCTGATTAATTATATTAGAATCATTCATTCATAGTATTACAGGCTTAATTGGAAAACAAATACAAGTCCAAATGGACTACTGCTGGATGCCCCAAGAGATTGTTTTTCTGAATTTTAACAGACTGATTTTGTGTATACAAATAGGGCAAGACAATGAGAATAAAAAGCAAAGGGAGGTTGCCATCAAGTTGTGAAACCAACCAGGAAGTGGGGAACTTATTTTCAAAGTTCATGAAAATGCAACAGATGCTGTCTATCAAATGAGCAACTCTGTTTACAATTACAAGAAATGTCTTTAACAAAAGCTGGCATTTGGCTGCATTTTCTAGATTTGTCTTTTGTTACAATCCAGATGTTTGTGCGGGTTTGCAAACGTGTTTCTTGAGGTCTGTTCAGCTTTTGGGACATTCTTGGCTGTGTTTTGCCTGCTCAAGAGGGTTTTTTACTGTCTTCAGATGGAAACCATGAGAAATTTCAATGTGTTTCATAAGATCTGGGCAGCAGCAGGCAAAATAAGATAACTTTGTGCTGTTAGTCATTTGGTTTCCAAGGGTCATTTGAACCAGCACTAGGCTTAGTTCCCTGTAATCTCTGCACATAGCACCAAAGAACTAGTCTAGACATGTTTACTTCAAAAGACATCATCAGATCCAAATGTCCTGAAGAAGGGCACTTTGTCTGGCTCAGGCCCAAAGATGTGATGCTCTGTCTATTTGAATTCAGGATTTGAGCTGGATCACATCTGGACAGCTTGAAATACAGTAGGGTAAGGTCTGTCAGTGGCTGGCCACAATATAATATATATTTCTTGTGATTATCCTTATTATGGAGATCCAAAATATTTATTACGTAGCAATGGATGCAGTTTTACCTAACACAGAACTTTGAACTGCTGATGGTTCCTCTTCAACTGCTTAACTTAACTAAAACCAATTTCAGGAATCTGTTTTGTTGGTATGAGCTTATTTTAACTTTATATTCTGCAGGATGATTCAGAATATGTGTTGGTATGGTTTGCTAAAAGGGAGTTTTAATCACAGATAGGAGCTGTCAATGCTGTTATAATACCAGAGCATATTATATAAGGGATTATAATTTTGTTCTTCTTTGGCCCCATGAAAAGGAAAAGAAAACAATACTTGTATTTGGGGTTTTATCAAATCTGGATTCCAAAATAGCAGCATGCATAAATTAAAATCTACAGAGTAGTTTTAACTATGTTTTTTATTGTTAGGCCTTTTCCCATATATGAGGTCCAAGGAACAACTAGATGGTCTGAAAAGTCTGAAGGAACCTTAAGAAGCAGCATAATATGCAAGGGGGTCAACCTACCAGAAACAGATCAGGGGATGGGGTGAGGAGAGAGGACAGTGCAAAATCTAAAAAATGTCAAATAACCAAAACCCAGACACCTACCTGCCACCAGGATTCCTCCTGATTCCGAGGTCACAAAATGTCAAGACAGTGAGCGGTGACAGCCCCTTCCCTAAGTCTGCAGGCTTGCAAGGCAATCATGTCCCTTGGAGTTAAAGGATGATGCTCAAAGGAGTTTAGCTTTTCCATGGGGTCTTTTGACTGGGGTTTCAAAGTAGTTCAGTGAGTGAACGGGATGATGTGGAGCAAATGGAAATGGAGAAGTGGGTTTTGGATAAAGGAGATTCGTGGAGTAATCCTGTTTACCTTTTTCCCACTGAATCTTTTTATATTAAATATTGTTGGGAAGCAGAAGAAAACTATTTAAAACATCATAAAACCACAGTTTTCATTTGCAGGGAACAACAAATCACTATATCAAATCAACTTTAACCAAAGTTAACTAAAAGGCCAGCTCATGATTTTTCAGGCAGATAATGCCTTAGAAAGTCAGCAGATTACCTGGGGCTTGGTGACAACCTAGCTGTGACGTGCATTATACCAGCCTGACCTAAATTAGTATCCCAACCTGCTATGAAAATACAGATTCTAATTAAAGCATCCTGCATGTATAACTCTCTTCTCCTTAGTAATAGTGTAGCACAGTATCCCGGTGACTAAACAATCCTCTATTGACAGTTTTATTTTACATCCTCCTCCATCACCACCTTCTTTGCCTTACTCATGAAGAATGCCTCAGAAATTTCATACTGAAAGCAAAAGTTCTTAGTTGCATTGCAAATTATTTTTATACAATATTCAAATCTATTTTCATCATAACATTTGCATATACATCCTATCTGTGTGTATGACACTGGAAATTCTGCTTTACTTGTTACTTACATGAAATAAGGTTACTTATATGAAATAAGGGCTGACACAACTTTGTAGCAATTGTTACAAAATGTGGTATTTTCAATTCTGTATATCTAAACTCATACAGTTCACATTTTATAATCACATTTTATGTTTTTGTTCTTTTGATTTTTTATTAATTCAGAAAAGTTCTGGCTACATGGAAAACCAACTCTGTTAAACTTAGATCCTTGATTCTGTTCCCTGCCTTTATAAATGTTTATCTTCCCTAATAAGTAGTGTCCCTTACTTGTAGACTTGGGAGTCCAGTAAGAGGTGAAATGTGTTATCCGGGTTTGCTTTGCTTCTATCTCCTGCCTTCTTTCCCCTACAGTATTTGGCACCACAGCAGCTGGACACTGAACTGAAGTTTGTCCAAATGCCTGGGCTAATTTCCAAGTAGGTTCTTTGAACAGATGTTCCCACTGAATTTCACCAAGGGCTGGTTTCATTGTGCCTAGAACCTGCCATATGGTCCTTAAAAAAATCCACTTTTTTTCTGGAGAAGCTGCCTTTTACACTGAGATTCAGCTAAAGATGTGAGTTAGGAGTTCACAGTTCAGATCACTATTTAGTTAGCCAAATATATATATAATATTAATCAGCCAAGTACAGTAAATAAATTCCCTATATTGCACATTTTCCTATGTCTCTTAATAATCATGTTTCCTTAGTGCAGGAGAAACAATCTCTTTCCTTTCCATGAGAAGTTTCAACATCATTTTCTACTCCTCCAATCATAAGCTGTCTGAGTCGAGATTGTTCTCTTTCCAACAAACTTGCTCAGATGCTGGAATATTAAGATTAAAATATAAATGCTTAAATTTAATGACAGTGTGTGCAGCTGAAGATTCACAAAACCTGTTACAGCTGAACACAAATTGCATTGCCTATCATTTAGTTATGCAGTTTTTAAGGAGCTGACATGTGACATCATTTGAATTCCAGTGATGGAGAAGATATTTTCTTTCTCTTAGCCAAATATAACAGTTACAGGAATCTTATCTGAAGAGCTGATTTCCTTCCAAAGAACAGAAGTATGAAATCCTAGTACTAGGAATGCAATGTTTTGGAATCGTTGCCTGAGGGTAAGTGTTTGTGTCTGGTAAAACAATGTGTGTGTGTGTATCCACTGCGACTGAGTTCTGAGGCAGAGCTACAGCAGAGCAATGCTGAATCTGAGCTAATCAGCCTCAGTAATAGCACAGATATCCCAGTTCACAGTGAACACTGTGCTAATGCCGTCCAGCAGTTCTAGACCACTGCACAAAAACTGCGTGTGTGCAGCTGTCTGCACCCAGCCATGAAGCCTCTGATCTCTCCTCTTTCTTGCCATGCCATGCTTGGACTATTAGTTATGAACTGAGAAGGTCAGTTGGGCTTTACAGAAATTAAAATGATAAAAAAATTTGAACGTTTATTGAAGAACTAGTCATTTTGCATGGTCTTGTCTAAAACAATAGCTTAGACTATTCCTTCTTTCCAGGTGCCTAGAAACATAGTTGTTTCTTCTAAGAAACCACTAGAAATTAGTTCTGTAGTGTAGATACAAGTTTGAAAGGAATAATTACATCAAAGAAATACATAGAGGTCACAGACTGAAAACAACCTGAGCTGATTTTTTCACAGTAGTAAACTCACAGAAGAATTAAGTATTGAATTTACTGAAAAAAAATGCAATTTTACAGGATTGCTGATATCCACAGTTTTAAACATGACTTGTTTATATACAGGACAGAAAAAATCTGTAGTAGGAAAAAAAAATCAACTGATTTAAAAAGAAACACTTATCCCAATCTCTCTTAAAGGCACCACTAGGAGGAAACTGCCAGAAAATTTTATCTCACCCAATGCCCAGGCAGAGAACAATCCCTATGTGCCATTGTTTTTAAATCCTACTGTCTCTTTCCCTTGCCAAAACTCATTACAGTACTTTGCATGATATTTATTTCTTTCCATGTCATTCATTCATAACCACAACAAAAAGCGTAATATCTGTATAGGAGTCCCTGAATAAATGAATCATTTTTGTGAACTTTTAGTTATTTAAATTGAAAAGAAACATAGAGGACTAATATTTTGATATATTGAATGATTTACAAGAATGAAAGATGTGGTGTAAAAAACAGAACATAATAGGAAAGTTATTTTGAAAGTGTGATAAAACCATACTTAGCAGCCAACATTTTCTTTATTACAATTCACTAACTGTGCTCTACTTTGCCGCTTATACCAACACTGGAATGCTACTGGAATTACTCCATATTTACCAGTGCTCCAACTAATTAGTATTTCTCAGAATCAAATTTGTGCTCCATTAAAAGAGAATTTTTAAAAAATCTCATTTCAATATTATTACTTATACAGCAAAACCATTTTGCTTTTCTTTAGCTTTCTGTGTAGCATACACATTGCCTTGTCCACCACATTTGTTTTTGAAAAAGTATCCCTGTTACAAACACAAACTAACAGGTCCGTAACATTTGCCTGAGCAGTATTGACTATTCAGGGTCATAGATTTCATAGATTTAATTCTTATAAAAGCCATCCTTACAAAACCAAATGAAAACTGATGTTATCAGTGTTTCAATACTTACCTAAATAGAGTGACAGCAAGGATCTTTATCCTCATTAAGCCACTTCTTGTCTTTACACATTTGCATATTCCAAATTTAGATCCTATTATATGCTAATGAGCACTACTACACAGTGATGTGTGAAATTCAGAACTTGCTGAATTTAACAGGAATGGCCTGGATTTTATGCATATGTTAAAACTCTCTGAGATGTTTAAGAATTAATTTTTATAGTATGAGAACCTCTACTTTTAGACAATATATGTGGCAACTAGACATGAAACCATTAAGACTTTCTGTCTTTGATCTCTTCTTTATATCAAATGTATTCTCCCTTTTTTAATGAGGGGTTGCCTTATATTTCATAGTTTGTAAATGGCTAGATTTATAGCTGATAGCTCCAGAGTGATTATTGCAGTAACATTTATTATTCTCTCCTAGTGTTAAAACAGGAGAGAATAGAAACCTCTATTGTTTTCTACATTTTTAGACCAGGAAAAAGTGGAGGGTCATTTTAGTATGTCCTTTCTAAGTATTCCAATTTTTGCTAAAAAAGTTGTCCCAATGAACAGAATGGTCAGTATAGCAAAGAATAGAATAGAATAGAATAGAATAGAATAGAATAGAATAGAATAGAATAGAATAGAATAGAATAGAATAGAATAGAATAGAATAGAATAGAATAGAATGACTGTGTTTTTAAGAACTATCAATTAGGAGATCTCTTGTACATGGACTCCTTCCTGAATCCAAAAGTAAATAATCACAGTAGTAGTGATTATAGTAATAATACTAAAAGAAAATTTCATCTAACTTTTTAGAAATGGCTAGCAGTAAAGTTTTTTTTCCCTCTGAAGTACTCTACTCAAGTTAAAGTAAGGACTGGTAAATGGAAGTAATATGACAAATTAAAAAAAAAAATCCCTGGGCATACTTCTAGGCCAGAGATCAAGGAACAATTTGTCTGAAGTGTCTCATCAGAGCAAGGAGAATTGCATTTCCTAGTATGTTTACATCAACAAATAAACTGAATTGATCCAAGTCTGTTTCTTTAAAAAAAAACACAATGTCTGAACTGGAAGTACATTTTGTTAGTCTTATAATTTTCAAAAGCTTTTTTGAGTTTACAATTATGAGTATCTTGTAAAGATGAAGGCAAGCATTATTGCAAAAAACTACCATACATTTTTGAGCACAATAAATCATCCCCCAAAAACCCCACACCACAAAAATCAAAAGCTGGTGTATGCTGAGATGGAATAGTGCAAAGCCCTTCCAGGCCTAGAATTAAAACACTAAGAAACAGCATGTTTATGAAAAAGGGTTTGAAGTTCAGACAAAATTGTAATGCAATGCAGTAGTAATGTCAAAGTACCCTTTTCATAATGTTATTGTTTATGTAATGCAGCCAGAAGGCTTCTAGTTAGAAAGATTAGGAAAAAAAATGGTAATACCATGTTAACAAGAGACCTTGTGAATTCAGCATAAAAAATGTGCAACAGATAGTTATTTCTGAATGGATAACAGATGTGTATAGCCATTTAATAAAAAGCCACGTACCCCAGGAAGGCTCAAAAGAAAAAAATTTAAATTTTTTTGCAAAATGCTTCCTCAGCCACATTAAAAACACATGACTGTCCATATAGGATATCATCATCAGAACAGAAAGTTATTATATTTTGTGTGTTCAAATGAAAATCTGAACATAGTACAGAAACAGATTGGAACAGGTTGAAAATCAAATTTTATAGATATTTTAATTTCTAAACTTTCTTTTTTTTTTTTAAAATAAACTAATTATGGACAGGGAAACTATTCTTTATCCTTTACTTTTTGAAGGAAGCAAGGCTCCAGTACAGGGGGAAGGCAGAGGCAGAGGCTATAGGGAAGAGATTATAGTCTAGCTTTATTTCAGAAAAATATATTGAAAGACATAGATGTTTAAAGATGTAATGGGCTAAAATATACTAACTGCTGGCTAATAGAACAGGCCTTTATAACAAAATCCATGGCCTAGTTTATAAATATAAACACTCGGCTTACTTTTTCTGCACAGAATATCTTTCAAAAAAAAAAAGTAAATACATATCTTCTGTATTTAAAAATGAATCTCTATGAAGGTAGGCTGATCACTTTCACTTAAAGAATTATCTTGGTGTGTTTGAGTGAACACCTCTTTAGCTTCATAATCAAAACAGTGGTCACAGTTTTTAGCTGAGTGTTGAAAAGAAAGAACAAGGTAGGTGTTGGCATGAAAGGGGACATGGTTCTCCACACAGCTTCTTGTAAATGGTTGACTTCCTTACAGCTGTTGCTGTCATGGAAGTTCTCCCATGCTTCCCGTCCCTTCTTCCTTCACCTCCAGATCAGTGTCTAGCTTCTACAACAGTCTAAAGATTTGGAAAAATATTCTCATGCTTGTCACCCAAAGTGTATGTCAGCTTATGGGTATATGACATATTTACCCACAGATCACCCAAAGAGTGTTAAAAACCACATGAAATGCTTCACAAAATATGAAGAGTTAAAGAAAAATAAGTTGGCTTTCAAATTTATACCAAAGAAGAAAATAAATTTCTTAAATGCCTTGTACCTTGGGACCACTTAGTAAATCTGAAAAGCAGTTCACTGTTAATTTTCCTGTTTGAGAAACAAAAGTTTTCCTAAGATCCACGAAACACATAGTTCAACCCGGTAAGAGGAAGCATTGCCCATTTGGGCTGACTCTTTGGAGGAGATAAAAGGAACATCCTATAACATCAGAACATCATAATAACTTTCAAGAAGTAAAATTTATCTGATACCTTCAAATGGTAACTTTATCAGAAAAAAATATTATATAAATCTATCTGTAGATCTTTTACTTAATTTGAGAACGCATTTTAAGAAATATTGTTGGTAAATTATTAAGATAAGATATAATAAAATACTTTTCATTTAATATGTATTTCCATATTTGAATATTCTGAATTATGAAAAAGGGAGGGACAAGAAAACTCATTAAAATGAAGACTTAAGCTACAAATTGAAGAAAGTGTCCAAGTTGAAGACATGGAGTGAAAAATGATAAATGAATTTTCTATCTTCCTGAGGAAAAATCTACTGATATCTACTATTCATAGCACTCTCACACACACTTTTTTATTGATTAATTTGTATAACAGAATGATAGACACTTCTCCCACATGCATGCTTTTGTCAGTGGCAATGATTGTCTATGAATATCAAATCATATACAGCAGGATGTGATTATGAGTTGTTAGGTTTGATTTGTGGAACACAGCACATTTGCATACTCCAGATAATACCTTGAGATATAAATAAAAGTGGAAAAAAGTATTCTTTAAAAAATATTCATAAGAAATATTTGATAAGTGAAAGACAACTTTCTGTATATTTGTTGTTTCTTTCATTTACTTGGTCTTCATCTCAATTTTAATTCCTTTATTTCAAAGGTAATTACTTATAGATTATTTACAAACTTATGCCTATTGGATAATCTTACACAGTCCTACACAAAGAACAGCAAATAGTTCTTAGTAAATATTATAGTAATAGAAAATAGTAAATAATAAACAGAAGCAGGAAAGCTTCTTTTATGGATGAGCACTGTTTTTTGGCCTCAAAATCCTAGAAAGACCAGTTTCTGTATGAGCAACAAATAACCACGTCTTTGTCAATAATTGCTCACAGTGGTAAGGGCAAATGGAGTGCAAGGTTATTACGAGAAAGTAGCATGGAGATAGTAAGGGTGTAGTCAGCCTCAGTACAGGTGTATGCTTAAAATTTAATTACTGTGTTTTAAAGGGCTATCCCAGTGCATGGACAAGATTCATCTCCAACAGAAAGACATGCAAAGGCTTACTGAACATCAAAATGCATTTCAGATTTAGGGCTTGTGATATCCCTTTTCAGAGATGCAATATCTCACTTTTTTCTGGAGGACCGCTTTCTATTTTTTGTTGTGCTTGTTCTCTTTTCAGTTTAATACCTGCCATGAGTAGGTGGCTGTCAGTGCATGTGGGAGAGCACTTGGTTACATCAGGAATTCTTGCTTCATGAGTGAGAGGAGTGAAGGAAAAACTCCCACTGACACATATTTTTTCAGCCTATTTAAATAGACTTGGTAATACCAAAAAGAAATAATAATCTGGACACCTACAGACCGAGGGCCTACTCATGCCTTCCACGTCTATAGAGAGAAAGCAGGAGTCATCCAACTCTGCTGCTGCAACTCCACCATTTCCTCAAGTTTAGAAAGTCCATTTCTGTCTTCCAAGGGTCACATAACCTTTTACATAATGGCCTCCACAAGGAGTGGTGCCACTTGGGATCAGCTATGATCACCCATTAGTATCACAGTAATTTGGCAGAAGCTGACACATGCTCATTGAAGACTATAAACAAGGACTACCTTGACTGCCAAGCAATTCTAAACTCACAATCATTGGCAAAGCCATGAGCCTCTGTAAAAGGTTTGTTTGATACCCGTGGTCTGAATAGTTGGTCAATTTTAAAAAATATTTTCCTTAAAAAGAAATACATGGAATCTTGAAGACTATTTGAATAAGAAATATTGGCATCATGTTCAGTGGCTAGTTACATATTTTTGTGGATTTTTTGGTGACATTTCTGTGTCCAAAACTGTTTTGTTTAGTGATGCCAAAACAGCCATTTCAGAAGAGAGTAAATATTTTAATATGTTGTTTTTACGATGTCATTAGGATTTGAAAGAATGATGGAAAAACTACAGTGAAAGACTATAGAGATTGTTTTCAGCTATCCTTATAATGTATCATAGCATTTCCATTAAATGACAGATCTTGTGAGATCCTGTTAGGAATTGTTCTGGAGATGGAACAAACTTTTTCTATTACCTCTTTCATACTCTAGGTAACAGAAGGCAGTTTACAAATAAGCCATTATAGCTGCAGAATGCTGTCAGTTGTGTTTTTTTTCTTTTACTTTGAAAGCAGCAATGCAAGTGCCAAGGACAGAATCTTGATGTGATACGTTGTTTAAATGATGGCATATCAAAGGGAACAGAAATATGTGCCAAGCTACAAGTATGTGAATAAGCACCTGTCCAACACATTGACAACCATGTATTACAATGACAAACATCTAATTTTAATTCAGGTAGGAAAGATATCACACTAATTTTAATGATTTCACTTAGCTAAACTGTGGAATGTATTGCCAAAGAGTTTATAACACCAAAAGCCTACACATTTTCAACTGGACAATTGTCACGTTCATTGCACAGAAAATTTTTGAGGATTCTTAGATACAGAAAAACAACAGTTCATTCAAGGCCTTCTGAGCCTCTAACAGGAGTCTCTGGAAGAAACAACTGTAGTTTTCATAACTTTTATTCTGTGCTTCTTCTAAGCATCTACTTCTGCTCATGACTGAAGATGACTGAGCTGTGTGAACCTTTGTTTTGCCCTCGTATAATGACACATTTTGTGTGACATCAAATGTGAAGTACTGTAATACCATAGCAATAATATAAGAAATTAGCTCCAAATTCTGAAGAAGCTGACTAATCATTTCCTCATCCATTTCTATTACCACGTTGTATAGAATCAATCAGATGGATGGCATCTACTAACATCTACTCTCTCATATTCTCTACAAAGAAAAATAAAGTGAACTCCCTTCCCAGAAAACTTACATGAGGGAAAACAGACACTTGGACCCAATCACACAAAGAAGGTACAAAAATACAGGCAACAACACAAAGCCCAATATGCAAGAGTTTTAGTGCTACAACAGCTTAATTACTCTAAAGTTTCTTTTTTAGCCATAAAATAAAGAACCATTTTGTATCTCCATATTACCTGGCAGATGTTATGGCGAGCACATCCTCCTATGAGGCTGCATGTGAAGAAGCATGGAAGTTCTCTCAGAGATGAAATCTCACATAATTGATTAGTCAAATGTGAAAGTCACCATTTCAGTAATTAATCAAAAATTTATAAGAACTAGTATGAGGAGATCTGATCAGACACACATATTCCATTTCAAAATCAAAGGTAAATCAAAATCTCCTTAGCCCTAACCTAATGATGCTGTTTGTATGCTGAATTATATGTATGCTTTAAAATTTTGTCTTTTAATATAGCATTTATTACAAAAACATAATAATATACAAACTGAAATGCATTTGTTTTGCAATCTCTCTAAATCTAAATTTTCAATAATTATTTTCTAAACTTACACAGGACACAAACAGGCTACTTCTGCAGGATACAAAAATTCAAACTAATTTTTTACTTTTTTGAAGTTTTCTACCACATTATATCCAATGTTCATCTCAGGAAATTATTTTTTCATCCTCTAGTTTCAATGAATTAATGAAAAGGCCAATTTCAAAAAAATTTTAACAGAACTTACAATAGCACAGAAACTCAGTTGCAGTCCCTGTCTCTTTAGTCATATAAATTACTGGTACAAGATCCACAAAAAAATAACTTATAACTGTTAATATAATTCTCAATTCACTTGATTCAGTGTAAACTGGATTCAGTTTACCTCTTTAAGGATTATCTTATTATTATTTTTACTCATATTTTTGTTTTAGAGCCAGACTCGTATATCTCAAACATTTTTCAGCATAAGAAAATGAAAACGGGTTGCAAAGTTCCAGTTTTTATTTTCTGTGCTTTGTTTTTATTATTTTTATAACAGGCCTTGTAATTTTTCCCTGTTTATTTTGCTGTAAGAGGTTTTGGTAGATTTCACAACAAATGGCCATTTCCCTCATTTCTTTTTCAGATACACTGGATTTTACATAATGAGTTCTTGGGCCTGCTTTTTTAGCAGCCCTAATGAATTTTTATGTAAAGTTCTTACCAAATTCACTTATGAAAGAACTATGGTCTCCATGAACTGCATTAGTGCTAATCAACAATTCGGATCTTGCAACACAAGAGATTCATCCATCCAGTTGCCCATCAAACATGAAAGGTTTAACAGGAAGGGGAACTGTAACCACCTTCCAAGAGTGGCTCTTACCTCAGTCTATGTGTAGACCCTTTTGAAAACATTTAATGGGCCTCAGATAATCTAGATTTTATAATCTAAAGATTGGATGTCAAGGCTAAATTCAGGCTTCTTCTGTGTAGCAGTCCTTTTCTACATAGCAAGCAAAGGGAGATAACTGTTTACAATGACAGATTTAGCTTCACTGTCTCTGAAGACTTTGTGGAATAGAAAATAACTTAGACAAGTGATTTAGACTAGATACCTAATTTTAATGGCTACAGGGTAAATAACTCATAAATTAGTTTATTAAAATGTGACTTCATTTACTTAAATTAAATTAATTTCCAGATATTTCAGTTAGTTAGTTGTTCAATAGGTTCTACATAATTTTTGCTGATATGTGATTACACATCATACTAGATGTGTGATATACCTAATATCATATATGATATGTGATTACATATCATATTAGTCACTCAAAATACAGCACTTTCTTTCTTTCATTTTCCAACAGTAACTAATGAAGGAAATCTTACGGGCAGAAAATTCTAGCCAGGAGAATACACCAATAAGCCTCCTAAAAGAAGGTTCCTGAGTTTAGAAACATTTTCAGGTAGTACTTACATTGTAAATGGTTCCTTAAAAACACAAGGTCCTGTGTGGTATTCTCAGAGCCATAGATTAAATCTTATATATCTGTGAAAACATTTGTTTTGAAATCAAAATTAACTAAGAAAAACAAGTCTATGAGTTCTCTTGCCTTTGATTTATATATTTAAAAAATTATTAGGGTTATTTTCAATGTTTTTCCACATTGATTTTACAAAATAGATTAAGAAGATAATTAGTTGAAATATTATGCTCTGTGACAAAATTTGTGTAACCACTTCTGTGCTCTATTGTCTTCTTAGGGGTTTAAGAAGTGGACAGCGCAACCCACTGTCTTTCTGCTTTCTGAATTTTTTCCAAATTAATTTTGTTGAGGACCCTCAAAGCAATTGCCTACTAAACAGACAAAATATAACATTATGACTAGCAGTACTAACATAATGTGGCACTGAATAGATACATGATTTATTGAAAGTGGAGCTTGTATTTGCTTTATGGAGGGCAAAATTTGTATTCAGACAAAACACTTACTTAAATTTATGTTCCAGAGCATTTACCAGGGCACATTCAGCTTAATTTATCCTGGTTTTAGCTGCAGCTACTTTGAAATATCTACATAATAGTTCAATCTAGCCCGTTACTTTGAATAAATATTTCATTCTGGGTTGTACCATAATGAAGTAATTTCAAGTACAAATGGAATTTTTAATACTGTCTGTTTTTTGTTCTTTTCTTTTTGAATCTACTTAGACTTAATAAATTTACTGTAACAGTCATTACTTCCAACTCAAAAAAATTCAGCTATATTTAGCTACATGTATTCAACATATACCAATGTTGAATACAGCTGTCTGTCAGCCCCAGCCTAAGTGGGAAGCTGGGGTTCAGATGAAAGATTCCACTATATATTTACTTATCTGTGTTTAGTGAAACAGCTGCCAGAAAAGTGTTTTATAGAGAGCTAACAGAGAATTCAACAATTAAAATTAGTCAGCGAGGCAGCTCAGAAGAGATTTTCCACTGGGCATTTCCCTCACTTGAGCACATACTACTCAACATGAGATATGCTTCTTGTTTCCTATCTGCTTTTGGCATATGCTGTATTCAAATTAGCTGCACTCCACAGGATCCAGCCAGGCTCATGAGATAAAGAGAAGAGCAGAGGTTTGAGAAACCTTCTGTCTGGTTAGGGAACAGGATATCTCAGCACCTGTGGTGTGATATAGACAGTTACTGGGTTGACTGGCCACTGGGAAGTAATTTAGAGGAAAACCATAGTGCCTAATTACTAATGATGTGGAGATTTCTACTAATATGGGAAGATAAAAAACTAAGTTCTTCCCTTCTTCAAATGAAACTACTTTTGCTAAGACACAGCTTTCCTATACCTTTTTTCCTGTTACTTATTTAAGTTCCTTTGCTTGATCCTTGTCAATCAGATGGAAAGGGTATTGACCTGGAATGGCACTTAGAAATATCAGCAAAATGACCGAAAACATGTGACACCTCTGATTATTTTGAATACTTTGACATAGCACTAACTTACGGTTGCCTTTTAGCCTTGTTACACATTGCTTGTGGGCAGGGGGTCAGTCAGCTAAATTGGATTTTGTTTACCTGGAGGGAAACTTGAGGAAGAATACAATTGACATATGTGATTCTGTACTATTTTTATATTTTTACTCTCTAATGTACTTATTTTTGTGGAAAGCCATGTAAGCCAGAGATTCAAATGCAAAAAATTTTGCTATTGGAAGACCATTACAAAAGGAAAAGCAACAAGACAGAAAGTATCACATAAATTAGGATATTATCTAAAATACTTTAGTGATGCCATCTCTGAAACTGGTGCAGCAAAGTAAAATGTTTATGTGCTATATGAGAAGAATATTCAAGAGGTCAGAAAGCAGTAGCTTCATTCATTACTATGAAAAAGCCCTGAAAATCAGTGATACATGTAAAAAACCAAGAGAGTCAAACTAACTCAATATTTAATGGAGATTTAGAGCATCTTGTTACTCTAAACAAGTATAATACAAATAAGCAGATTCACGGGGACTAAAGTCACCCAGAATCTTAGATACACATAGGCTACCATCTAAATCTTTGGGTTAAAATCTACAGGTTCCACAAACCTGATATTTAGCTGGAATGACTGAGCTCCCTCTGGCCTTTTATTGGCAACTCTACACTGTGGTGTAAAGATACAGAGGGACATTCACTGGTTTTTGTAGTACAATGAAATTCACACGTATCAGGTAATAATAATTCTTGATATATAATGCATTCCCAAATCTACAATTTTCCCATAAAAAATATTATCTCCAGGTTTTAAAATTAACTACAAAATGTGTGTACAGTACACTGTAAAGTTTACAGTAGAATGCACCCAGGGACACATTCTGCTTTTGATGATGCATGTAATTACTGTATCATAATGACGATGTAAGTTACCTGCTTTTTTAAACCAAGTCCTTCTGCTGACATCAGTACAAGCTTAATCACACCCTAAGTAGAAAAAGACGGTTTCTTAAAATGAAGAGTAGTGATTTTAAAAGCAAGCTTCGGATAGTACTCTATTACACCAAAACACAAATGTTGCTGGTATGACTTACTGAGCTGCTTCACAATATTAACATCATTTTACAAATCTGTATGCTCATGCTCCTCCTATGTAATTAGGAAGAGTTTCTTCTTGAGATTCACTAGTCAGTTTAGCACAGACTTAATCCCCTGCTTTCATATTCTGCTCCAGATCTTTTCAATCCATTTGTAAGTCCTTTCTTTCACATTAATATCTCCATTAGCATCAAATATATCCTTGTAAAGATGTACCTGATCAAACTCAATGCCATGAGTTATGAAGTGGTCAACAATCACGTGCTGTAGTTTCCTTTAGGGCAACTCTACCTGCTCCATCATGGGGGTGTCCATGGGCTGCAGGTGGTTATCTGCTCCAGCATTCTCCTCCATGAGTTCAGGGGGACAATCTGCCTCACTGTGGTCTTCTCCATGGGCCATAGGTGGATATCTGTTCCAACATGATCTTCTCCATGAGCTGCAGGGGGACCTCTGCTCCATCACCTAATGACCTTCCTCCCTCTCCTCTTTCACTGACCTTGGCATCTGAAGAGTCATTTCTCCCATTATCTCACGCCTCTCTCACAGTTGCTGCACAAAATTTCTTACCCTGTCTTAAATACATTATCACACAGGTGTTGCCAGTGTTGCTGATGGGCTCAGTTTTGGGCATCAGTGGGTGTGTTTTGGAGTTGGAACAGGTTCTGTCTGACACAGGGTCAACTCCTGGTCTCACAGTATTCAACCCTACAGGACCTCCCTCTCCCCTGGCTAAAAAAATCCTAGTCACTTAAATCCTATGTAGAAATATTCAATGTCTGCTTTAAGTTTTAAAAGACTGATAAAAGATGTTTAGATGGTAAACTGGGCTGCTAACATTGACAATTCCCAGTAAAAGCCTTCCTCTGAGTTTAGAACTTAATGAAACATTTAAAGTCTGGACCATAATTTTCTCATTCAAGGGATCTATCATGATAGCCATTGCTTTCTAAATGTCACATAAAATGCTTCTCAGAACTCCAAAAACAAACAAAGATAAAATGTAATATATGAAAAAAAATTTCCAGTTCCTTTCTTTTTGTTTTTTTCCTGCTTGACAGAATAC
Organism: Thryothorus ludovicianus; assembly: GCA_013397245.1. NCBI lineage: Eukaryota > Metazoa > Chordata > Aves > Passeriformes > Certhiidae > Thryothorus > Thryothorus ludovicianus. The sequence continues at coordinate 171,584 of VZTB01008363.1, forward strand.
AGCCCCTTTAGTTCCTTAGTGCTTTGAAGCAAGTCCTTGCTGTATTAGAATGATCCATACTCAAAGAAGGTACACCTTCCACTCCCCCTATGAAAAGACATTTTATCCTGCCAAAGTACAAGCCTTGGAAAACCATGAGTAATGTGTTATTTTTAGCACTAAACAAGTGAATAACTCTAGCCTCATGATGCTCTTGAGCCCCCAGTTCCATGCTTGGAGCATCCTATCCCCTTAAGAGGTGATGTAGCAGACTGAAGTCCTGAACTGATGTTGTGGAAAACATCTAATATTAGTAAAGGAGATAAGAAAAAACAGGGCAAGGAATATATTCATTGAGGCAATAATAATGGTAAGCAGGAATAGTGGATGGAGACAAGGGAGACTGAATTACATTGGGTTGATTGAGTCTTGAACTGTAGCCAGAAACCAACCTCATCATGGCTTGGTGAAAACTGATCTTTGAGGGTGGGTGAGAATAATACTGAGTAGCAGGGAAGCACTGAGTGAGATAAAGACAGAAAACAGAACTTAAGGGAGAGGTTAAACAGCTGTTGGAAACAGGAGCAGTGTCCTGATCTATCACAGAGTTTTTTAGAAAATCAGACTGATGTTTTATAACACAAATAACATGACATCAGGATATATGATGTTACCTGTCAAGAATCAAAGTGATTAAAGGACAAAAAATAGTCTGTGATCTCTACTTCACCATGAAACTGTGGAAGTTCTTCTCTTCAACTTTTTTTCATGAAATCGGATAAAATGTATTTTTTTCCACTTCAAATTAAAATTTATCATTTTCCTAGCTTGAATTTATGCATTATCAGCCCCTTTAGCCCTCTCAGGCCTGTAAGGAGATAATATTCACATATATACCTTTAACAAATGGTGCTATATGCCTGGTGCTGTTTTCTGATAGATTATTTTCTTCCAGTGCTCCCTCTAAAGGTATTCTATGTATTCTAAAGATTGATCTGACTTTGTTTTATGATGCTCCCAACACTTTCTTCATAATAACTTCTACAGCTTCTTCTAAGAAAACACAGGTTAAGGAAGGTGTCACCAGACATGTCAATCACTTCAGAATGTAGAGTACTTATAACCAGTACTTTTAAACAGCACTGTATTACTAAAGAGTAATCTTTTTCCTTCTTTCTCTCACTCACAAATGTACATACATAATGTTATTTCCAGTAATTGCTTCACAGACATCTGCTATAAATCATAAATTATGACAAAATAATTACAGAAATA